>JBBIGA010000001.1:9358696-9382693 GCA_037576975.1 Alestes dentex
CCCCTCTGTCCCCTCTCTCTCGCTCTCTCTCGCTCTGTCCGTCCTCTCTCTCTCTTTGCCCCCCCCCCCCTCGCTCTCTGTCTCTGTCTCTGTCTCTGTCTCTCTCTTTCTCTTCTCTAACAACTTTCTTAACTATTTTCCCCTCAGGATTCCACATCTGCCTTAGAACTTCAGGATTTCTTTAAGAAACACACTCTGCCGTTAGTGGGACACCGGAAACAGAGCAATGAAGCGAAGCGATACTCGAGGCGGCCCCTGGTGGTGGTGTATTATGGAGTTGACTTCAGTTTTGACTACAGAGTGGGTGAGGATCCAGAAATTTCTCTTCAGGGTGCATTAAACAGTGAACTTGTGTATCTCTGCAGAGGGAAATTCTACCCTTTCCCCCAAAATTCTGCCTAATTCAGACACTGGACAAAGTTACTCAAATATTGTTGTGCTTTTTGTTAATTAAATGCATGGTGTGTACCTCATTGCCAGTAACTGTTTTAAGAGATCTATTTTATACCTAACCCTTCTTAAAACCTTGCAAACCAACATCTCAGACATTCACCATTGTATTTGTGACCATTTCATGTTAAACTTTCTGTGGGGGAGCTTTTAGAGGCTTCAGACATCTGGTTCCATCTGATTATCACTGTATAACATTTACGTTACTTTTATGTGGAATTACATGGCTCTTTATGCCCTAATTCCCTGATCAGGTAAAGTAAAAATATCATTACCTGCCAGTGTTCATGTTGAAGACCATTTCTTCTACATGTTGAAGAAATGGCCTCATGTCCGGTCTGGGTTTGGTTTTTTTGTTTTTGTTTTTGTTTTTGTTTTTGTTTGTTTGTTTTAAATAATTCTTTGGCTCAGAGCTACAGTGCCTCCTGCTGGACAGAAAGTGAACGGAGTGCTTCCCGTTTATGCTTGCAGCCACTCAGTTCTGGAGGAGTAAAGTCCTGGAGGTGGCCAAAGACTTCCCAGAGTACACCTTCGCCATCGCGGACGAGGAGGACTACTCTGAGGAGCTGAAGAGCCTCGGCCTGAGTGAGAGCGGTGAGGAGGTGAACGCTGCTATTCTTGCTGACGAAGGGAAGAAGTATGCAATGGAGCCAGAGGAGTTTGACTCTGAAGTGCTTCGGGAATTCGTGCTGGCCTTTAAAAAAGGTGAGGAGATGCTGTGTTTGGTCCATCTGCTCCTCTATGATTATCAAACTCAAAGCTTTATTGATCCTGAGGAAATTGCTTATGGTACGAATGAACAGAGACAAGAACATTTATAAAATATAAAGTCTAAATAAGTCCATCAAAAACAGAAGAACCTATAAATGAAATACCCTATACTATAAACACAAATACTGGGTATAAATACTGTAGATGAATAACTTACGGTTCAGTGAATTTACGATTAACACTAATGGTGGTTAGGAGTTATTTTGCTGTAATTTTGATCAGTAGTAGATCAGTAATGCTGATATAAGTAGTGATATTTCACCTGGGTAAACAACTGTACATAATGTTTTAGCACCAATAAGAAACTTGCACATGACATTTTATATAATAAGATAATAATTCACACAGTGATAGTGATTTTAACCCAGTAAGGAATTGCACAACAATTGTGCCTGAGGGAGCAGTGGTTCTTAAAAAAAAAAGAACCACTCTCTCTAAAAAAAATAAAATAAAAATCTCTCTCTAAATGTGGGGAGTTGGGATCAAGTAGATCAAGCAGCTTCGTCTTCTATTAAACTGCACACCCTTTTTATGAAACCTATATCAATGAATCATCTTTAATTTTGGTGTATTGGAATGCATGTTATATTGGTAACATTGTTTACTCTTGTTAGATTACAAGAACACCTTAACTTGTCAAAAAATACCCACAAAATTCATCTGATTTTGGTCAAACTTTTCACATTACACATTACAGTAAATTAAATTTAATTAATTAATTAATTTGCAAATCGCAGCCTTCATATAAGCATAATGATAAAAGGGCCATTGTCATAAACTGAATTTTTCTCCCTTTTCAGAAATGTTATATGTAATATATAAACACTGTAAAATGTCTACAGTACATATTTGGAAATTAAGCTCCAAAACAAGAGTTAAAACATCCCTGATGGGTATTTTGTTCACTCTAACAGGCAAACTGAAGCAAGTCATCAAGTCTCAGCCTATTCCCAAAAACAAGGGACCCGTGAAGGCGGTGGTGGGCAAAACGTTTAATGAAATCGTCCTGGACACAAAGAAGGATGTGCTTATTGAATTCTATGCTCCATGGTGCGGCCACTGTAAAAAAATGGAGCCTGAATATCTCGCTCTGGGGAAGAAATACAAGAACGAGAAGAACCTGGTGATCGCTAAAATGGACGCAACGGCCAACGACGTGCCTCACGACAGCTACAAAGTGGAGGGCTTTCCCACGATATACTTCGCTCCCGCCAACAAGAAGCAGAATCCGGTCAAATTTGAGGGCGGTGAGAGGAATGTAGAGAGCCTGAGCAAATTCATTGAGGAACACGCCACAAAACTATCACAAAAGAAGGATGAACTCTGAAGGTTTTCTGAGAAACCGTGGACACATTCAGATGCGGGGAGCAATCTGGGGCTCAATTTTTGTTCTAACAGTGTTTCCTGAAAGCAGTATCTTCTTTTCCATTCCAAAGCACGCACTGTTTATTAGGTTTCTTTTCAAAATCTTTTTAAATAAAAAAATGGGGAAACAAGTGGCTGTGGTGCATGTCCATTCCAGAAGATCCAGAAGTTTAGTAGACCAGTGGATCATGACCTTCATTTTTGAGGTGGTCCTCTAGCCAGCCTGATCCACCATTGCAGGTTTTTCTTCACAGCTGACGTGCTCATGGTGCTTTTATTGGTAAAGTAAAATGGCCCCTTATAGTCATGCATGAACATAACACAGCACACACTGTGAAATTCTTTCTCCCATTCTCCAAGTGAAGCAGATGGGCTGCCACCAATAAGGGCCCGGGGAGCAATGTGTGAGGACAGTACCTCAGTGGTGTCACTAGAAGTCAAGGGATTTGAACTAATGCCCTTCTGATCTCAGCGCAAGCCCCCTAACCTCTAGGACTGCAGCTACCCCTTTTGTCAAATATCTGAGCAACTATTGTTCCTAATTTGGCATTTTTGGACCTTTTCTCTGCCTGTCAGATCTGCTTCATACCAGATCACCAGGTTATAATTTCAGAAAATTTCTCTGTACCCAAAACCGGCTTACAGTAAAAGCTCAGGGTGTACTGCATCGAAATATCACACTGCAAAAATGAGACGTGTTTTGGACAATAAGTGTTCTGTTAATTATCCAGGGGGTCCCGCGCCATATTGGACGGCGGAAGTGAGGGTTTGATATCGAGTGATAGACAGACTAGTGACAAATAATATACTTTTTCATTTGTTGACAGCTGTTTAAATATGTCAGTGCCGTTATCAGTGGAAGTTGGCTACCTGGATTGAGTCCACAAAAAGTGATACTTTGAAAAGCTTTCTACATCAGACTTAAAACCGACCCGTATCTTCTCCCCTCTGAGATCTTTACGGATTTGACCAAAGCGCCTTGCCTGCCCGACTTTACTCCACACGATTTGTCTATCTACCGGAGATATCACATTTGAATTTAATTGTTTTAATATTAATTAATATTTCATTCTTTTTAACCACACTTTGTTAATTTCGCGTATTAAGTACATACATAATATTAAATGCATGACAAAATGTGTTAATAATAGGAACAGCCCACCGCACAGCACGAAATAACCATTTTTTTTTTATTATCTCTGTGAATCCCTGTTATCTCTTTTAAACTACTAAAACACTTTCCGTCCAATCGCGCCTGCAACTCACTTCCGCCAGCATGGACGTCCTTACAGGCGCGGGGAAAAGTGACGTCACATGCAGAACGCCAATATAGTTGCCCGTTATGTTGGTGCTGGAAAACTGAGGAGGTGAAAATGGTTGCACGGCACAAACAAGTTGGCTTTTCTAGTTCTCTGTGCCATCCTCCACTATTAACTGAGAACGTTTATTCCAAGAGTGGAAAAAGGACTCTTTACGGGGGGTGGGGTGAATAACAGTTTGAGAGGAATGACCCAGGACCCCCTATCCTTCCCCTCATCCCAAAGCTGTTAATCCCCATAACAGCTTTGAAGTGTTCGTATGGAACTCTGGCGCGTGGCTGCGTATTGAGGTGGGCGGGGCTTAACGAACCGGCTGCCCCGTGTTCGGAGAGTCCAAAGAACTGAGCAGAAATGTATTCATAAAAAAGAGACCTGGTGATGTTTACAGTCACACAATTAAGCACAATCTGTTGAATCACCGTCATACTACCCCACTATCGGGACTTTTCTTCAAGAAATTTCAGTCCTGGAGCTTCACAGTAACAGCCACGATCTGATGGTATAACACTATAATGACATTACATCCTATAATAACACTATTATGACATTATTACATCCTATAATAATATCCCATATAGATAACAGTATTATGACATTATTACATTCTATAATACCACCACCATAATGACGTTGTTAGGTCCCATAATAATATCCCATACAGCGCACTATTACGATCCTCTACGTATTATATGTATATAATATCCAGGCTCTCTGTTAAGATAACTTAAGATAGAAGTATTTATCCCGAGGAAATGTTTGTCATTAGCATATCCAATGCAACGAGAAAGAATAGCAAATAAGATAATAAGCCTATATATATATGCATATATATATACATGCAACACAGTGACAGAAACATTAGTGTAAAAAATAACCCTGCCACTGCTGTGTATGAGGAGTGAGTGAGCTGTACCACCAGGTTAGTGGTGTAGAATGGCTGGTGAAAGTGGCTCCTGATCTCCTGATGATCAGGAGGCAGATCTGATGGGATCGGGGTGTTTTGGTGTTTATTTTTGAAGCTGATCTGAGGGGATCGGGTTGTTTTGGTGTTCATTTCTGAAGATGATCTGATGGGATCTGGCCCTGTTTTTGGTGTTTATTTCTGAAGGTGATCTTGTGGGATCTGGTCGTGTTTTGGTGTTTATTTCTGAAGGTGATCTGATGGGATCTGGCCGTGTTTTGGTGTTTATTTCTTAAGGTGATCTTGTGGGATCCGGCCGTGTTTGGGTGTTTATTTGTGAATCTGCGGGTTTTCTGTTGAAATGAAGAACAAAGACTTTCTCCACATGGTCCCCTCTCCGGGCCCCGCCGCACGGCCGCTTCTGATTGGACGGCCGTGGTGTCCGCTGCAGCCAATGGGAGCACGTGTCGGTGGGGCGCCTGAGTGCGGCGGGAGCTGATTGGCCGGCGGGTTTGGCGGTCGCTGGTCGCGCGGCGGGCGGGAGAGGGAGCGCGCGGAGCGGGCAGAGTCCGGGCGGGAACTCCGGAGCCAGAACAGAACCGGGTCTTCACTCTGGGCCCGGCCAGGCTGGGGGCTGAAGCTCGAGAGAGCGGGACAGAGCCGTGCGGCGGAGAGCAGGTCTGAGACCGGCTCTGAGAGAGAGAGAGAGAGAGAGAGAGAAAGAGAAAGAGAGAGAAAGAGAAAGAGAGAGACTGACTCCATCAGGGGCTAGCGGGGTTAGCTTTAGCATTAGCCGTTAGCTTTAGGTCCTTAACCCATCCGCTTTACTTTCCTGACAGAAAAAAATAAAAATAAAACCTCACTGTTTCATGAGGACTGGGGACCGGACTCCTGCAGGTAGGAAAACACAGTGATAATGTGAATAAACCCGTGTTTCTAGTGCCCGACATTCTTCAGGGTGCTGAGATAAGGAAAAGGAACCGTTTACGTTAACCTTTCTGAATTAAAGAGAGTTAAATTCATTAAACAGATAAGATCAGGGTGTTCAGATGTTTTCACCCCTCAATGAGACTTCAGACATGAAGGCGGGTGGCCAACTGGAGAGAGAGAGAGAGAGAGAGAGAGCAGTTAAATAGACCTGCTTTAGTAAAACAAAGAACTTATTTTACCCTCCTTTATCCCACTCTGTTACCTCATGTTCGTTTACTCCATTCTTTTACCTCCTCATGTTCATTTACTCCACTATTACCTCCTCCTGTTCATTTACTCCACTCTTTTACCTCATGTGTATATTCACTCTTACCTCCTGATTTATTATTTCATACATAAAACCCACGGATAATTTATAATATGCTGAGATTAAGGTATAAGTAGTAGGTTCTGTTTCGTCTTTTGTGTCAAAAATAGTGTGAAGTGATGAAGGTATTTGTGGATAAAAGGTAAGACCATGCAGAAGGAAGTTTATCTTCAGTATTAATATTATTCTCTGATGATGATGATGATGATACAATTGGTAACCCATTCATGCCTGTCAGTTATTAAGGGGGAAATGCCGGTTTGAATTTAATTTATTATAATGGGTTGATAGGGATGTTTTGTGCAGTTTTTCCTTGCATAAACGTTACTGGAACAGTTTCTTGTTGAATATAATTGTTACACTTTTATGCACAATCAAAAATCTGATAATCTGTTGTTTTGTTAAAAATCAGTGTTTTTAGCCATGTGGTTTGTTTTGATTGGGGAAAAAGTCTCTTAAAAAGTAAAAAACCCCTAAAAAGTATATTTGAATATATTTGGATATCTGGTGAATATTAAAACATTTTAATAGGATATATGCTAAAATGAACATAAATGTAATGTTTGGACACTGAAGGGTTTTTAGGCGGGACAGTGTCAGTTTCAGACCTGGGGGCGAAGCTAATGCTAAGCTAAAGTTGCTCTGCTTGGGACTAACTGGTTAGCATGCTACGCTAAACTAGCAACTTACAAATCAGACAAACTGAGGTCAGTGAGTACGGATACTGAAGTACTAATACAGAAATATTAAAATAGTAAAAACTAATAGAAACTGTATAAGTATATTGACATTTACCATTATCATGTGGCTAAAAGGTGAGGTTTAATTACTTACACGGGACCAAATTTTTTAACAAATAGAAAATCCAGATTTGACTATTTTTTGACAGGAATCACTATTGAAATTAATCACAATAAAGTCCTGTAATAGATGTTAGTTTAACATAAGACGACACAAATCAGCACATATTCTGTGCCTATTTTTTCTACATCACGCTGCATTTAGTTGAGCGTAGATTAAAATAAAATTACTATGAATAATTTCTGGTTTCTGTCAGTGTGGTGTTCACAGGGAGGAAACTGTTTAAAAATAAGCCAGATCAAAATGATCACACTGATTTAGACGGGTTTTAATGTTTTATTGCTTTTTTTTTTTTGGTTTGTTTTTTACACCATAGAAGCTTATTCCAGGTCAAACATGGTATCAGACAAATGTTAAAAATATTAGTTTTTAATGATGATAGTCATAGTACATATGGTACACTGTTTTAAAATGAATTTACTTTGGTTAAATTCACATTTTTCTACTTTTTAAAAATATTTAAAATATTCTGTACATACAGTGAAACTATATTTTGTGACAAAAGAATAAGTCGCTTTTGTGATGTAACATGTTAACACACGCCGAATCCCAGGCTTACAGTAGTACGAGTAATTTATTCCTTTAACTAGTCCGTACAGTATGTTCTGCTGCATAA
Organism: Alestes dentex; assembly: GCA_037576975.1. NCBI lineage: Eukaryota > Metazoa > Chordata > Actinopteri > Characiformes > Alestidae > Alestes > Alestes dentex. The sequence goes on from JBBIGA010000001.1 coordinate 9,366,277, forward strand.
ATCTTCCTTTCAGACACTCATGTAATTAAAGTCTGGCTCATGTTGGACTTGGTCGTTTCTAGTCAGCCGTGGTGTTGGATGTGCAGATGGCCGCTTCTATTTCTGCCGTTTTTCATTTTGAAAAATGTTTTGGACAAGAAGCTTCAACAAACTTGCCCACGGAAATGTACTTGTGAATTTGTTGCGTTTCTTGACGCTTAGTCAGCGTCTGCCGCGTCATCATTCCAGAGACAGAGCTCAGCAGTGTGGCAGATAGGGGCAGATTTTAATTCAGGAAGGAGGTAGACTGGTGCAGAAGTGTTGATGGGTCTCCTTGTGTCATGGCTGCTATAGTAGGCTCAGTAAGTTATTTGTCTGTAGTATTTAAACGCCAGTATTTGGGAATATAGCACAGTGTATTTCATATCGGGTATTTCATATCGAGTATGCAGTTTCCTCCAGGATCCATGAAGTCATCCACCCAAATACCAATTAACTAAAAATAGCTAAATTCTTTTAACCACATTAAAGTGGGTTTAGAAGCTGATTGAACTTTATACCTCGTGCCGTTATACAGTTTTTCTGCTGGTAGTATTTGTTGCCATAGCAAAAAATGTCAACAGAATTACCTGGGTGATCAAAGAAAATGCGAAAATTGTTCGAATGTGTCTGTGCGCCTCTCCCAAAAGAAAATCTGTCGCTGCCACCCCTCTCCTGACAAAATTGAAATGCTCTCCCCCGCCTAACCAAAATCCCTTTATTATTGCTGTTATAACTAAAAGTAGTAATTGTTACTGCTAAGAGATATAACTTTTAAAAATGTCTCAGTGTTGTGATGTATTGCTTTACATCACTGTACAGTGATTACAGTAATAATGTGATAGGCTAAACTTTGCTGCCTGTTTTTTTTTTTTTTTGTTTGTTTTTAGTTGTTTGTTTTGTTGTTGGGTTTTTTGTTTTGTTTTTTTTTTTTGACGGGTTGTGTTTGTGTGTGTGGTGCTCTAGGGAAATCATGGGCTTGACAGGGAAGAGGCTGGAGAAGGGCCCGGTGTGCTGGAGGAAGAGGGTGAAGTCTGTGTACATGCGACTCAGACAGCTGAAGCGCTTCAGGAGGGCTGATGAGGTGAAGGTAAGCGTGAAGATCGAAACACAGTTTACACTGACGGCACAAGTTCCATCTGTAGACAAAACAAACGTTTCTTTAATCATCTTATGTTGTGGGTCAATCAGACCCATTAAAAAATGTTCTGTTCTGTTTTTTTAGTATGAAACTTTTTTTGCTTGGCTTAGTCGGGGTTATCAACATATAAAAATGGTTCATTTCACATATAATAATAATACGTATTATTTATAGTCTCCTTTCTAGCACCCAAGGACACCGTACAAAAAGTACAAAAAGTCAATTAACAGCAATAAAAAAAAAAAAAAGCAGAAAATAAACATGCATTAAAAATGGTAAAATTGGACAATGCAAATAATTTAAAGACAATATGCGAGCTTGAACGGATGGGTTTTGAGTTTGGATTTAAAAAGTGATGGGGAACTGATGTTTAGGAGCTCGGGTGGTAATGAGTTCCAAAGCCAGGCGTGCTGGGGTCTATAAATCAAAGGATTCCTTGAGAGTGATCCCATTTGATAGTCAAGAGGCAAGGGCTGTCAGATAGGAGTGAAACAAGCTGGCAGCTATTAAGAAAGTGTGGGACAAGTGGGTTGAGCAACTTCCTCTACTCTATAACAGGCCCTAATGCCCAGTGGCATTCAGAGGTCACTGCCCAGTTAGGTAATATAGACCTTCCAAACTAGCCAAATACGGCAAAAAAATCTGGGCAGCATGTGATGCAAACACCAGCTATGCATTGAACATGCAGGTTTAGAGAAGAAGCAGGGCACAAGGTTGTGCTTGAAATGGCACTACATAAAAAGAAAGAAAGAAAGATCATAAAATATTTTATAATAAGCAATGTCATGTAAAACTATTGTTTTATGTGTAGGTCTTTCCAATTCCTGAGAAACGAACATAACAGTAGGGTTAAAGACAAACAGTGGATTCTGGTTTATAGATGGGGGTTTAGTCAGTCACACATTCACACATTTGTTGAATGCCTCAATATTAAATATTAAAATTTACATGACTATTAAAATACACTGACTATCCTTTTAGTCTGGCAATGTGCACTTACAGACATCTCAAAGGCGTCTTGGAATAATGTGTTAAACATTCCTCTATGTTTGTGTGTGCATGCATATATTTGTCAAATTATACTGAATTTAAATAACATTCATGATTATATGAATAGAATGCCTAGAAATTAAGTGAGCTAAACTATTAAAGTCTGAAATTGTAATCACTTAAGTATTAGTTTAATGCATCAGTATTAAAACGTCACTGTCAGTTTGTTGCAAGGTTTGATCCGTTCCCCTGCACTGTAAAGAAATCAGAAAGTGTCTTTCCTCTTTTGCAGAGTATGTTCAACTCCAACAGACAGAAGATCCTGGAGCGCACAGACATTCTCAACCAGGAGTGGAAACTGCGGCGAATTCAGCCCGTGCACATCATGACGCCTGTCAGCTCCCTGCGTGGAACCAGAGAGGTTAGTTCTGCTTCTGGTTCCGCTCCCGTCATTTCATTCTGCACCCTCGAATAAAGGAGAAATCCCACTGGTCTTTCCTTCCAGCTGCTATCAGACTCTAAAACCAATATCTCACAACTGACCCCCCGCACACACTCGCACACACCAAGGACTGATAAGTGCATAGGTTCTTTTGTGTGCAGAATTTCTCGTAGAACATGTACAGTATTTCTGGTGCAGAATTGCTTTGTATCATTCAGTATCTGCTGCTACTAGGCATCTTAAGATACCCACTGTAAATTTCCTCACGAGATGGGAATGTTCTCACCAGATGTGTTTGTTATTCCTACCCGCAGTCTGTTTGTGTTTCAGCTCTTGGCTTGATTGTTGAGTAATTTATGGAATAAAATGTAAACACTCTGCAGATTACAGTGTTTTTTGAAATGCAGTACAACTCTTGTCTTGCAGTGCACAGTGGATAGTGGCTTCGCAGAGTTCTCCAAACAAGTCATTCCTCTCAAAACACTGAACGCTGTGGCGTCTGTACCCGTGATGTACTCGTGGTCCCCCCTCCAGCAAAATTTCATGGTAAAGTAAAACATGGTCTACGCTAAGGTTTTTACAAAATGGACCAAATATGAATTTAGTGATTATACTGAAACATACTGCGATTGCATTATCTTTCAGTATAGTGCAGGGCCCACATTTTCCCTTTTCCTTCATTAAAATGGCTTGAAGTATTAATTCTATGAGATAAACATAGATTGGAAAATGTAATGACAAAAGACTGAATTCTGAATTATATATTTGTGTTGCACAAGCACACATGTCAAGGAAAAAATGAAATAGAAAGAAAATGTAGAATATAGGGCTGCACGATTATGGCCAAAATTATAATCACGATTATTTTTAGCAATATTGAAATCACGATTATTAATCACAATTATGCATTATTTTAGGTAAAACAGTTTTATTGCACTTTCTATTTTAAACAAACAGTAAGTGAACAAGGCTTTCAGTTCAAAATGAAACCTCAAATAAAAAGAAATAAAATAAAATTTACCCAAGACAAAGGGCAAACGAAAAATAACTTCGCTTTTCGTCACTTTTACTAACAGCGAGATATGTGAATTGTCCATGTCCCATGATTAGAACTGGCTGTTACTTAGCAGGGGGATGGGCTGCGTGCTGTGATATCCCCTCACTGACTTGGAGGATTTGCCTTAAATGATCTTAAATCTAAATGTTAAATCTGAAAATGCATCTCGCACTCTAAATGTGAAACTGCACAGTTAGAGAGGGCTCGGTGACACCTTTCCAACGACCCCTTGATTGCCATAATAGCCCCTGGAGATCCGGCGTTATTAGCCGAAAACCGTTCACCTCGGACAAAAGTAATGGGACACCTGGGCGAGGTGAACGTTTTTGGAAAGGTCTCATCGAGCCCTATCTCCACGGAGATTGGTGATTGCTGCGAGCGTGTTCCGTGGGGAACTAAAGTATTGTGACACGCGGGCAAGGTGAACGGTTTTCGGCTAATAACTTCGGATCTCCTCGTTGCAGGGGGTGCTCCTTTTTTAGGCAGCTTAATGAAGCCCTAATCTTTCGTTTGCCCCCTGGTGGTTGGCTGACAATTGGTTGAGAAAGTACTTGATTTGATACACAGCAGAGCCCGCTATTCAAATATTAACATTGCCAACGATCATCTTAATTTAATCTTGGCAGCCAAAATTGTGATTAAAATTCGATTGGTTGTGCAGCCCTACTAGTAACTCACCTGGAGCTGTGACTGGCCTCCCTGTCAGAAACACTGTGATTGATTAGAGGCTCATTGGCATGTTGCGATAAGTTGATATAGATGATATATTGTATTGTGCAGCCTTAGTCGCACCCTAAATAATTGGTTCTTTCAAAAGTTCTTTATGAAAACAGTGGTTCTGTATAGCAACAAACACAAAATCTGAATGTATAAACAGTTCTTCTCTATTCTGAGAACTTCGTGGTTCTTAAAAGAACTCAAGAAATAATGCTATTATATGGCACAAAAAGAGGTTCCTGTGAACACTTTTAGTACTGTGTACAACCATTGCTATAGACTGTGTAACGTATGGCTGCTATAATTGCATGATTATAAAGAAAATAATTGATTAACATTAATTAGTTTGCATTGATTGACAGTTTGTATAACAAGAACAAACTTGCAGCAACTTAGGCTGATGTACCCATTCACTTCAAGTCTACTGCAAATTTTGCATTCCCTCAGTTTAAATGATATGTGTAAATTACCACACCCTCCATAGGGGATAATTGATCTTTTTTGCAAATTTTGGTGGATTTTGCAAACATTTGTTTGCTCACTTTAACATAAAATATGTACACAATCAGCCACAACATTAAAACCACCTGCCTAATTTTATGTTTGTCCAGCTCATGCTGCCAAAACAGCTTTGACCCATTGAGGTGTGGACTCCATAAGACCTCTGAAGATACAGCAGCATATCTCTCAATCCTGTAAGACTGTGGTAGACCAAGTTTGTGGAGATGCTGTTCCCTAATGACAGTGTCCTCTTTTAGCTGGATGATGCTCTTCCACACTGCCAACACTGTTCAATAGGGGTAGGAATCGAAACCCAGTTCCGATTTAGAACTGGTTCTAATTTTGTGAAGCACTGGAATCGTTTACCTCCGGCGTTATCGGTTCCTCTAACGATTCTTTCAGACTTTTTCCTGCTCTGCGCACGATGTCTTAACACGGCATTAAAATTCAAGAATGCCATGTATTCGATTCTAAGCGTTCCGTGGTTTCCATAGATGAGGGTAACTTTAACTACAGTGCCACTTATTACCAATACTAATTTATTTTTATAATTATATTTTCATATTTGGACCATATTATTTATTGTTTAAAGGAAGATAAGTGCATAATTTATTGTTCAAGTGTTTATATTTGCCATGTAAAGGACTGATTGAGTTCTGACATCTAATAAAAAAGCTGCTTATGGCCTATGACTACCTTTTTTAATGTAAATATGTAGCTAACCAGGTCTTATTACCTGTCCACAAAACTATGATCAGTTAAAAATATTTATTTTATACTGTTGTTGCCCTCTCAGCCTCGGCTTTAGCGGCTGCTAGCCAGACGTCTTTGGTTCGTTACTCTCAGCCACAGAGTGGGTCCAAAAATGAGACAGTTACAGGGAGCAGGGTCTGTCCTTTCCTCCCTCGGAACGGGAGCATTTATTTACTGTCTCCAAAAAGAACATTAGAGTGGCGAATCATTCACAGAGCGGCCTTGTAAAACTCCAAATACTCCCTGAAAGACTATGTCTCCCAGCCTCCCTAGAGGCTCAATTACAGAGAATGCGAAGTTTCTTAAGGCAACGGGCTCATCCTGTAACACTGTTTAGGATAAGGAATCGGATCAATAAGAAGAATTGATAATGGCATTGACATTAATAATTTCTTATTGATTCCTATCCCTACTGTTCAGGAACCATTTGAGGAACATCACAAAGAGATTAAGAGGTTGACTCGACCTCCAAATTCCTCAGATCTCAATCTGATCAAGCAGCTGTGGGACAAACCTAGTCTGATCAATGGAGGCCCCACCTCCCGAAGTATGCCTTGGGCACAGTGCATGACTTAAAGTGCACTTGTCCTGTAATTGCGCACTGTTCTTTTCCAGTACATGCTGTACTGGGAACAAATGTTTTCCTATTACCAATGCTGGATGGCAGGGCTGAAAGCGGGCCGCAGCCGAGTTGACTGCATCACTGCTTTCTAATTGGTTGAAATGTTTCATCACAACATGGAAGTACTGAGATACACCTTGTGGTGCAACCTGAACACATCTTCAGTGTTGTAACCTCACCCGGGTGACCAGGTAGCGCACTACGCCACGGATCCCCCCTCCTCAACCAGAGCCAACATGAAGCCTTTTCAGCAGCTTCCATGATGTTCTTCATGGCTCTTCACCTGTGCAGTCCGCAGATCCCTAGGAGTCCCAGGACCCGATGTAACGACTTGCCTGCGAAGCCCCTGCAACCCACTTCAGTGGGCTCACAGCGGGCCTTCCACCCCTTACTCCGACACTCAACCACCAAGTCGGAATACTTTGCCTTCTTCTGCTCTTGAGCTTCCTCTCTTCAATCATCCCAGGGGACAGGTAGCTCCAGTAGCACCTCCTGCTTGCTGGCCCTGGACATCAAGACCATGTCTGGCCAGAGTGTTGTTGCTGCAATGTTGTCCAGGAATCTCAACTGTCTCCCAAGGTCAACCAGAAGTTTCCAGTCCCTTGCTGTTGCAAGCAGGCCCCCCTGGGTCTTCTTTGGGAGCCGGGGCTTCTCGCCGGCTCGAACAAAGGTGATGGTACTACTGCCCGCAGAACCTGGTCATGGCGCCAACGGTCCCGACCATCTCCCAAGGCCTTTGAGCAGCAGCTGAGGACCTGCTCTAAAGATCCCCTTTTCTGGTAGAGTTGGCAAGCAGGTGATTACACCAGGGCCAGGTCCCCTGCTTGGGCATGCCTACCGTTCTGCTGACGCAAGCTTCCTCCACCTCAGCACGTACCTCCTCCTGGATCAGCTTCCGACTCTCTTTTCCGCTGGCTTTACTGTAGCTAGGTTTTGGATCGCTGCCTGGCCTGCCCAGTAGACACTGTGCCCACCAGGATGCTGTGTCGCAGTCTTGCCTCAGCCCATTCCACTGCATCCTGGACGTGCCACTTCTGTCCTGTTCTGACCTATACACCTGTTGAGGAGACCTTGGTGTCGGTGGAATCTCTGCAGAGCAGGACTTCTCTGACTCGGGTGACCTTGAACTCGTCTGCCAGACTGCTGAACGGAAGCTGCAGTTTGGTCTTATGCATGAAGAGTGTAATGCTGCTTAGGTGATCGGGACTTCATAGACTAGCAGCGGCCAGAGGAGACGAGGCAGGATGCCATGTTGGTAGATCCAGGCCTTTCCAGGAAGCCCAGACTTGTCCACAGCCGAGAGCTATGTGTCAAGGTCATCGCTGGTACCTTGGCGGGCAGCGGTGTCCTTCAGGTTGCTAGTGAAGAGCTTGCCCAGGCTCTTCACTAGCTTTTCTGACACTGATAGAATCTGAGTGTCTCCCAGGGTGAAGCAGAACCGGTCAGTCACTTTTCCTTTCCTCAGGACTAAGGACCTGGACTTCACGGGCTTGAAGCTCATCCTTACCCATGTAATAAGCCGTTCAAGACTTTGGAGAAGCCACCTGCATCCGGGCACTGATGTTGTAGTTACAATGAGATCGTCCGTAAATGCTCTAGTCTGTGGTTGTCCAGTCCCATATCTGGACAATGGACCTCTGCACTGAACTTCTGCTGACTTCAGCGGAATTTAAGTGAAAAGTTTATTTATTAAAATTTTTTTTAGGACTATTTTTTCGACAAGGCAAAGTTGTTTTCGTGTCACGTGGCGCACCAGCAATATTAGGCAGATTCTTTTAATGTTATGGCTCATTTTTGGCAACGGTTTCTTTTGAAAGCTGTTATTGTTCTATTGTAATTGCTCAATTACTAATACAATCAATACTGAAAGAATGTGAAGTAGACTGATTCACTAAAGAGTTGGAATAATCTCTGGATTCATTTTTATACTCTCCATTTTTTTTCTTCTTTTTTTTAGGTTGAAGATGAGACCGTTTTGCACAACATCCCTTACATGGGAGATGAAATCCTAGACCAGGATGGCACCTTTATTGAAGAGCTAATTAAGAACTATGATGGGAAAGTCCATGGAGATCGAGGTTTGTGCCTTGGGTTCCTTACACTATTGTCTAGAACAAATTAAGTTTGATCAATTATTCGTGGGAGTTAATTGACAAATAATTGATAAATTAGTGGAAATGTGTTAAAATATGACACTGCACAGACACACAGACAAAAACTGTATACAATGTAATATAATATAGACAGAGCTAATGTAAACCAGAAAAAACGAGAAAAATCAAAGCAGTGGAGGAGGAATCTTATGATCGGTGGTCATAACTATGTGGCCTAGAGATGTAACAAAAAGCTAGGCTTTAAGTAACATAATAGAAAATATAAGATATAGTTGCTTTATTATTTTGTAACTGTATTGACTCGCATTTAATTTCACCAACTGTTTTCTGAATAAAAGTAAAAGTCTTGGAATTTGACAGATTGTTACGAATGTACATAACTATTTTATTTATTTATTTTGTTTCTTTGTAGAATGTGGCTTTATAAATGACGAGATTTTCGTTGAGTTGGTGAATGCGCTCAACCAGTACAGCGACAACGATGAAGACGACGACGAAGAGGAACAGCACGACTACAAACTGGAGAAAATGGACGTCTGCGATGGGAAGGATGACGCTGACGATTCTCGCAAGGAGCTTTTAAACTCTGAGAGTGAGACCATTACTGTCTGACCTTCCGGCATTTGTTTTGCGTTTATTTATTTTCCAAAGAACAGTGTTTTATTGAATAAATATTGGCACAAAAATGGGCACAATTTGCTTATGATGAAGTAATTTATTAATTTATATAATAACATTTGTTTAGTGTATTCCGTTCTGGCCTTTTTGATCTTAGATTTCACAGCCCTGCACTAGATTTGTCATTGTAGCAGTGTGCAGTCAGCTTTTCTGGTAGGCTTTTTATTTCAGAACATGTCCCGTGATCTCAAACCCTTTGTGTTTTCTTTTCAGATCGAAGCGATTGCTCTAAAAAGTTCCCTTCTGATAAGATCTTTGAAGCCATCTCCTCTATGTTTCCTGACAAAGGCTCACCAGAAGAACTCAAAGAGAAGTGAGTCCTGAAAGCACATAGCATACTTTTTCTTATCATATTAATAGTTCAGTATAAAGTGGTTCCTTATTAATCAGTTATGATATCCTGAAGCATCAGTTTAGACTTGCAGAAGTCGTGTTTCATCTTACAGTTTGAGGGACCAGGCCTTCACAACATAACGTTATTTTAGTGCTGCACAATATGTCCTGTGCTAGTCATTATCATGATATTGGGTCTCTGCAATACTGAGATCACAGAAGGCTGTGATAACCAGTCACAGTGATTCTGACAGGGTGACCAATCACAGCTCCAGGTGATCAAAGTCTTCATGAACTAAGTTTAATTTTTAACTGTTAAAGGTGTTGGTGAATCGGTGCCAGAGTGGGCAGAACTAAACTGCTGTAGCTAGAATATGGAGATATTTACATTGGTTATGTGACATCACAAAAACTGTATTGAAAACGGGATGTTTTTGTAGCTTTTCTGTACATGGACTTTATGGATGAGGGTGTAAACGTGCCATTTGAAACAATATTTACGGACTTTTAAGTCCTTTTAAGACCAGAAAAGTGATGATATGGGCCCTTTTAATATATGAGATGCACTGGAACATCAAAACTTCAGTACCATACAGTTAAGATACAGAATGGTTCTGTAAACCTGTGGAGAAGCACCATATGTAATAATTTCAAACCCAAAATAATGACTATTTTTTCAAATAGGCCACCTATAAGTTAGAATTAAAGTGTGAATGAAAGACTCCACATGAAAAGTAGTTGTTAAGCTTCCCTTTACTCACTGCAGGTATAAAGAGTTAACCGAGCAGCAGCTCCCGGGGGCCCTCCCTCCTGAGTGCACGCCCAACATCGATGGACCAAATGCTAAATCAGTGCAGAGAGAACAGAGCCTGCACTCATTCCACACCCTCTTCTGCAGGCGCTGCTTTAAATACGACTGCTTCCTTCACCGTAAGTTCAAAATTCTGCCTTTAAAGGGCTCATAGCCTACATGTTTCTTGTATTATGTTTTTCCCTTCATTTCTATATGGCATTTTTTTCCAACTTCTCTTTGTACCTTACAATTAAACAGGCTGTTTTTGTTATTATACCTTTAATATGTAAATGACCTTGGCCATAGGCTATTTAAGCGTGTTTTTGTGACATCACAAAAAGAATGATTTCAAAATGTGTTGCTTAGTTTCCATATATAGACTTGGAAAAGAATTAGTGACTGTGTTTTCCATGTTTTTTGGGGGGAAGAATATGTGGTTGTGGTTGTGATTTTTGCTTCTTTTTCCAGCCTTCCATGCAACCCCAAACACGTACAAACGAAAGAACATGGAGAACATGGTGGACAGTAAACCGTGTGGTATTGACTGCTACATGTATCTGGTTCAGGTGAGCAGATGTGCCCTTTTTGCAGATTAATTCACAATGACTGGGTTGATTTTATACTGCTGGTTCCGCCACAGTAGATCTCATATACTGTTGTGTCCCCATGATGTTGTTAAATGGTGCGTTTTTGTTTTTTGTTTGTGTGTCTCTTTACGGTGCGTTGATCAGATTACACTTAGTTCAGCGTTTGTGTGGTCGTTCAGGTTTTTTCCGATTTCTCATCCAGAGATTTTTGCATGTATCGAACTGAAACTGAGTTTCAGATCATCACGACCCATCTGATCTCAGTTTTATTTGTGAAAGACTGAAGGTCTCAAATTGGTGTCGTACTGGCTGCACCATTATTGTTGTTTGTGGACTTTTGGTTGTTTCTCAGGACAGCATAGTGCGAGAGTACTCGGCGGGGGTTGTTGCTGAACGAGCGAAGACTCCGCTGAAGCGCTTGGCCGGGAGACGCAGGGGCAGGATCCCCAACAGCAGACCGAGCACCCCCACAGTCAGTGCAGAGACTAAAGACACAGACAGCGACAGAGAGGGAGGCACAGACAGCAACGACTGTAACGACAAAGACGACGACGACAAGAAGGATGAAACCACCAGCTCCTCAGGTACTGAAAAGGTTTTTTTTTTTTCTTCAGTAGAATGAGTAGCCAGTTTATTGGGTATACCTACCTCGTATGTACACTTATTAAAATTTTTATTGAATATACCATAGGTGCGCTGGTGAGCTGGGCAGTATTCAATGTTAAGGTTACTTTACTGTCATCAGAACATGTACATAGTGTGATGTACATGTTCTAATGACAGTATATAGCTACTTATAGCAACACAAATGAGTAAATAGAGCTGTCTAACAGTATAGTGTGAAATGGGATGTCAACTTTCCAAAGTGACTAGTGTTGCCCCATAAATATAAAATTGCACAGATGACATTTAGCAGCATTGAACCTCGCTCAATCAGTGTAAATTCTAAGCTCATTAAATAACATGAGTGTCTCTGTGACATTAAGCAAAAGGTAAAGTGCATGTGCTATAGAGAGTCCAGAGTGTAATATGAGTAGTATATAAAATGAGGTAATAATAAAAAAAAAAATAATATGGTATTTATTTTTATGATGCATTTTGTAACAGGGAGCATAGTTAGTCTTGGTTAAATTGATGTAATGCTGCACAGTATGTGAATGTTATCAAAAGCTTGTTTTTCCATTATTTTGTAAATTTGGCACTGCTGATTATTTTATGCCTGTTCTACCTTCTCAGATTTAAGATATTTTATGTTTATTCTGACAGTTAATCTTCTGTATCATCTGGCCAGTGGCAGTACTGTAACATTCATGAACAGAGTAGAGGGGGTGATTTGTGCAGCAGCAGATGGACTACAGTCTGTAATCCTACAAAGTAACTGTAATCCTACAAAGTGGGGGTATCTGTTTTGAGAAATGGGCCAGTGAGTGCACAATACAGGTTTACCTAATAAACTACCGTCTCTGGTTTTATGGAGGGATTAATACTCAAATTGAGTGTGTTTAATGTGGGCTGGTGGCTTGTTACACTGCTTCCTGTGTTAAATCTATTGTTTGTGTGCTTTTCTGTAGAGGCGAATTCACGCTGCCAGACTCCAGTGAAGCTCAAGGTGAGCTCGGAGCCTCCTGAGAACGTGGACTGGAGCGGAGCTGAGGCTTCTCTCTTCAGAGTCCTCATCGGCACCTACTATGACAACTTCTGCGCCATCGCTCGCCTCATCGGCACAAAGACCTGCAGACAGGTAAAACGTCTAGCTGACGGGAGTGCCAGGATATTTTACGCAATTGGGGCGATTTGAATATTGGAATATTGTCCACAGTCCTGGCCATCTATATTATTATTACACGGGAATGATTGTGGGCAACTTTGCCATTTAATTTTCCATGCATGTAGAAGCCATCCACCATCATGAGCTTCACTGCTGTGATGATGTGATGGTTGAGACAGGCAGAATGTATTCATGAGATCCAACAGGTTTAATTCAAAAGTTAAAAAAAAAAAAGAGGGTTCTGAGGTGACACAAAACACAGGATGAAAAATAAGCAACACGAAACACCGAGTTTTAAACATTAAGCATTTCAAAGAACCATGACAAGAAGTTTTACAAAGTGCCATGACAAGAGGTTTTACAAAGAATCCACAAACACCGACTGAAACAAGAGGTTTATAGACACAGACTAGACATTTCAAAACACCTGGGCGGGGAGGAGACAGAAACAAGACAAGAAGACGGGGAAGACAGAACATTGCAAAAAGCCAAAAGATAGGCAGAATGTTAAACTGCAAATTAAATTTCAGATTTGTTAAACCTTTATTCATTGATAACATAAAAATAATTCTACTGCTTTAAACAAAATAAAGGTATAATTTATCTGAGCCTGAACTAGTTTTTGCACAGATATTTGAACTGTGATTTGTTGTTCATATGGAAATACTTCTAAATGTAAATAAATTGCTTAAGCTTAATTTGGCCTATTTATACTTTTTGCATTTTTTTTTTTATTGTGGCCAAATTATTTTTTTTAATGATGAATTCTGTTAGGCCATACATTTTTCAGATTTTTGGACAAATTGCAGCTGTAAAATCTCAAACTCTAATCAAAACAAATCTGAACTTAAAGGAAATTTATTTAAGTGTGTTTAGTCAGTTCATGTCCACTCAGGGCTTACTGTGTCCTCTAAACTTTCAGTACTTTGCTCTGTACACACTTAGCAGAATGTCACTTTTCCATGGAAAACTTGTTTCCTGTAGAAATAAATAGGAAATTCAAATATCTCCTGTCTACATATGACAACCCTCTGCTTGTTCTCTGAGATGTGACTAGGTAATGCAGTTCTGAGGCCCAGTACTCTGTTTAAAAACACTCTGAGACATTCAACCAGCTATAGCACATATACAGATCACAGATATGACAACCTGAACATCTTAGTCTCATGAAACACGCGTCAAAAATGAAAATAAGCTGATCTGACAGATATTATTACTGTTGGAACCAGCCTGGTGGAGAATAGTGTTTATCATTAGTCATAAAAGCCTGAGGAGGAGAAGTAACATACTTGTAGTGATTTTCTGTGTTTTATGATGGCATTTTTCCTCCATATACAGTTACTACATTTTTTTTTTCCTCTGCTTGGTTTAACAAAAAATGAATTAAAATTAATCTAATTTGTTTGAAGTGTTTCACAAAGTCATAATGTTTAGATACTTAAAAAAAGCTTTTGACTCATATTTGTGATTTGCTTATGTGTTATTAATTTATTTCTGTAGCTGGGTGAACATATTTGAAGTGTGGTGTTCCTATTTTTCATTGGGGATGTGTTCGCAATAAAATAAATATTTCGGTTCTAACCTTGTCCAAAGGCCAGATGTTTTTGTTTTTTTGTTTTTTTGCAAATGTATACATATAGTCTCAATTGCATACCATTTATTTATCTAAATATCTATCTATTGCAAAGCTTATCAATAATTTATCAATAATCATCAGGCATGGATTCATCATGATATCTATTGTTTCACAAAACAGTCCTTTTCCCGTATGAAGTCTCACCTTTTAAACAGTATTTAAACATTTTAATGTTTGTGAGAGAATTTTAATTAAAAAAAACTTTTTGGACAATTTGAAAAGAGGAAGATCTCTCTGCGCTGAAAATGATTCTGACACTGAAATGTGTGTTTTATTCTCCAGGTCTATGAATTCAGGGTAAAGGAGTCCAGCATTATTGCACGCGCTCCTGCAGAAGATGAAGATACGCCTCCGCGGAAGAAGAAGAGAAAACACAGGTGTGTTTCTTAAAGCGTTTCTGCTGTACTGTAAGTTCTTCAATATTGATTCTCTATTAAAAGAACTCTTGTGTGTTGTAGGCTGTGGGCCACTCACTGCCGAAAAATTCAGCTGAAAAAAGGTTTGTATTATAAACTGCTGATCGGTTTTGATATAAAATATTTAAAGAAATACTTCTGCTAATTTTAAACAAAATAAAAGATTGTAGTCTAAACCTAAACATCTATATATTTTTTTACAATTGTGGCCAAATTAGAGTTAAATTGTGCACTACAGAAATTGCTGATGTGGTTGTGCCAGTTTTGCATCTATAATGTGCCTTCTCTGAAAGTCGTAAAAGTTTTTGTTGACGTCACACAGTGACCTACATATGAATCATTCAAGCAGAACAAAGGTCATCTAACTTATGTCCTGAACCAGTGAAGAAACAGGAGCAGATGATTCCAGATGATCAGGCGGTGATCAGTATACTGGTGGTGCTGAATGCTGAGTGGTTGGAACTCCTTTATCTAGGCTTCTTGTAACTTTAGGCACTTTGCAGCTTGTCACAGTAAACCATTTGTTCACGTTTCCTTTTTTTAATCTCCTCAGTATGACAAAGATAAGGCAGTATTTTTAGTATTAATAGTATTTTTGCATCAACAATGTGATTCAAAGGGAGATATAAAGAAAGGGGTGGCTCATTTCTTTTGCACAGTACTGTATTGATATATTTGAAGTCAAAAGAAATTATTTCAGCATGTTTAGTCAATAAATGTCCACACACGTCTAACTGTATTCTCCAAACTTTAGCAGTTTAGCTCCACCCACTCAGTCATTTATCATTAATTATTTATTCGTCATTTATTTACTTTTTTTTTACACTCCATATTAAACCCACGATTAAAGTTGGCACAATTTTCATCACATTATCTAGTAACTTGACACAGCCCCACTGTTACAATCCTGTACAGAAATGACTGATGGATTATGATGAATAAACTATAATGCAGATTTATGCTGATATTCTCACAGATGGCTCCTCCAATCACGTGTACAACTACCAACCGTGTGATCACCCCCGTCAGCCGTGCGACAGCTCCTGCCCCTGCGTCACCGCCCAAAACTTCTGTGAGAAATTCTGCCAGTGCAGCTCAGAGTGTGAGTATACACACACACACACACACACACACACACACACACACACACACACACACACACACACACACAAGCATGCATAGATTTCTATTTCTGTCTGGTTTTGTCATCATTATATTGTATATGCCTGTACACACACACACTTGTGTATTAGGGCTGCTCAATATATCGTAAATTTACCGTTATCGCCTCTTAGCTTCTCGCTCGAATTACCCGTTCCACCTTAAATCGTGCTTCTGTTTCCATTTCATCTCTTAAGGTGGAATGGATCATTCAAGCGAGAAGCTAACATCACCCATATTTGTTGTGTTTTAGTTGTTCTGTTTGTTTTTTTTTTACCTTTATTAGTAGTTTGTAAGCTAAAAGCATTCTTAGGACCATGCTAAACACTTAACAAACATTTGCTGCATTTGAACCCCACTTTCTGAGCTCCAAACATTAAAGAGGGAGGGATTAAATTGCTTTGTTTAAGCAAATTCTTTAAAAAACATGTTGGAATGGAATATTGCATTTCGTTTTTTTTCTGCATAGACTAGACAGCGTCAGGAGTCTATGTTACCAGCAAATCCAAAGCAGAAAAACATTAACACTATAAAGGCTAAGTTTTTACTGACTTACCGCATGTGATATCGCCATCGCAACACTCAACAACACTATCCTTATCGCATGTTTTCCTAACAGGGTTCCCACGGGTCAGGGAATTTCTGGAATATCAGGGAATTTCAGTAAAGGCATTTCCAGACAGGGAAAGT
>JBBIGA010000001.1:9386647-9414240 GCA_037576975.1 Alestes dentex
ACACACACACACACACACACACACACACACACACACACACACACACACACACACACACACACACACACCTCACACACACTTAATTATAATGAATCAGTCTGTCAGCAGTGCTGAGCTTTCCTGTGAGAGGATGCCATTTGATTAGAACAAGCTGCCTGTGGCCTCACCTTTTTCAAACTACTTTCCCTTCCACAGACCCTCCAAAAGTGTGCGTCCCTGTGACCCCCAGCTGGACAACTGATCTTTGCCCATCTGAAGAAAAAACAGGAAAAAAAGTGTATAGTTTGTAGTATTTGCAACTAACCATATTCTGAGTCCAATTTTTTTGGTTAATTTTTTTTTTGTTGTTGAAATTTTTGAAAATTTTGGTGAATTGTCATGTCAACAATGACAAAGTATCAAAGGCACCAAGTTTAAGATCTGAGCTTTTGTTCAGCACACACAGGGTTGTCTGTCATTTGAGCGCCATGCAAATAACAGAATGCTCAAATAAACAGACTAGATATCTTGCCTCCTAGCGATCAATACCTAGGACAGACACACTCAAATAAACAAACATGCCTTTTAAAGGTGCTGCAGCACCAGTCAGAAATCAGAGCTTATGTTGTTTTGTTACTTTAAGACCCAGGACGTTTCATGACCTGTTTAATTTAAGTGCATTTTGGTGATGAAAACACACTCAATTCACCTTCTGTTTGTTGAACAAGTGTGACTAATCAGCTCAAATACAACATACAAGATACCTTAAAAATCACTGAACATGTACAATAAGGTGACATTTGGGTCAGTCATGTAGAGACCTAGTTAAAAAGAATTACACAGCAACAAACAATTTAATTAAAAACAGCGAATAGCAATTTACAAATTAATATGCAAACAAGCAGAAACTATCCACTGAGGGCAAAAAACGATATACTTAAATAACTATGCAAGAAATGAACAAATATTTAAGCCCAGAGTTGGGCTTGGCTGGTTACGTAGAAGAAGAAAGACAATGAATTCCATGAACTTTTGCTCACATGTGTAAAAGGACATCATCAGTAACATCACTGTCAGTCAAGAAACAGTCCAAACAAAACTGATTCTGTTGCTTAAATGAACGAAGGGGTCATACCTACCAAGTAGCATTACGCAAATTACATCATGCTAATTGGCAGTTATTACCTTCTATTCATTCTTAACTATGTTATTGTGTGTTGTTGAGATATTCCTTTAACCTGAAAAACAGTATCATAACACTGTTAACACAAATTTTGCCAAAGTCTATTTGACCCATTGCCTTGTATAGTTCAGCTGCTTAAGGGAAAAAAATCCCAAAATACCAGACTCCACCCTCTTTTTCCACATGCGGGCATCAATCAGGTCAACACCAGGAAGGAAAGGCTGGTTATGCTTGAGCACACTTCACAGGCCGAATTTTCTCTAGGAATAGACCCAGTAGACCGCACTTTTGGCTTGGTGGAGAGGAAGTCAGCTGATCTAATGGCTGACAAACCTTTTTTTTACCTTATTAGTTCACACTTCGAGCCCAATTCATCACATCACAGCATCTAATAGACACAGTTCTTGTTTTCCCACAATCTTCTATCAAAATTAAATGGCTCTTCCCACCTGTAAAATGTCTTACAAGTTTTCATCGTGTCACTGTGCGCCAGAGGGCAGGAAAAAATAACTTTAAGCATTAATATGTTTGAGCTCTCCTCCAACAACAACCACATATTATCAAGCAAAAAATGCTCAGCTAGCTTAGAGGCCTGTCCTGACACCTGAAACCAAGTTTCAATTGGAAATACAGCACGGATTAAAAATTACTATGATATCCAACTGACTTTATGTTAACTTGCCTTGGCGACTGAAGCAGCGTGCTGTGGGTAGAACAGGGAGGCAGTCAGAGTCATCAGCCCAGCAGGGAACAGCAACCTCTTCACCTTACAGCCTGAAAATGTAAGATAAGATTAGATCAGATAAACCTTTATTAGTCCCACAAGTGAGAAATTTGCTTTGTCACAGCAGAAAGTGGACAGAACAAAGTTAAGAGCAGCAAAAATGACAAAACAATAGAATAGAATAAAATACTATACCAACAAGTACAGTATAAAATGTACACTATACAATCTAGAAATGTAAAATACGGACATCTGTATTATAAAATATATGTATATGCAAACTATATATAAACTATATGTAGACTTGGGCAAGTTGTATGTATGTATGTACATAAGGAGTATGTGTGTATATATACAGAGTGGAAACATAAGTAAACATAAGAACACTGTAGATACACATACACACACACACACACACACATACACACATACACAGGTACACAATGGAGTGACAGGCATTGACAGTAACAGTAGAAAGGCCCCAGAAAAAATGCACCACGTTTTAAATTGCACATTTTGCCCAGTAGTAATAGTTCCACCAAAAAAATTGCACGTGTTGCATCAAAAAAATTGCACTCAAGCAATATCGCACATAAGAGAAACTACCATGGTGTACTGGATGTGTGTGTGTGTGTGTTTGTCTGTATGTGTGTGGTCATCGGCAAGGTCTTTGTTGTAGAATCTGACAGCAGTTGGAAGGAAAGAACAAGAATAAAGCACATTTCACTCTCAGTAACACAGGAAAAGAATAACTACAGATCAAAGTGAATAACCATATTCCACATTTACCTTTGGCAACGTAAAGACCAAGGATTCCAGAAAAACCCACAACACCAACACTTGGATAGAACTCCGGCGGAGGACTATTCAGAAACTCACCAGTGTCTGAAACAGAAATAAATCATAGATCACTGCGAGAGGCTGTAATCTTCTATAATAAAGACTTATATTTAAGTCATTTTGGAAATTTTCACACATTGCATTTTAAAGTAAAGAGCTTCTGATATCCCTTTTAAAAGAGATTAAACTTGCTTACCTTTCACAAACTCTACAGACGTATTAACACCAGGTTCTATGGTCTTATATAATTCCTGGAATTAGAAACACAATGTTGGACAACAGCAGCTCTATAAAAACTGATAACATATTCATATTAATCCAGAAATATGAATTATGAATTCATATTAATCAGAAAATTCCAGAATACCTCTGCTTTATCCAGGCAATAAAATGTCTGTTCCTAGAAAGTGATAAAAAAGAAAGTAAGGCACTTTATATTTACCACCCCCCCCCCAAGTATATATTCTAACTAATTATTGAAGTACTTCTGCAGTCTGTAACTGACCACTATGATTCACATAAGTGTTTCTTTAAATGACCGTCCCAGTTTTTGCAGAATGGACTTACCTGACACCATGTTGTGATCGGCTGTGCCGATTTCCTCAGCGATGCTACACCCTGCTCCACATGACCAGTTTCTGGCTCGACAAACTTCACCTTTGAGTGAGGGGTGGTGTAGAGAGAGAGCTAAAACACAGGTTTAGTCTAAGATTAATCTTAAAGTTGCCCGACCTAACATTTACAGACACATCAGGCTGAAATACAGACAATAAGTACCTCATCAACCTTCAGGGAAGGGTCACTTTCTTCAGTTTCACTGGCAGCAAAAACTGCTCCTGACATGATGCAGAAAGTACCAGGCACTGCCACAGGCAACGCCACCTGGAACACAAAGGCATTATAAAAGGTGTATATAAAGCAAGTCATTTAAAATTCTGTGGTTTTGAGAGTATCTAACAGATAATTACGCAAACAAATAAGAAATCACTCACAGCACTTAACAGTGATTGTTTGCTGTTTCAATGATACACTATATGGACAAAAGTATTGGACACACCTTTTTTTCAGGGTTTGAACTAGACCCTCTTACTTCCAGTGAAGGTCAATCTTAATGTTTCAGCACACCAAGACATTTTTGACAACACCATGCTTCCAACTCTGTGGGAAGAACCTTTTCTATTCCAGCATGACTGCGCACCAGTGCACAAAGCAAGCTCGATAAAGCCATGACTGGATGAGTTCAGTGTGGAAGAACTTGACTGGCCCACACAGAGCCCTCACCTCAATCCCATCCAATACCTTTGGGATAAAATGGAATGGAGATTGCAAGCCAGGCCCTCTCATCCAACATCAGTGCCTGACCTCATACATACTTTACAGAATGATGATTGGACACAGACTCCCACAGAAACTCTCCAAAATATTGTGGAAAGCCTTCCAAGAAGAGTAGAAGCTGGTAATATTATAAAGAAGGGACCAACTCCTTAAAGTATATGTATTTGAATGCAATATCTTTAAAGTTCCTGCTAGTGTAATGGTCAGGTGTCCCAGTACTTTTGTCCATATAGTGCCCTTCATAGAGCTGTTTAGCAGAGTTGATTTAGATTAAAAGGTCAAAACTACCCTCATGCTACTTTACTCTCATGTAAAGTGTAAGGAAGTAAATTTTAAGCTCTCATTAAATCCATAAAGTTAGCTTTTATTCAACAGTATAAACATTTCATTTTAGTTTCATTCTTGCTGAAAACAGTGCTAGCGTTAGCATCAGCTAGTCATGCTGAAATTCATGTTTTCAGCATTAGAGCATCATTTCTGTAGGTCAAAAATAATATATATCTCAACGGTAAAAGGGTAATAAGACTAACTATGATAGTACATTTATTAAAAATGACATGCAGGCTTTTGTTGATCTTTACCTTGGCCAGCCTCCAACTGCTCAACATGCTCGTTTTGAGGAAAAATCACTATTACGGCAAGCCGAGGGGAACAAACTTCGACTTTCCACAACAGAGAGAACGCGTATATGAAATAATGTTTGGAGAAGACAAACCCAGCTTGTGGTCGGTGTGAGTGTTTCCCACATTCTGCGTAGATATTTTAACTTATATTCAGACTACTAAAGTTCAATAAGTGTATTAATACAGGGTGTAGGCCAGGATTCCTGGAGACCCCTTGCCCTGCACATGTTTTCCAACACTTCTAACAAAGGAAGGGCTTATCTATTAACTGACTTGTTGGTTTAGGTGTGTTTAGCCAACCCACCAGTGCAGTTTAGATGAACTGTGGGACAGGAGTTGGACAATACTGGTTTGCTAAATCTTTTGGTCACCTCTACTGTAAAAAATACAGAAGTTATATATTGAATATCCAATTGGGCTTAGTAAAAAGCTATTTCTAAATGAGTTTGCACATTTGTTATTAAAGTGTCGCTTATTGTCACACACCACAACCCACAGTGTGAACAGAGTGAATTTCCTTCTCTGTATTTAAACCATTTGCCAAGCGAAACAGCGGGCAGCCAGGGCCCAGGGAGCAGTGTGTGGGGACAGTACCTTGCTCAGTGGTGCCACTGGCAATCCTTGGATTGGACAACCTTCTGATTGCAGGGCAACTCCCTAACCACCAGGCCACACCATTATAAATCTTAGATGATGTTTTCATTTTAGGACTTTTAACCCAGCAAACTTGTAACTTCATAAGAAGCTTCCAAAAGACTTCTTTGACATCTTTTAGCCTGCACGAGACAAGATTTTGTTCCAGTTTCAACAGAATAAACACACAGGTCTCTTATTGTTGACTTTTGACAGAAACCTCCAACACAGTAAGCGCAATGTAGCTTAACTGATGTATTTATGATACAATGCATAAGCCTAGTAATTATAAAATATATATAAGATATACATCATTATAAGATATATTAAGATATAAAATTATCCCTTTGTTTTACACTTTGTTTGACACTATCCACTTGGCACAGATTCAAGTGTCATGATAAAACAGGACCATGTTTAATAGTTTACAGACGGGGGCACAATGTCAGTATCTTTTGGGGTGAATGGCGAGGAAAGCACAATTCCGAATTTGTCCCTGAGTAATTCGGTAATTTCATCATCTGAGAGGTCAGTCTGGGTTTTCACTGGATGTCCATTCTCAGCAGACAGGCTGGTGGTGATCAGTCTGCGGCCTATGATTGTAATTCTCCCGTCTGGCAGCAGCATGGAGCATAAGGACTTGCAGAAGAAGATGGAGCTGATGGAGCTCTGGTGGTAGTCACACATGGCTTTGAAATCTTCCCTCTGACGTGGTTCGAGTGTGAATTTGTACAGAGCATTCCACGCCATGGCCTCTTCTGGGTCTTTTCCGGCTTCGCCCTCCAACAGCATTTCCATAAAGACCAGCTTCTCCTCAGTCCGAAGGCGATAGACCCCATGGCTCTGCTTTTGTGGACTGTCCGTCTCTAGAGAGAGAGGGAGCTGGAAACCAGACCCAAAACCAACATCACAGAGCCACCGGTGGCCATCAAGGGTCACCATTATGATGAAATGGTCAAAAGGTGGTCCATAGGCCCCTGTGAAGCGGTTCTTCACCTGAGCAGAGAGGATCTGGACTGCAAAGCCCAGCTGGCTCAAAAGCCAAGAGAAAAGACCATTGTTCTCATAGCAGAACCCTCCTCTCCTGTTTAGAACGATCTTCTGGTAGAGCAGAGGGAGCTCGGTGCTGACCCGTTCTCCACTGTGGACCGAGAGGTTTTCAAAAGGAACCATCAGCAAGTGGTTGAGGTGAAGGCATCTCAGAGTCTCCAGGGTCGGAGCGCAGGGAGAAGAGTAGCAAATACGAGCTAAATACGCCTCCACGTCCATTCTTCTCCGGAGACACCAGAGCAAAAACGCATGGAAAGGTCTACTTTCAGTTTAGAAGATCGTCCTCCTTCAAGCTGGAAGCAAAACAGTTGCGTTTTAGCTTTAACTTCCTCTGCACTCGCTACAGACACAAAATAAACAGAGCTACTATATAAATAATGCAGCTAAAGCATCCTTAAATCGTTTTGATCTCAGGTTTAAGTGTAAACGTGTAAAGTAGGACGTTTAGGTTAGGTTTTTGTTTTCAGCAACGTGGCTAAAAGTCTGGAAGTCTTGCCGCACCGCGACCTTTGTCGTGTGTGTGTGTGTGTGTGTGTGGTGTTTGTTTTTGTACACTTTCAGGACAAAAAAAATCTGAGAAAAGCAAGAATAATCTCCAACGTCACCTATCTAAGCGGTGTTTGTGCTTCAACATTTTCATGCTTAATTTTTTTCACCTGAAAAGGCAAGATTATTATTTTGTTATAAACGCTATATGGACAAAAGTATTGGGACGCCTGACCATTACACCAACAGGGACTTCAATGCCATTGCATTTAAATACATAGACTTTAATATAGAGTTGGCCCTTTGCAGGTATAACAGCTTCCACTCTTCTTGTAAGGATTTCCACAAGATTTCTGTGTTTCTGTGGGAGTTTGTGTCCACTTATCATTCTGTAGAGCATTTATAAGGTCAGGCACTGATGTTGGACGAGAAGGCCTGGCTCACAATCTCCGTTCCAGTTCATCCCAAAGGTGTTGGGTGGGGTTGAGGTCAGGCCTCTGTGTGGGCCAGTCAAGTTCTTCCACGCTGAACTCATCCAGCCATGTCTTTATGGAGCTTGCTGTGTGCACTGGTGCACAGTCATACTGGAATAGAAAAGATTCTTCCTCAAACTGTGTCCACAAAGTTGGAAGCATGGTGTTGTCCAAAAGGTCTTGGTGTGCTGAAGCATTAAACTTCACTGGAAGTAAGCGGTCACCTGAATTATGTCCCAGTACTTTTGTCCATGTAGTGTATGTTACTATGGCAAAATACATGTTATTATTACACACTGCTACATACACATATAAGAAATATTATTACAGACACTTACATATACAGTATATTTACACGCCACGTTATCCTACATCCTGGCATTATATTATTCATTTTGTAAACACAAAACCTGTTTGTGGACTGCAGATGAAAGTGAGACAATTTTTTTTACTAAATCTGATATATTTACATAATAAAATGATGTTAGCTTGTATTGTCCCAGACCAATAAGCAAATAAAATATATATAGTAAATGTGTGCCATATCAGCCAATAAACATTACACATATCACACATGCATCATTCAAAAGTGAGCAGTTTCTTGTTAATGTGGTTAAAACAGCAGCAGTGACAAGTCTATTAATTGCATTCTATATATACATAATCTGAGAGGTTTGCTCTCGAGTACTCTGATTTAATCAGACTAGACACATGAGCAGGAAGGACACTGCTGTCTTGAATGAGTCGGGAGATCTCACAGGGATCCTGTTTAGAGCAAACCAACTGGATATCTGCAAAAAGACAAGGATAGATAGAGGTGTCAGTATTTAGTCAGTAGAGGGAGCTGTAAGAAAGCTAAAGTGACTGCATTCATTACCTTTTTTTGACACTGAAGAATTACTGGTGCCCAGATCCCTCCATTCCTTCAAATACCTGGGAAAATCAAAGAGCTGAGTGTTAGCGGATCCTTGACCCCTTAAATTGCAGATTCAGTTTTTTCCAGTATCAGCCATAAAGTATTCAGTAACTACTATGAAACTAATTGGTTATATTGTTGAGAGTGAGCCCATCCAAGGGTCAGGCCAAATCAAGAAGGTTTATTGATAGGTTATATAATTTCAGCCATATACACAGTACGCAGTGAAATGAAACGGTGTTCCTCCAGGACCACAGTGCAACCCAAGAACAGAAAAAAAAACAGAAACACCACAAAACCAGAGGTGCAGACAGGACAATATACAGAATGCAAATGGCAGGTGGTGGCCTGGTGGTTAGGGAGTTGCTCCCATAATTGAAAGTGGTTGTGGGTTTGAATCCCAGGACTGCCAGTGGCACCACTGAGGTACCCTTGAGCAAGGGTGATGCTACCTGGGTGCTGCATCTTTGGCTGCTCACTGCTTCACTTGGCGAATGGGTTAAACGCAGAGAAAGAAGTTCACACTGTGTGCTGTGCTGTGGTGTGGTGTGTTCACATGTGACAAATGCACATTTTACACAGACAGAGAACAAGAAAAACACACGAATTCAATATTATGATAGAGACTGTATTCTAGTAGCAGCGAGTTAAGTGGGCAAAAATGCAGAATAAGGGCAGCAGACCATGCAGTCTAAAGTGACAATATCATTCTGTTTCTATCTGTGTGTAATAATCAAGTGTTGAATTACTCATCAAAGTTGAGTGCATTGGTCCATTCAATCAGCTCGTCTACCTCCCACTCCAGGACAGAGTCGGGCCCCAGCTGCTGGACAGCCCTCATCATGCCCTGAGTGGAGTTCTCCACCAGCTGGGCTGCTTCTTGCTGCTCAGTGCGAGCGTGCAGGACCCCCTTATTGTACCTGCACACAGGTCAAAGAGCATCAGCACTAGGAGTGTAATCAGTCTATGCTTTGGTACAGGTCTAGTTTATGTATATAAATACACTGAAGCATGGGTGCCGGAACCATTATAGCACTTTCCAAATCATTTGTTTCGCCCTCCCCCCACCTTTCCCCTCCCAGACAATAGCTGAGATGTAGAGCGCTGCGTTAAAAATGCCCCCCGCTTTGAAATGTTTCTGGTGCCCATGCACTGAAGGCAAAAATGTGAACTGAGGAACCATTTACACATTAGTAGAATACACATAAGTAGAATACAGGCATATAGGGTTTACATTTGTAAGTAGAAAATAGCCTGAGAATTCTGTTCTTCCAAGAACTGACTGAATACTGAACATTATTATTATTGTCTGTTATAATCTATTCTGACCTCCTAAATGCAGCTGCAGTTGAAGCCTCACCATCAAATCAATGCACAGTCAAAAACAGTCTAAACCCTTAAGAAGCATTTCCCAATGTTCCCGTT
This sequence comes from Alestes dentex, assembly GCA_037576975.1. Classification (NCBI taxonomy): domain Eukaryota; kingdom Metazoa; phylum Chordata; class Actinopteri; order Characiformes; family Alestidae; genus Alestes; species Alestes dentex. The sequence goes on from JBBIGA010000001.1 coordinate 9,396,315, forward strand.
CATTGGAGCACTCACATTTTTTTCATCCACTCAATTTTCCGGATCTTCTTCTTTCTCTCGACGTCTTGCTGTCTCTGGATTCTGCAGTGGTGGAATTCGGTCCTCTTGCTACTGGAGTTTTGCGTGATGGGGTCTCCAGTGAGACAGAGCTTTCAACATAGACCACATCACATGTTTTCTACAAAAAGTAATTCCTGGTGCAGCACTCAATTACAGTTTTTCAAGCAGTTTTTATGGGGCTTGAGTACGAGTGGCAGATTTGAGATAAATACTCTAGAACACAAAATGTTCCATAAAACTTTTAACATGTGTCTGAATCTTATTTATGCATTAAGAGCACTCTGCCTTGATGATATTTTCTAACTGATGATCAAGGCACCAAAAGGGTTCTTTGTCTAATACCATAGTAGAACCGCATTTGGTTCCTTAAAGCAATAGTTCTCAAAGTGGGATTTAAAGATTCAGAAAGGTCTTTATAATTTATATATAAAGAATTTATATATAAAGAATTTATTTATATATTTTTTGTATTATATGACACGGGAAGAGACTCTTGTCACATTGCAAACAAAATAAAGAAAGCAAATCACTCTCACTTGAATTTTACTTTTTCTGAGCCATTAGTCTCTAAAGTTAATACAAAAAACTAAATACACTATAGCTTTATTATTGACTAACACTTGGACTAGGGGTAGGCAAAATGTCAGAAATATATTGGACTTCATATGTTATTTGATTTGATTTTTTTAGACTATCAGACTACATGATATGCGTAACAAGTAGCTTTTCTGAGGTTCGATAAGACAAAACGAACCAGCAGTGTCACATTAAAAATGAACCTTTAACAATCTGAGCTTTTTATAATTTGCACTGCACAACATTGAACTAAACGAAACTAAGTCGTAATTCATTATGCATGTTCATAAAAGCATAAAAGCACATTGTGACAATGTTCATGTTCATAAGTGTGAAGAGGTCCCTGTCTAAAAAAAACCCATTTCATAGATGCACTGTAAATGAGAGATGAAGAACCATTAAAGGGTTTAAAGAACCTGTGTAATAGTGTAATAGAAGAGTCTTTATATTCATATGGATCTATATGTGATGATTCTTCACATTCACTCATCTCTTTTCAGACATAGTAGTTCAAGGAACCGAATGTGCTTGTCGTATGATAAAACCTTTTTTAAAGGGCGTATGGTATTTATCTATCAGCCGGTGTGAGGAACTGAGAGCCACCTTGCCGGACAGCAGCCTCCAGCCGTTATTCTCCACCCGCCGGTACCAGCCAGAGCGGTCATCATGAACCACGGGCTGGCCGTTATGGATCTGCAGGGGAACAGGCCTCTTCTGCCCAGCGTGGGTGTAGTCCTTCGGGCTGCTGGCACACAGGTCCACAATTGGGCGGTGAGTGAAAATCTTGTAGTAGATGCTCGGGGGAAAGGTTGTCTGGGAGTGAAGAATAAAGATCAGTTAGAAAAAGTGAAATTAATCAGGGATCAGAATTCAATTCTCAAAATAAACACTAATGTATATAAAACCACGGAGAGCATCAAGAATGTCCCATCATTGTTTTTTTTGTTGTTTTTTTTTTAGAATTTCTGCATAATTAAATGGTTAGGATGTAGTCAATGTGGTTTGACAGAAATCTTGAGGAGTCAGAAGTGTTTACAGAGGTGGTGAATGGAACCAGATCATGAAATGGTCCTGAATACACCTGATACATTCTTTTACAATGAGGTTTTGAGCTAAAAGGTGTTTTAAAATCAATTCTAAGAGGTATGAACAGGACATTGTAAGGAAAATAGTACATTTTTTTCCACATTTACTACTTTTTCACCATAATTTGTGTCACATGTAAAAGCTCAGTAGACACATTTTGGCTCACTGGTGGGTTTGGATAACAAAAGGGCTATTTTTGCATTCGCAAGGGAGGCATGACCCCGGTTCCTTTGCCCACCACCGTATTTTTTTTTAAAGACTCATTTTCACATTAATATTACATAGTTTATATTTGGACAGAATTTGTGCGGAAATGTTGAAAAATCAGTGGAATTCCCCTTTAAGAACAGTCAGACAAAGCGAGCGATTATGGATGAACACTAAATACTTACTCCACCCAGCCTGAAACGTATGTAGACACCTGAGGCAGCATCCAGCATATCAGCCTACAGCACAACACATTCTCACATAATGACTCTTAATAACTGATTATATAGTTTTATTTGTAGTCTATTAAAGTTCAAGTGACAATAAACAGTATGAAACACAACAACGGTGCAGTAATGAAATAGCTACTGTGGATATTTTATACTGTACATGACAATCCGTACATGTACATTGTATTTCTATTACATGATCACACCCCTACACTAAATGTATAATACATGTAATTAAATATCTATTAAATACATGTAAAAGTATGTATTGAACATTATTGCTTTCATGTCCAGCATTTAATCCAATATAGACCATAATGAATCATTTATTTAACTTCATTATTTATTTATTTAATAACTTATTTACTTATTAATAAATGATTTATGAGGGTCCTTATTCACTATAATAAATGCTGGACATTTGAAGCAAGTGTGGTAAGTGCAGATACTTCAGAATGTCTCTAATATACTTGCTTTTCATGTCCAGCATTGATTCCAATGAATATGGAACATTAATCATTTATTTCACTTTATTTCATATTTTTATCATCTCATATTTTTACCTCTCTGGGGTTAATGTATTTGAGCAGGAGTCGTGGGTCACCTTGGCCATGGAAGTTCAACAGAGTCTTGAAGTACTTAAAAAGAGTGACGTTCTAAACAGTGACATGGACACGTACACCAGTTACACTTATATAATATATATATATATATAACTAACAACTTAGTTACACTTATACATATACACTTATATATACTGTATACACTTGCATGTGTGTGCAAGCTGCTGTATGAGGTGTGAGATCACTAACAACATGCTTCCTCCACGTTCTCTGAATGACTCTTGCTGCCCTGACATACACACTCTCCAGCTGGGTGTCATTTTCCTCCTGTGGACCCTCAGACGGAGAGGAAACAGGGGCACTGTGGTGTAAAAACAAGTGTCTGTAACCATCGCTCAATGTACTTTTATGTCACAAATCAGAGTATTAAAGGATCAGGAATCTTTCAAAGAGCACACGTTTGAAGGCCGCTAAAAAAGGTGTGACCCCCCCGATAACTCCAGGAATAACACCGACGAGATTATCTTATCTCTGAGATGTTACAGCTAGTAACCGTGGCAACGCCATGCTATTGCTCATACGCACCTGTCGAATAGGTGTGTGTACTTAACCTTTTCTGTCTTCATGCTTTTATCTGCAAGGCCACAGCAGTAAAAAAAAAAGAACAAAGAAAGTGAAAAATAAACAAGCAGCCATTTAAAAAGTATTGCATCACAATGTAGGCTGCGATGAACATTCCACTTACAGACTAACGCAAACGTCTGAACACCCCCCACCCCTCAGCCAAAAGACACGGTTTGAATATTTTTTTACTAAATTAACAAATTCTCTACAGGCAATAGTTAAATAAGACTATTTTCCTGCAAAGTATAGGACACATGTTCTAACATTTTGGGGCGAAAATCACTAGAATTAAAATATAAAGTGGGCCATAAGTGCCATAACTTCTGCATAGACCACATTTTAGGACTATTTTTTTCACCAATGCGTTAAAATGCAAACATGTGTTCTCAGCTGAAGATGATGCACTGATAACATATTGTTTACCCAAGACTTCTGTGGCCGGCTGAGAAAACCTGAATGTCAGCAAATATTGCACCTAGATGTGTTAGCTGGGTAATAAGGAACGCATGTTCATTTAGCTGAAATGTTTTTAATTGCGTAACATGACCACTAACTTTCAGCTCCAACAACAGTGCAGGTCTTCAGTATAAGCAGAAGAACAAACAGGAGAAAAGGTCTCACTACCTGCATCAGGAGTAAAAAACATCAACAGCCAGAACTGTGAGGGATAAGGCCTTTCCCGTGCAATTAAATAAATGATCCATCCACTCATGGAACCGCAGTGATTCCACTGATAACGATCCAGACTTGTTTGCGCACCTCCTGATCTAACAGATGCACAGGAGGTGAACGAACGTCACCAAAGCAACACATCAACAAACTGTAGCCATGGTTTAGAAAACCTTCCAAGAGCAGATTTTATTACCCACTTAACCGAACCAACATGTCATTTCAGGTTGTAAGAACAGAAACATAAATATACTGTACATTTCTCTTTTTTTTCCTCAGGAGCAGGTTGAGAAGGTGACATTCATAATGACTCAGTTACCGTACAGACCTGTCCACCCCTCCCACCCCCACAGGATGAGCACAAACGTGTTTAAAATGGGTGTGTGGTGTAAGCTCTAGACAGACATCTTCACTTTCTGAAATACTGCCCTCTTCACAATGACTTTCAAGCTATGACATAATACGCCATAAAAAGCCATAAAGCTGTAAACACAAAGTGTCGCCATATAATCTACATTCATTAGTCTAGTGAAAGGCTGCCATGCAAATAAATAAGCAATATTACCCACATGAAACATGAAAGAGGATGCAATCAAAATAAAACTCTTTTGACTCTTGGAAGTGGAGTTTGGCACTAGTGACATACAGAAACTATTCATTTCCCATGTTATTCACACACTCTATTCCATGTTAATAAGTTAAGGACATTATAAAGAGATATAAGGCCTATTACCAGTTCCCTTCCTTTATACGCCCGCAGTGAAATGAGAGCCTTCAGTAGTGAGTGTCTTCTGCATAAACATAAAAGCACTGTATGATGGCAAAATATTTATCACATGCATGATTTCATTTCTAATACTTGGTTAAGGGTCCCCTTGCTTTAGCATTCTCGTAACCTCCTGAGGTCAATTTATGACATTTGTGTGCTTTAATGTACAAGTTTCTTATTGAGTCTTCCATGAACACATGAGTAAAAGAGGCAACTACTATTACTTTGCCTTTAATGTAAATGTTTTGTTCTAATTGGTCGTCCTGTATTGCACCCCATTCTAAGAGTAACACTCCTTATAATAAGCGGGGCTAAACTGTTGTAGGCTGTGTAAGCAGGTATATGCAAATGTGTTGGTTTTTTGTGACATCACAAAAACAGTTCATTCAAAATGGACTGTTTTGCGGCTTAGTTTTCAAATACGTACTTATGGAACGGTATTTTTGAAACATTTAGATTCCGAGCACCAATCCTGTCAGGTAAAGAATACACATGCTTTTTGAAATTCTGCTCATTTTAAACCACTCTTCCACAAACAATGTTGTGTTTTGCTGGGGCAAAAGGACACTCCCACATTGCATCTGTGAGGTGTCTCTGTGTCTCTGTGGATCTGCAGACATGAGTGTCACTTTGTCTGACCAGCAAGATCAACTGACTCCAATCCCAAACTTCAATCTGGAACAGCAGGCGGAATGCTAAAACAGACACGCAGGAACATGGGCTGAAATGTACACCCAGTTTGTGGAGGAGTGAACGTCAATGGCCAGGAACCTAAAAATGTAAAGATTTTAAGACACAGGTGTGGTCCTTACTTGACAAGACTGATGCTAAGGCAAGGCGACAGGTTACCAAGTACTACAAAAGAAATGACGTCTGCAGCTAGTTTTGTCTGGTGAACTTATTTGTTTAGTGGCTCCAAAAGTGTTTCTTACTATTATTTGAATCACTTACAGTTTATGCTGCCTGTGCTATCTGTTTACGATGAAGAACACAATATGAAGTGAAACTGCCTTATTAATAATCAATACAATGCTTTCAGAAGAAACACATCATTTACAAAACACACAGCTTGAATAACATGTTTGATCTTCCAATGCAGAGATTATCAATAGCAATTCCAAATTGAAAATGCATGCAAATGCACCACCAAAGCCAAAACAACCATTTGTTATTTATATTCTCAGTATTTTTAATCTCGTCATGGCTTAGTGATTTAGAATTACAAAATGTTAGTCTTTAAAACACAACCCCTGATGACACCATAGCCATGACTTTGCATAATACAACATTTGCCACTAAAGTTCTGTCTCTTTTTCATCATCACTGTTAAGATAGTATTCATCATCAGTTGTGGTGTCTGAACCGGATTCTTCAAAGACAGACAAAGTGGATTTGTAGTTCCTGGATGGCAGGAACCCACAAGGAGACAAGCTGTCCTGTGAGGCCCTGCTGCCAGCCGAGGAGGAGCTGGGTCTTGGGGATATTCGCCGAGAGGGAGGAGAAAACGGTGGGGAAGGTGGTGGAGTTGGAGCTGGTTCTGTATCCCATTGGTATGGGGAGCTGTCAAGATAAACTGGGCTCCACAGAAGCTCATTTGGTGCCATCCTCCCTGCACAGCCCTTGTAGGTGATGTGGACAGGGAGGCTGCTTGGACCACTTGCATCGTATCCAGGTGATTCACCTGGACTGCTGATGCTTGAATGTCTGCTCCTGGCCCCAAATTCATCTGAGCTGGTGAGGTCACTGACACTACTCCGCTTTGATCCAGTTGAGATTCGGCCTGGACCTGATGGACGGCCTGAAACTATGCTGTTAACGGAGACAGAGCGCCCACGGTCCAGGCCGTATTTCAGATCAGCACAGGAAGCAGACAAATGAGCCCCCATTAAGCGCTGCTTCTGAGAATCCATAACATCTGCTGTGGGAGAAACATCCTCAGTCTTATAAATGGAGATGTTTTTTCGCCTTGTTGGGCTATAAAACACATCATTGTTCGCATCCTTCAAAGCAAACTCAGGATGAAGTGCTGGAGAAGGACCAAGGGTGGTTTTTCTGGTTTGAGGCATGGTGGCATAGCGGTTGATATTATGGGGCTTTGGCCAGTTATGGCTTTTTGGTCTACTCAGGAACTGATTTCCATTTTCATCTGCAAGTTTTCTTTGCTCATCCACTTTTGGCGAGTCCTCATTTGCCTTGTCCTCAAACTTGAAACCTAACGAGGGGCCAGGAAAGTTATGAGATTCCCTCTGAGAGGTTGAGGAGATAGGTAATTTCAAAGTTTGGCTCTCATCTTCTTTCCTGTTGCTTTCAGAAGCCTTCAAGTCTAAAGACTGTCGACTAAAGTTCTTTGTCTTTCTCCTAGTTGTGGAATCATCATCTGAACTTTTGACACCAAGTTTCAGTTTTAAACGATTCAGTACCTGGTCCATTTTATTGAGCCCCATCAACACTTCCTTTTTGATGTCTTGGTGGGTCAAACCCTCTTTGCTTGCAGAAGCTGCTGAAGTCAGATTATTATCTTTCTTTATTCTTGAGAAGAGGTTCATCTTTGAGTTAGTCCTCTGGGTTCCTTTTGTGTCATGTATCTGCAAGGCTGTTACTCCCTCCTGCACAATGGGTGGCACAGTCTCACTAACAGCAAGTGTGCTCAATGGCGAAGACCCTTGATAAGTATTCACTTTGTCACTGTGCAATGAAAACATACTAACAGGTCCTTCATCAGACATATTCTTAACGATCACGTCACTCTGCTTTGGGTGTGTAGTGTTTGGGATTAAGTTAGTAGTCTGACAGTCTTTGAACCTGGCGTCTGGTGCGCTTCGTGACATGACAGAAGTCTCTAGGGACGCAAATGCAGTCTGTGCTGTTTCCGATTTGTGCTGCTTTTCAGATGAACCACCGGGCTCTCCTGATACTCCTTGAATCAACCTGTCATTGGACATGGAAGGATCCTTTTCAGTTTTAAGAGGGCTAGCAGACATGGTTGAACTGTCATAAGATGCAGACTTGGTGTGCCGGTAGGAGACAGGTGGAGATGAGAAGTTCTGCAAAGCACTGTTGAGTGCTGGTCTTGCGGAGATGAGGGTGGCGTATGGGGATTTACTGAAGTGGGGCCCTGATCTCTTGCCAAAATCGGGTGGCAGAGACTGCGGTGCACTGGGGGTACATGAGTTTTTAATCAAAACCGAATCCTGTGATTCTACCGGGCTTAGGTCAAATGTGAACCTCAAGGTTCCAGGATTTTTATTCTCTTTCTGTATCTGGTCTCCATCCTGTTTGAGAAATGGGGTTTGAGGACTAGGAGAGGTATGTTCAGAGGATGTTATTGTGGCAAAAGTTGGACTGGTTTCCCTCAGATATGAGTAGATACTTGGGGCACAAACTCTTCTGAGTGGTCTAGATTGGGATAGAGGACTTGTCAAATTGGAAGGACTTTGATTTGACTGAGACTGTCTTGAGTTCAGATAGTTCAGCCATACATGGGATGGGCTTGATCCGTCCACAGTTTTTCGGGGTGAAAATGCAAGGCTATCTGTGAATGTTCTACTCATTGTGTTGGTTGGACTGGGTGAAAGGTTCTCTGGGCTCAAATGACTTGTATTTAATATTGAGCTCTGAGTACTTTGAGATATGGGCATGGATGTCAACACAGCAGAGGGACTGCCAGCATGTGTATGGATTGTTTTGGGGCTTGTGTGTGAAGAAAAGGCCATTGTGCTCTTTGACATGCTTGAGGTATTTGCTGTGTTGACCTTGTTAGAGTTGATTACATCGTAGATGCTATCAGATTGCATACAAGCACTGAGATTTTGACTCTTTTCTGAGGGATGGCTGACATCTTTCTCAATGACGGTATCAGAAATGTGATAATGGTGTGAAATTAAGTTTCCTATATTATTGTTTGTATTGTCTTTGGGAGAAATGCAAGTGCTTGGGAAATTAGCAGCTCTATGGAGGCTATTAACATTGGTGTTGTACAAGTTGGTACAGTCAGTAATTCTAGGCTCCACTGACACATTGTTCCCTGTATGAGAACATTTCCTTTCCACAGCTTTTTTAAAACACTGCTGAGGAGCATTACGAGTCTCTGATTGGCCAGGGCTTGTTGGGGAGCTTAAGTACAGTCCTTCTTTGGATGTGTCAGAAAAAGTTCCACTGGAAATGTCAAACTCTCCCTTGCTTAAAAACATTGATTTCTTTGATGTCACCATCACTCTGCCTCCTGGGGAGTCAGGAGATTTCACAGGACTTTGGAGTCGCTCCGGAGAGGCAGGGAAGGTGTATGGCATAAAACTCTCTTTGGTTGGGTTATCTGGGGAAACCAGAGGGGAGTGTGGTTGAGAAATTCTCAGTCTACTTTTGCTCAACAAAGAGAGTGAGTCGATTGTTTCAGCAAGTTGCTTCTCCATTTCAGTAGCCTCAGCGTTTGCTTTCCCTGAGTTTAACCTCCTCCACGAGAGCAGCAGACTGCTGGTTGTTGGCCTGGAGGTTGGTGGGGAGAAAGATTCTCCTTGATCCCCAGACTGAAATCTCTTCCTGTATCCACCAGGTTGAGGGGAGAGAGGCGACCCAGGCACCTGATTTGTGTCCAGCGGCGCAAGAACGGTTGTCCCAAATTCATTGTTGTGGTCAGCTGTCCGTTGGTTTGGATGGCTGGGTTTCAAAAGTGGTCTGTTTGTTTGGAAGGTGGCTGTGAGATGTGAAGATCTGGTGTCTCTTTCCCATTCAACCGAACTTCTCCTGGGACCTGCTGGTTCCCTGAGCTTAAACTCATCAAGCATTTCGCCACCTGGTTTCATCTGAGTAAACAGACATGTCTGTCGACGTGCAGTTCGGCTGGGAGCAGACAGATTACTATTATCTCCACTCTCCTGAATGTCTTGTTCAACCTCGCCGACGCCTCGCTTGTGTCTCCGAAGGCGTCCATTCCAGTTAGGAGCAAGAACAGAGACTATGGTGGACGTGAACATTGGTGCAGGGGGGCCGATAAGATTTGGTTCAGTCTCAAGTGTACAACTGTGAAGAGGAGCAGGAAACGAGGGCACCGATAAGGCCCGCTTTAGTTCTCTGGGAGAGCATGCAGAGGACTGGCAGCTAGTGCTGGCCTTTGAACTGCTCTCCTCTCCAAAAGGGATTAGATTACTGTGAGAGAGCGCTCCTTCCGCATTCTCTCCCAGGGGGTCATTAACTCCTAATTCCTTCTCCGCACTTTTACTCTCGATGACCGGCAGCTCGGTCAGGTGACCAGAGACTGGTGACGGTCTCTTTGAACAGTTTTTTGCAGTTTGTGCTTGATCACTCACAGCTACACTGCACTGTAATCCCGCTGTGGATCCGTGGTTTGATGCATCTTGTGCAAAATTGTTCTGCTGGGCGCGAGTACCCTCTTCTTCAATGGGTAGTTCTGACTCATGCCCATCTTCAACCGCCTGTCTGAAATTGTTGGGTGGCAAAGCCTTTTCACATAACTGTTAAGAACAGAGAAAAAAAGGTTTTAGTAAACTATGAAGAACACAAACCCTATAAAGTGGGAAAAAAAAAACAACTAAACTTGTGTTTGTATCACACAAAGCATTTAGTGGAATATGTTCAGCATAGAGAATAATGGGTGTTTGTGGCATTTACAATTAAAGCAAATCCTCCCGCCTCTTACTGTCACTGTGTTGACACTGTTCCAAAGCAAACAGACACGCTCTGCATTGCACTGTTTGAAAAAAAGGCTGCGTTAAGCCTAAAATTATTCTGTAAGAATTGCAAGTATTGCAAGGATGCCAAGAACCAAAATCTTCAAGATAAAAGAAACTCAGTGTCGGGGATTATCATTATTAAATGCTCAGTTAAGCTCTTGATCATAAGTGCCTACCTTTGGGTGCTGGGTATCAGCTGGCCTCTTTATAGCCTTAGATGTCGTGTGTCTGTTAAAAAAAAGAGAAATACTTTATTTATCTTGGCAATAACTGTGTCTTTCTTTGTAAAAACAATATAAACTATTAGAATAAATGGTATAAACCCTACATAACACTTGAATAAAGCTAACGGTGGAAAATAAATGCTGAAATATTTTGAGTTACCTAGAGGTACAAAGAGTTGTTTTGAGATTTCTCCTTGATAACTCCTAGCATTTAGTAGGCCAGCCAGGTACTCGATGTTAAACAAAATTAATACTGACCTTCTTTAAGAAGAGGTTTTAGAAATGACTAACAAATATGTTGACATAAATCACTGATATGGTATAAATACTACTTGTATTTTGAGCAAATACATGATCAGTGGGTAAATAAATAGTTGCCTAAGGTATTTGCACAGTATAGAATATGTAAGGACATAGCCTTTAATTTATGAAACAGTAGATTGCGAAATACATACACATATAAAGTTATGAAAATAAGTCTATTCTGCCAATCTGCCCTGTAGTGTTTTCATTTGCAAGTTGGAAAGCACTTATTGCATAAACTGACTCCTCAGTTGCCAAATCACCTTAATTTGCATTGTCAGCCTCAGGCAAAAGAACAGGGAGAGGAGGCTATAAAACATAGCGTCTCTTCACTGCTCACATTTTCACACGGCACGCACTGGGCACGCCACCCATGTTTTTGGACTTCAAAATATAACCACAACGTGGACAAACAGGGCGAGCAACATTCCATCTCCCAAACTAAGTATTATGGAGGTAGACAATCCACACAACTCACTGAAAAGGGGGGGGGGACGCTTAAACACTTTTCTGATCAGTCTCCCGTGTGGTTTCTCACACACGTGTTCACACTTGCATGCCATGCTAGTCATGCTGCTGCTGCTGTGGACACCAATGAGCAGACCTGGTTGGTCTTCATGGTTAGGGTTCAAAACAAATGACAAATTGGTCAGGAAACTTCGTTAACATGTATGACTCCTTGTTTTGTATTTTTTTTCCAGGAGTTTAAACATGTCCAAAAATGTTGACACACCCTCTGCGAGCATAAAAGCAGCATATGTCTGGAAACAAGTGCAAATACAGCATATGCGCTTCAGACTCAGACAAACACACGCACACACACCCATCAGGGTATGACTATATATGGTCTAGTTCACAAGGTTTTCATACCAGCACACACAATAAAGGGTTTAAAGGTCATCTCAGACCGCAACAAGGGCTTGAAGACTGACACATGATCATAAAGCTTGTGACAAAATGCATGAGTAGTATTTAATAGCTGAAAGCATGAATAGTATTTAATAGTCTCATACCATTTGCTAAGAGGGAGAGGAAGGTAAAAGTTAAACTGGGTGTGGTGTCAAGTTAGTCATTATTAATCCTTACTGGACATGTAACATGCCATGAAAAGTACTTGCCTGGCTTCCTCTATTTTTGTCACACCGCATGATTTCAGATGCAGCAAAGGATCCTCACACCATCACACTGCCACCATCATGTCTGACTGATGGTACGCTGTTCTTGTTGTGATATGATCTGTTAGCTTAACGCCAGATGTAACGGGACCCCTGTCTTTCAGTTCCACTTTTGACCAATCAGTGCACAAACCTTATTTCAAAAGGTCTTTGGGCAAATATAAGTCAAGCCATTACTTAGCAGTAATTTTCACCTTGCAACTCTTCCATTAATCCCATTTTTGGCCAGTCTCTTTCTAATGCAGAAATCATGACTGCTAACCTTATCTGAGGTTAGTGGGATATAAAGTTCCTTAGCTGTCTAAGATATTATTTCCCAGATGAGTCGTTGCTGCTATGCTTGTGGAGGAATTTGGTGGGCTGCCACTACTGGGAAAACTCACCACTGTTTCAAGTTTCTCAATATGGGGATATTGGCTCTAACTATGGTCCCATGTAGTTCAGGGCCTTTGAAATGGCTTTGTAGCCACTGACCATTTCCATTCATATAATTTAGTGACTTTCTTTCTCATTTCTTTAGATCATACCATAGTGCTGAGCTCTTTAAACCCACATCACATTACTACAGAGGTTCTCTTTAGACTGAAATGGTAAAATGAAAAGTTAAAAAAAGAAAACAAATCAAAGCACATCAGACTCACGGCTCATTTCTGCTAAGATGTGTTTTAGTGTCGCTGTTGGTTATATTCTTTTCACTTCTTTTAGTGGGAAACTGCACAGAGAGGAAGGAGGTGAACCGTAGATGGTCAGTTTTCCTCTGGTCTTCGACTGTACTGGCCCAGTCACTCTTATATTTCACAAGTATTTTCCGTCTGATGTGCAGATCTGAAGAGGAACAGTGATGAGATATCAGATTTCTGAATCCACTCTAAAATGTGATCTAATATCAATTCAGTTAACGTGGTTTTCTGAAATGAATGCTTTTAACATGCTAAAGCTGGTCAAAAATGCTAATGTTGCAGACTGTGAACGTAATCTAGTGACTGTCAATCAGAAAGTGCATGCAGATGGGTTTTGGCAATGCCACATCAAACACTCCTGATTATGTATGTGGTTTAGTCATGGATCGGAGCAGTCATGTTGCGGCATGAGTTAACGTGTGTCATGCAGGCTAAACAGACCTATTCTTTCTTGATCTGCAAATAAACAAGATTAACATATTTAAAAATGTTGCACAATTAAATGGTTAAGGTGTTTATTCAGAGTGATTTGATGTAAAAAGGCTCCAACCTAGAAGAGCTAACCAAGCCAATGTTTGTGTTAGGACCAGACGTTTGAAAAGTTTAATAGCTCTCAAAGTTAACTCACTGATAGTTAAAAAATGGTTATGAATACACTCACTGTTCACGCCTGGCATTAACAATTTGAATATGGTCTAAGCCAATGCTTATTGGGTACCTTCACACCTGTAGTGACATGGGTACACTCGTGATCAGGTCAGGTGTGAACAGGGTCACAGTCTTATACACTTTTAAGATTTTGGCCTTAAACTGTTTAAAATAGGTACTTATAGTTGAGAGTCACATCTAGGATGCTGTTAGCCAAAAGAGTTCCCCCCCAAAAATAATTTTTTTGTGATTTTCTCAACATTGCCATTTGGCAGACGCCCTTATCCACAGCGACTGATTAGATCATTAGACAAGGAATATCCCTCTGGAGACACTGAAGGTTAAGTGTCTTGCTCAAGGACACAATGGTAGAAAGTAGGGGGGTTTGAACCTGCAACTTTGTGGTCATCAGGTTCACAGGCAAGTGTTTTACGCACTAGGTTACCATCACAAATAAAACTCAGCAGACACATGTGGGTTCACATTGGTTTTGGATCATAAATAAAATGACTGTTGTAGAAATCCTGGCCCCTGGTACCACTGTAAAGAATCCTGGTGAGTGAATTTCGCTACATATCAAAACACTCTTGATTACTTTGTTCACATCTCAATGACTGAGTCATCCAGAAATGTTGGAACAAATGAAATTTCCCTTCAAATTGGTTTTGGAATCAATATGCTTACTCTTAGTGGTCTGGGGGTTTTCAGCTGATACTCCAGTCAGACTCTGGTCATTCCCGTTCCTAGAAAGACCAATAAATCCACAAGAAAAGCTGCATTAATCACACATATCCAGGGTAAGGACTGTTCCTCCAAACAAACATAAAAGCCCCACATGTGGAACTTGGCAAGTTTAGGCTGGTTGTCAACTCTAGGGTCCACTCCCTTCTCTCCACAGCAGGAAGCAGCAACACCCACAACTGTGGTCCAGAACAGGATAAAAACACTTTGGCTCAGGGTAATGACTTCGCACAGGAAAATACAGCATCATACACATGACACTACATACTCAATTGTTTACATCTGTTATGAATCTGAGACCATTTTATAATGCATCCATGCAGCATGAAGAGTAAATACTGACTGAATGACATGCATGAGGGTGTAACTCATTACATAAACGGTTGAGATGTGCCCCAATAACAACTCATCTTAATTTAAACCATGACAAATCAGTCACCATGGAAGAACATACTATTTTATTCCAACAGACATGAGATCAATACAAAACCAAGGTCCAGCTAGACTACTTTCTTCGTGCACTTCTCATGGTTCAGATCCTACAGGAGTAGAGCATGTGGCAAAATCACCATAACAATAAACTTGACACACTCTGAGCTTTGATGCAGGTTAAATATCCCATAGGCCTACTTAATCCTGCCACTGATCACAGGCCACTTAATGTTTTGTACGAAGAGCCGTTGGTGGGTATTGCACAATAGGGGTGTTGCCAATCTACAGCCAAAATCACATCAGAGCTTCAAATGATTTTACGCCTGGTTACCTGGTCCCTAATGTTTGCTTTAGTGTTGGAGGCTCGTTTAGGTCACATTTATTATGTGACCTTTAATAACAGAACATGGAGTTTCTTTGGGATCAGTGCTCTGGGTCATAGCTTCAGGCTCTTGTATTTGAAGGACATGCTTGCTAGTTAATGGTTTTGCTGCATGTTTCACCACCCACGTTTCACATGCAGGATTTATAACAGGGTGAAAAAATTCTCGTACTTCCACCACACAGACATGCTTCAAAGCTCTTAACATGAAGATACCTATTAATGCATGCATAACACTGGAGATAAGGGATGTGGAGTTCTATATAGTACCAAACTTTTAGTGGAACTCTTTTTGGTGCTGCATGGAACATTTTATATATAAGCATTTACAGCATTTGCTCCCTCAGAGAGCCTTTAAAAACAACATTCAAATGAGTTGTCATGGTCCTACATATAACCTGAGAACCCTTTAAGAACCCCCTTTTTAAGAGCGCAGTTAGTAACCAGTTTTTGAAAGCACAAATGTGAATTTTTCAAATACTTTTCGTTCTTCTCAAGTATGTTATTAAGCAAAGGAATTTCAAGTTCAGTTTTGGTCATTTGCCTTTAGTTCTTAATTTCACTTTTAGTTTAGATTTTATTTCTGATCAAAGTGATGTTAAAAACAGAAAAGAGTAAGCAATGTCTTAAGCTGAGAGAAGTTGGATGCACTAAGTATGGAATCTCAAGTTCAGCCATTTACCTTTACTTCTGAACTCAACTGTTAAAGTTTTGGTTTTATTTCTGTTTAGACCAAAATGTTGTTCAAAACAGAAGAGTAAAGAACGGCCTAAGTTGAGATGCTGGATGAATTAAGTTTCTCTGCAGTTCTACAGTCCAGTTTAAGAACTGATACTTTTCTTAAAAGTTGTTTGTTTTTGCAAGGCTACATGAGTTTCAAGTTCACTGAACCAGCATTACTGTTTTGTTTTAAAGTAGTTTCAGCTGCTCTTTTCGACTCACCTCAGGTCTTGTAACAGTAAATCACTCCAAGTATCCAAAAGAGTTGCTGGAGTAAAGTTGTATTCGGCGCCTTATTCTAACTCTCCGTTCCACCTTAAATAGTACAGCAGCTGCATTCAGGAGCTGCAGGATTTAAGGTGGAGCGGATAATTCCAGCAAAACTTGAGCTTTCTAAGGAAGCAAAGCTACACAGAAGTCCCATATGAGTTCGCTGGAAGGTGTGTCACTCACCCTGCTTTCTGTTTCTCCGTGAAAAACGTTTCCACCCCACGCTGAGTCCTCTCTACACTCTCCACGCTGCTGTTCGCTCCTCTCGGACGAGTCAAATCCACGTTCAGGTCATGTGTTGACATTCTAGACGTGACAGGACCTGCTCATCTCGTTCTATAACCTCCCGTTCGTCGTCCTCCTCCTCCTCCCGTGATTATGTCTTACCCTTCATCATGATCGTGATCCTGAAATTCCTATGAACTTCAAACGCAGTGGACCATTAAGGCCAGGCCAACTGTGGCCATGCCCACCCAAACAGCCCTCGGAGCGGACACAGGTTTCAGCAGGGATCGGTGCAGTCTCTACACTACAACCACACTTAAGACACAACCACTGCTACTGTCCAGGGCTCATATTACACTATCCCATTGATTATGTTCCCATCATATTCCATTATACCATATACTGTATTTTATATATATATATATATATTATATACATAAATATATATAAATATATATATATATATATAATCCATATTTCTCTGGATTATTTCGTTTACCATTAACCATTTAATTATACAGTAATGTAGAAAAGTCTATAGTCCTCTGTAAGTAACTTGTAGTCCTTATGCATATGTTTCTGACTGTAAATTATGTTACGTTTTCTTCAGTTTTTAGACTTAATTCTTGTTTGGTGAAGTTTTTATTTGTGTGTGTGTATGTGTGTGTGTGTGTGGTATGCAGAAAATTAACACATACCCAGTCCATTTAGTCCATACATAGAGACTAAACTGCAAAAAAAGTCTGTTTTGAATGTTTACATACATATTGCTATTCCGCCTACAGTAGTTTAGGCCCATCCACTCTAAGGTATAAAGCTTTTTTTTTTCTTTATGAGACACAGTACAGGACAGCCAGGTCATTTACATAATGTTCTTTTTAAACTTTTACAAGAGCCTGTTCAATTCTCAGGGATGCAGAGAGAGGTTGAATACATTTTTAATACAGTTTAATACATTACCCTTAAAGAAAATGTAAAGATAAACCCGTATCCGTACTGTACAGTTTACACTGAACTCCCACAGAGCTGGAATGTAAAATACCGATATTACCCCTGTATAGACGGTACTGTGATTCATGCACGGGCGTTTTCTTTGGTATGTGCTGTCATTTTCCTCGGTAAAAGAAGGTAAATACAGTAATAAATTAATGTAATTTTTAGTAATAAACAATCAGTCAAATGTAGGGGTAATCACCAATAATTTTTACATCAATAATTTACTGTTCATTGGGCAGTGTTTTATTCAGGCGCTTCAGGAAGAGTCCTATTGTAGAGACCCACCGGTTAAAGCAAACACTGGACAGCGACTGAGCTCAACAGCCTCTTTTAAATTAATTTACCGTAATAAAAATACTGGCTTTAAGAAGGACAAAACAAAAAACAAGAGAAACACTCAAGACGCTCCACGGGGGAAATTCTGGACTGCCGCTGCCACAAGTGCATCAAACTACAGCAGCCAATCAGCAGCACATATTGCCGTGAAAAAAGCAAAAAAAAAAAAAAAAAAGCGGAGAATATTGGCAGTTTCTGCATTATTGTGGGGATTTCCACGTACAATTATCTGAGCAAAAATCTGATCCGCATAAAAGCGGGGGGTTGCTATATATATATATATATATATATATATATATATATATATATATACACACACACAC
>JBBIGA010000001.1:9414340-9426492 GCA_037576975.1 Alestes dentex
ATATATATATATATATATATACACACACACATATATACATACATGTAGATAGAGATAGATAGATAGATAGATAGATAGATAGATAGATATGGATATAGATATGGATACAGTATACCATAAAGCATAACATATAGAATATATATAACAATGAAAACTTCACCAAACCAGAATTAAGTCTAAAAACTGAACAAAACGTAATATAATTTACAGTCAGACACATCCAAATGCACAAGGACTTCAAGCTACTTCCTGTAGACTTTTCTACATTTCTGTATATTTAAATGGTTAATAGTAAACAAAATAATTCAGAGAAACCAAGTCAGAACTGGTCACAGTGGTGGTGAATGCTACAGTGACAGTAAAATGGCTATATTTGTGCTGTAGACCCCTGCTTCCCCTTTCCACCGCTGTAAAGAAATCAGTCATTTAAATTTCAGTGCACCATTTCATATTAGTAACTTTGTTTATATCTCTGTCACTGCAGTTTTGCACAAGCGCAATAGAGGGAGCCATTCAGCTCTTCCACATTAACAACCCGTACCAAGCCTGCGGGCGCCTGCCTGGCAGCCTGGCTTTGCCATGTTTACCCACTTTCCTGGCTAGATTTCTGACTAGTTAAGAGATTTCAAACAGTGCTCCTCTTGTTATCTGTGTTTCAACATGTCATTTTCTGAGTCTTTTTTTTTTCAATCCCACTTCTAGAAGTGGGTGCAGTTTATTCGTGTTTATTTTGCACAAACACACCTAATTTAGCTCAGCTAAGGTTTTAGAAAGCTGAATAATGACTGACACACAATGATGTAACAGACACTACTGTGCATTACATCACTGATTTCCATGTGCTGCGCATTGTAGCTCCTCTGACAGGCCTGATTCACCTCATTAGTTCAAGTTCTTCTTGGACTGAGTCACTGCCTTAGAGCAGAGAAGAGGTGAAACGGTGCAATGGGTGGAGTCTGAGGCCGAGAACCACAGCAAAACGTCTGAATTCTTTATTTATAATATTATGGATGATTTTCTGTATTTCTAGACTAACCCAGTTGCAGATTCTCCTGATCTGCACTTATTATTAATTATTATGTCCAGTATGTTTGTCCAGTACCATAAAATCTCTATAGTGCTAAATGAGTTGAACAAGTAAATCATGTTCTTCTATGTTGTTGTGGAGATCCAACTGCACTCAAAAAGCTTCCTGCTTGTGGAGAAGAACAAATATGTTCTAATAGTGATTTTCTAAGAGATTAATGAAGGAAGGATGCTAGTTATTTTCAGACTAAACACTGGAAGCCATTAACCACCCTCACTGTAACCTCAGTGCCATGGACCAAGAATTCTGCTGCATTCCACAATAGAGTGCGGGCTCTATGCACACACACACACACACACACACACACACACACACACACCAGCATAACACATAGGTACGACGTCCTAAAACAGTGCAGTATATTGAGCTATTCAGATATTTATCAGAGGCCAGATATGAAAGTAATTGGAGATGAGGGTAGATATATACGCAGATATGAGCATCAGACACCAGTATAGAATATGAATCGCTCTATTTATCAGTCAGTGTAATTCTGAGTTAATATAAACATTATATATTACCTATAGATAAAAATAGTCACACTGAAACGTTCAGATACATAAATATACAAAAAACCGACATTATTACTTGGAATGTCAGAGATCCAATATCTTACATGTTTTTTATTTTTTTACCCACTGAGGTCCACTTATAACATTTTGTGTGGTGTTTTATGTAATTTAATGTACCAAAAACAACATTTATTTATTTTTACTGTGCTTTTGTAACTGCCATATGAAAATGAAATCTGTTCTGATGTGTGTGTGTGACACCACAAAAAATGATGGCTTCAAAACTTCCTTATATAGCCTGTAGGAAAAATATACTTTAAAAAAAAAGCGAGGAAAATCTAATTTTCCATCAAATGGGCCCTTTAAAATTTAATGTAATTTTTTCTGAAGTTGTTTTTTAAAACTGAGAGGGAAGAATGATTTCCCATTTTCCTATAAAAGAGATTTTGCAAAAAAGATTTTGTTCTGACAGTGACGACATGTTACTCCAGTATGTGCTGTTAAGAATATGTTATTCAATCTAAATAGTTGTATGTTGTTCACTATGTGTCGTTCCAGTACATGTCACTCCTATATGAAATAGTTTAGTATGTTGGTCTGGTATGAAAAATATTATGCAGTATATTTGATGCAATGTTTACATGCTATATCGAACTCTTTTGTTTCAGAAAAATGGTGAAAGTTGTTTTATCATGAAATGAGCCCTTTAAGGCATTAAGAGTTAGAGACAGTGGCCCCTTTTTCCCTGGTTTGCCTTTGGCTGCTCATTAAACAGTATGGTAATAAGAATTGATGTTCTGCAGACACGTGACCGTGATCACGTGACCGCGCCATACTGGACGGCGGAAGTGAGGGTTTGATATAGAGAAGTAGACAGACAGAAACGGACTAGTGACAAATAATATACTTTTTCATTTGTTGACAGCTGTTTAAACGTGTCAGTGCCGTTATCAGTGGAAGGTGGCTACCTGGATGGAGTCCACAAGCATCGATACTTTGAAAAGCTTTCTATAGCAGACTTAAAAACCGACCCGTAACTTCTCCCCCCGGAGATCTTTACGGATTTAACCAAAGCGCCTTGCCTGCCCGACTTGACTCCACACGATTACTCTATCTACCGGAGATATCACATTTGAATTTAGTTGTTTTAATATTAATTCATATTTCAATCTTTTTAACAGCACTTTGTTCATTTCATGTATTAACCCTTTAAGCGCCAGTTTAAAGGGCCAGTTTAAAGGCCAGTATTTTTTAAATGCTGGATTTTGACATCAATATTTCAAAAGCTTGTGGCTTAAAAGGGGTTAAAGACAGAGACTTACTGAAAATTAGAAAAATGTTGGGCACTTTGAAGTTCGAAGTGCAGTTTTGAAGTTTCTGGGTGCTTGCACCTCGGAGCTTTGCTGCTCGGAAGGTCAGTGGGGGACAAAAATAATGGGACAGTGGGGCAAGGTGAACGGTTTTTGGCTAATAACTCCGGGGGGTATTATGGCAAACGGAGCCCTATCTAACTGTGAAGTTTGACGAGGATTGGTGCTTGCCCCACGGAGCTATGTCGCTCGTAATGTCCTTTGACTGCCTCCGCACCAATGACACGAGGCTCGTTTCCACTGCTATTTACTCGAAACTTTGAACAGAAAGATGACGTAATTTTAGTCTTAAATCCAAGTACTACATGTCTGCTAACTAGTGATAGGGAATATAAATGCTATGTTACATGATATTTGTAACTACAGTCTATTATATTCATGATGACGTTGAATAAAATAGACGACTTTGGCGCTTAGAGGGTTAAGTACATACATAATATTACAAGCATGACAAAATGTGTTAATAATAGGAATAGCCCACCGCACAGAACGAAATAACCGATTTTATTATGTCTGTGAAACCCTTTTATCTCTTTTAAACTACTGAAACACTTTCCGTCCAATCGTGCCTACAACTCACTTCCGCCGTCCAGCATGGACGTCCTTACAGGCACGGGGGAAAAGTGACGTCACATGCAGAACATCAATATAGTCATTTAAGGCCAGAAGTAAAGCTTTAATGCAGGACTACAATGACTGAGTCTTGGTCCTATGCAAAACTCCTGCCGCTTGTTGTAGAGAGGCTGGTGCATTTTCACTATAAGGGCCTTGGAACCGGGCCAGTGGCGGCCTTACATATTTCACAAGTTGCTTGTCGTGCTACATAAATTACAGCCAATCGCTTGAAAATACATTATCTCCAGGGAAGATTCTGACAAGCCCAATTCATAACCAGGAATTGACTTTCTTAAATAGGGGCCGCGTTAAGGGGACGCTTTCAGAGCACGACGTGTAGTGGCTGGCGTAATTGACTTTTTATACAGCCCTAAAAAAGTAATCACGAAAAATAATCAGCAAATTTCCAACAGTGCAATACATCACACGCTTAGGAGAAAGCACCTCACTCTAAGTGATCGGCTGGATGGTGTTTAAGACTGTGTGTTTATGCCTCGCTCTAATGTGAGAGACCTTTCTAATAAACGTAGCGTAAGTAAATTGAGATTAGTGAACACGAATAAAGAACAATGTTGCTAAATATGTGAAACAGATTCACTTAGCCTGCGAGGTTGAGAGGCGGGAACGTTTATTGTGAGAACACTCATATACAAGACATTTAAGAAGAACTCTGCCATGCAAAACATAAATAATGCTCAGGGGCATAGAAGCAAGGTGTTTAAGCAAAGCTCAAGGCCTGCGGCAGGAGGAGTTGACTGATGGTGAGCCGGATCACTTAGTGTGTCATTACTCCTGGTTGCGGGCTACCTCAAATGTGGGCAGAGTGAAGAGCGTACATTATGCTTTCAGTACCTTTTATTACAAGCACATAATTTTGATAGCTGTATGAAAATATACTGATGCCACCACAGCTGTCATAGTTGTCATACCATCATACCTCCCACTGATCGTGTGTTATTAATTTTAAGATGGGCCGGTTTATCATGTGAATGAGACTGCCCATGTGTAGCTTTTTAAGGGCTTAGTAATAATACTAAACTCAGTCATTAATAAAACAGAGGTTTAAATATATTAAAGGACCCATATACTGTAAAATCCCATCTGAGTAGGATACACCATGTAAAGTGGCTCCTTACAGCCATGCAAACACACCACACAGTGTGAAATCATTTCTTTGCATTCTCCATGTGAAACAGCAGGCAGCCAGCGCCGCCACACTGGGGAGTGGGTGGGGACAGTGCCTTGCTAAAGGGTACCTCAGTGGTGCCACTAGAAGTCCTGGGATCCAAACCCAGGACCGTCTGATTCCTTAACAACCAGGCCACCAGCCGGCATAATGCAAGCACTGTTTACTTTTAAAAGGAGCTTTCTCCTCCCACTGCATGTGATCCATAGATGGAAACTAAGCAGCAAAAATCACCTTTCTCTCAGGAGAAAAAAACTAAACCAAGAAAATGTAGAATATGCCCCTTAAATCTTGTGCTCACAAAGTTTCCTAAGGCCAAGAAGATGAACTCACTGAAGGGAGTCTGCAGTCTTGACTGAGTACATTAAGCTGGAGAAGCAGCTTCATTAATTGATGAGACAATCATTTAATTACGTGCCCAACTGCTGTCAATCTGCACGGCCTGACGGAGGCTGGAGCTGGGAGGCATGCAGCCGGTGACTCAGAGGTTAACTGTGGCAGTGGGCTTGCCGCAGTATTGACTGCTGGGTAATTATGCTTAAGTGGTGACTGGCAGAGGTAAATGGCAGTAACAGATTATCTGTTTTGAAGAGAGGCATTCTTAGAATCAATAAGAGTCCATTTGTGAAAATAGAGCAATTTGGGGAAAAATACGCCCTGTTCCTGGCCCCAGCAGTGTCCACTTAACCAGGGCTGCTGCTGTAGCTGCCTATTTCCCTCTCACTCCTTCATGGTTATATAAGGAAATAAAAGCAGAGGGGATGAAAGAGGAAACACAACAGTGGCATCAACAAGCCCCCTGTCTACCTTCTTTAAGCAAATATAAACTACATATATACCAAACATGTTTTATATATATATATATATATATATATATATATATATATACACACACACACACACACACACACACTCACACACACACTCATGGTCCAGAAAACAAGCAACACCTGTATTTTTCTAACTCATTAGAACATACAGGTGTCCTTTATACTGAAAATTAAAAACACTGACTTACATTAAAAAATAAAGAGCTCCTGTTAGGTTACCAATTTGGAGATATTTGAGCTTTCAGGACAGCAACGATATATTTTCAGTCATAAGTAAAACAAAACTCTGCACCCATACAGGGTTCTATACAATAAGAGGGGAATTCTCAGGACTGTCTAGGCCTTCAGAGAGGGCTTCATTAACACATATCTGTAACTTATAATTCATTTTTATCTAGTTGACTCAAAGATTGCAGTGAAAGTTTTTTTTTGTTACATTTTGGTTGGAACAAAATCGAAAAATGCCGAACATAAAACTGTTCGGTCAGAAGTTTGTTATGTGTGGTATTCAGGTGGGTTGAGCTCCCATTGGTTGTAACTTTACAAGCTGGACAAAAGGCCTAACATCAGATTATCAACCAGTATAATTAGGTAGTGACAGTGGAATCAGTTGATCAGGTTTTTTGCCATAGCTAAGACCAATTTTGTGAGGAAAAGGGACTTTTTTGAGGTCCTGGATTCATAACCAGGTTTCAGTCAGTTGTTAGAGATGATGAAGAGGCAGTAGCTCTAAGCCAGGACAGTGAAGGAGTTGCAAATGCTGCATGCAACATAAAATATGCTAATATGTCCATTACAAGCTTTAGATAAAACATGGAGTGTCTTTTACAAGCTGAAGATGTTTGTTTTAATCTAGAGTGACCAAGGTTCTAGAATTTGGTAGGGATGGTAGGGACACATCCCTAAAAATATACAGTGACTATTGAAATGTCCCTAGCAATAATTGTAAACAAAAAATTCAAATAAAACCACTGTTTTCTGTCAGCGTTTGGAACACTTATGGTTAGTGATTGAACTATGGCTGGAGTAAAGTTCCTCCAGCCATAGTGGCCAAAACTGGTAATGTGCATCATTAGCTTAGCGGTATCATACTTCTAGATTCCCACAGGGGCACAAGCATAAATTAGAATGATCAAAAAGGTTATCAGAGAGTTTTGTCTTGAACCAAATTGCCCACCATCCCAGGACTGAACAGTGTGTCAGTACTTAGACTGAATTATCGGGGTTCCATATATATGAGGCTGATTGTGTGTTCGTAATTGATGGTTTGTCACGCTGCGGCAAGGCCGACCCTCCGGCGCAAACACTAATTAGTCATTACATTAGTTCTGGTATGAGCCCTGGACACCAGCTGATGTCAGCCCAAAGACAGTAGCACTGCCCGCTGAGACAGAAGCCCCACTATGGGAGTCGCTGACCTCTCTGAGACGTAGGGGAGAGCGAGTCAAGATTGCAGTCTGGTATATTGAGTCTCAAAAGGGTCATAAAGAGGCATCCTATTTAAATAACTGCCTCTTCCCATTTATTTATGTACCACACTTTTCTTTTTTATTTTCCGCTCCCTTTTAAGGTTCTTCTTCAGTTTGCATGAGAATGTCCTTTAAAGGAAAAGAAGAAAGAATTTCCTTGTGAGTACATATCGGCACTGTCAGATCAAAGCCTCATAACTCGTGACCTCTCTTGGTTCTGTTCAGAGCCAATTTTCAAAAGGGGTCTTTAAAGGGGAGTTGCACTGAATTTCTGCACGAGTAAATCAGTCGCATGATGTCATTCATGGATGTCATTCAGTGTGGTCAGATGTAAAACGCGCCATTTTGGAGAAACGAACCAAGACAGAATTGTTCACAGTGGTGGTGATAAGAATCTGAAGAGTTCAAAAAAATTTCTTCACAAAAAAAACTATTACATTAAAGGCAATGAATACACTGCTGGATTCCTGAGACATTGAAACAGTTTTGAGAAAAATAACATCTGTTTTTTTTAAATCCAATTATGAAGGTGTTCCAAGGATGGACTGACCACTAGTACATTACATTTAAAACACATGTAGATTCACAGGTAATTTTAGATCTTCAATTAAATGCCTTTTTTGCACTGTAGACATGAATGTGTGGTATCTATGTATTCTTCTATTTCTTCTATTACTTTTTTTTCTTATATTGTAGTTTTATTTTATTCCTGTAAAGCACATTGAATGTCCTTTTGTGTATGATAATGTGCTATATAAATAAATTGGCATGACTTATAGAGCCATATACAACGTGTTCTCCATTTTTGCCACATTTAAAAAAGGCAACTGCTGTTTGCACTGTGTGAACACTTTATAATGAATGGACCAATGGTCTGAATGACACAGAACAAAATTTGCATTAATGTACATTTAAGTTACCAGAAAAAGGTTTCGAGTTTACCAGAAAGGTTTTGTTACAACAGCGACTATTTTCTCTTCTGATGGGTCCGACACTGATCTCATGCTACAGGTTTACAGAGCCAATTCACTTAGACCAACTATTCCAGTCAATCAATTGTATTTACATCTATTGCCCTACTCAGCCTTCTACGTTTTCCTTCGGATACGGGCATTAATTGCCTTCTACAATGGCATGCACTGCTCTCTGTCTGGAACATTGTAAGTGAAATATTCACAGTAGAGCGCTAATCCTTCAGGAACGCAATATGAACCCACACTTAATATCCCAGAGGTGAATTATTTGAAAAGATGATATGGGTCTATTATCAGTTGGGCCTCTGAGTGATGGAACTAAGAGAGACATTTGGACCTCACATGGCTCATAGATCTGAACACAGGAGTTCTTTAATGGATGCCTGCTACCTCCTCTTAAGGTTCTCTTAATCTCACATATACTTTAATCCAATCAGGTAAGAGGTAGTGCTCGTTTACCCAGAAGGCTTCAGGGTCCCCTCATCCATTCTGGGTGGGGTCAGCCTTGGTCAGTCCGTCTCCCTCGCTGTGTCTTTTCGCAGTGTCGTTTTTCACAGCCTGAAAATGAGTCCCATACGTCCCCTCAGAGACCCTTATTCAGGAGAATGGAGAGAGAAAGGTGGTGAAACAAGGGGAGACAATAGATCACTGGAATTCTTTTCTCTGTCAATACTCACACGTCAATAACTTTGACTGTCGCGATGAATGGTGACGTTCCAGAAGCGAAAGTGCTCCATTTCTTCGCTCAGTGAAAAACCACATGTTCACAGAACTTCTTCATTCTTGCTGTGTGTTGAATAGCCAAATTTATTTATATAACACATTACCACACACA
The DNA here is from genome assembly GCA_037576975.1 of Alestes dentex. Lineage (NCBI taxonomy): Eukaryota > Metazoa > Chordata > Actinopteri > Characiformes > Alestidae > Alestes > Alestes dentex. The sequence continues at coordinate 9,423,219 of JBBIGA010000001.1, forward strand.
AAGGTGCATTCAATGTGCTTTACAGGCATAGAATAAAGAATAAAATAATATAATAGAAGAAATAAAAGAAATAAAAAATGTTCCGAAAATCCATTCAAGAAAATGAAAAGTGCAATGGAGGTGGAGATATTTAAAAGAAGAGAATAGTGCAGTTATTAGCAGCCGTTTAAAGCTACAGTTGGAGCAGATCTGATACTGATGGCCAGTTGGTTGGACAGTATAGTGGATAAACACTATTTCATCATGTTTAGTTTCAGCTCCTTTCACCACTAACTGACCAGCTCCCGCAGATCTAAGAGACCTACCAGGAATAATCATCAAACATGTTAGAGAATAAAAAACTCTTAGCAGCGTTAGTGAAATATTCTTTACAACATGGAGTCAAACAGGAGCAGCAAATGTGCCCCTCAAGGCAGACAAAGTCAAAGGTCAAGGGTCAAAGGTCAAAGCAGTTCCAGCTCAGAAGGCACCGCTGAAGTCCTTTCTTTCACCCGCCCCTTTCATTTCGGCAGAGTCCCCAGATAGAGGACATTCGTCAATGTCAGTGTCAGACAGATGAAATGGTCACAAAAAATGTAAATCACTTAGTGTCAACTCCCTAGATTTTCTTGGATCCACTAATGACGCACATGTGGTTTTATGTAGATAAAATCTCCCTTTTCCAAACTCAGTTTATCCCCATAAACTGTTGTTACTGTGCATTTAAGACATATGTATGTAAATAATCTCTGTTCTGATTGGCCTCCTAAACTTCTGTTTATAAACTTACTTGTTTTGTTGATTTTCTAAATGGCCAAAAAGTACGCATCCACTATAAGAAAATATCCTTAATGTGTTCTGTGCAAATGTTATGGCTATATTTCATGATTTATTTTAAACATGATGACCTCAACAAAATTAGTTGCAAAAATTTGCAGGAGAACTTCATTTTTAAGTGGGTTCCCTGCAGATAATCAACAAACATTTGAGCAGGTGTGTTCAATTTTTTGCACAGCCACTGTTTGTTAATGCAATTTTTGTGACATCACAAAAACATTTAAATCAAAAAGATGCTTGCAGATGTAGTTTCCACATAAAGACTCGGGAACACTTTTATTTTCAGAAATTGAGGATTTCATTTTGCATTACATGGGCCCTTTTTAAAAAAAAAACTGCTACACATTCTAGCACCAAGAAAAACAGGGCTCACTTCCTTTCATTGAATAATTATGAATTCCTCAAAACTGTGCTCCAAGCATGTTATTATTACTTCTGAATAATTAATGAGTGAGATAGAAAGCAAGCAGAGCATCTTTACTCTTTAATGCATTATTTGTTATGAGAGAGATACTAATATAAGGCCATGTCAGATGTTCAAATGTGTTTAAACGGAAAAGAACCTTTACATTATGTGGAGGTCCTGTGCACTCTCAGCTGCAAAAATTGTTCTCAAGGGTTCCAAAAGTGGTTCTTCTCTGGCATCACTGTTGTATGTGAAAGATGTGTGCCAGCATGATGATAAGGATGGACTGCAAGAGTTCGGTGATGACCCCATTGTCTTGGCCTGCAGCATCAGCATGGCCCTTTCATCCAGCCCAGTGAAGGCCCACTTTCTGCAAGCTGGCCCTTTCCTGGCCACCGGCAGCGTCCCCGGCTGCCATTTTTTTTTCTGATTACCCAACATTTCTTTTCTCTTTTCTGCTGCCGGAGCTTCCTGCCAGATCGCTTTAATATCCCTTCTGATGACTGTTCCTGTAATAATGCAGTTGCCTTTTTTTTTTTTATCGGTAATGTGTCACAGAATCCCTCTTTGTCGTTATTGAACGCCGCGCGGAACACGGTGGCGTTTACCGTGGGGGGAAAATGAGGGATCGATAGCCAACAGCAAATTAAGTAATAGCATTTTTGTGTCGATGCATAATACGGGTCGGTTAGATCAGCATGGCTCCACATCATAGCACGAGCGGATCAATCCAAACACAAAGGCGGCGTCTCCCTTTGACAACATAATTGGCTGTATTACAGGAGGAAGTGTGAAAAGATAATATGAAAATCCTCCACAGACATTCAGCTCAGGACTCAGGCTCATGCTGCGGTGGTCTGGCAGCAGGATTATTTCATCTTTTGAAAAGACCTTGAGTTTATAGGATCATTTATGTAACACTATGCTTTAGGGATGATAACATTTGCACAAATGCTTTTTTCCCATTTTTCATGTTTTCACGCATTTTTAAAAAAAGGTCAGGTCACTCACACAGGGACAGAAACACTGTAAGGCATTTTGTTCTTCAGCATAACAGATAATCTTTGGACATTATTGGTCAAACGAGCTCTTCTTGTAAAGAAAGCCTCTAAGTGAAGCTTAGTGTCCTGATTCAAAAATAAGTAACTTTTTTAACCTCATCGCTTCCTTATAATTTACTTTATAAATAAAGACTGGAAAACACTTCATTTCCAAATGTTTTCTAGACACCTGTTCATCCAACATTTCCATTAAGAGTATTAATAGGGGAGTTTGTCCCCATTTTGCTGCAGTAACAGTCTCTACTCTTCTGGGAAGGCTTTACACATTGTTGTGGGTATTTGATTGCATTTAGCAATGAGAGTATTAGAGAGATCAGGTACTGATGTTGGATAATTAGTTCCGGATCACAAATGCTGAGTGCGTAATTTTACACCAGTGGGTGCACCTTAGAAGTGGTTTCCGGATACTTTTGGAATGGATCAACAATAATGCATCCAAGAGAACTACAGACTCAAAAACCAGAAAATTAGAAGCCTGTATAGCAGTTTTGTTAGCAAAAAAATAATTCTTTTTAGAAAATGTGATATGTGAACACAAAGTAGGCCACAAAGCACAAACCTTGAAAGTCTACCTCACATCAGGGGAATTCACCCACTCCTCATCACTGACGCCACTCAGATACTCGTCCAGTCATTTGTCATCTCAGGACTGGACAACTGGAACCACTGCTCTATTACCGACGACCACCAGACCATCGCTCCACTACTGAAGACCACCAGAGTCCCACATCACTACTGAAGACCACCAGACTACCACTGTACTGTTGAAGACCACCAGACCTCTACAGATGATCCAGAATGCAGCAGCATGTCTGGCATTCAACATTCTACCACAATTAAACAGTGATATACTTTTAATTTGATTTGTTTTCTGTAAATGTCGTCATTGTATTCAAGTTTCAAGTTTATTGTCGTATACAGATAACAATGTAGCGTCATTACCTGTAATGAAATTCTTAGGCTCGTGTTCCTTCAACTTTGCACAATATTT
>JBBIGA010000001.1:9449504-9463648 GCA_037576975.1 Alestes dentex
CAATAACCAGGGAAAAAAATGATGCAGCATCTTATTTTTTTCCATGGCTGTACACACACACACACACACACACACACACACACACACACACACACACACACACGCATACATACATACACACAGATATGTAGATCCTCCTGAGAACCGAAGAAAAAAAGTGTGTTACAATTTCTTTTTTTGTGCGATTTTCTACCCATTTGGGCCTAAAAAACACACCTTACAATTTACATTTCTTTGAAAATATTTTTCTTTTAATTTCCCCAGCATGTCCACTGTAGAGGACAACAGGACGATTTCCGTGTGAAAATAGAACTGAACTTAGAAAATGAAAAAAGTGACATTAACCTAAGATCACATTCAATTTGATCAGAACATCCTCTGGATATTTTAGGTGTGATAGTCCTGGAAGCATGTTTTCTTTTTGGTTATGCAGAGGAACATTTTGGTGCACCTCATGTATGTCTTGATATTGCAGTCCTTGTTCCCAGCACGCAAACACAGCACATGACACACCACTGGTAAGCCCAGGATGTCCTCTACAGAATACTTTAGGGCTTGATGGGGTAACTCCAAATACTTAAGGAAAATACAGGTGAACAAAATGTCCATTATAAAGGACGTAAATGAATGGGCTGGGTCTCAGGAGGATATGTAGGTGGATCATATACTGAGGAATTCTGCATAGTCAGAAAGTGCATCTGTTAACCTGCTGACCGGTAAGTGGAAATATGAGCTCAATGAGCTGCATTCGTGAGCCTCATTAATTGGATCTCTTCTCCATTTGATACGGTTATCAGAGGACAGTAGAAAGGAGTTACTGTAATCGCCCTGTGATCTCTGCCTTGAAGTCAGCAAAGCCATTTGGTGCATGCAGTACTAGTATGCAAAGCAAAAATGAGCCTCAAATTTCCACTTAACTTGCATCTTATCAGGGTACATTTGGTCAATCATGATATTTGCACAAAAGATTTAAATTTGATTTTATATAACGAAATGCCTAATTACATAAGCTAAGACCAGAGGCCACCTATATTTGACCACTTTATCCTTAGGTCCGGTTATGTGTCAGGAAGCCTCCATTACACTGATGAGAATGTCTCAGACACGGTGCCCTAAAGCCCTTTTGAACAGTGACCAAATGTAGCATTGCAGTGGTACTTAATCTATTCCCAAATAGTTGGCTACCTAAAGAGGCAGGGTAAGCATTTTATATGCAGTCTTCACACTCGTTTACTCCACTCACATATACACTCTACGGACAAAAGTATTGGGACGCCTGACCTTTACTACAACAGGGACTTTAATGACAGATCCATAGACCTGAATATGAAGTTGGTCCCTCCTTTACAGCTATAACAGCTTCCACTCTTCTTGGAAGGCTTTCCACAAGATTTTGGAGTTTCTTTGGGAATTTGTGCCCATTCATTCTGTAGAGCGTTTATCAGGTCAGGCACTGATGTTGGACGAGAAGGCCTGGCTCACAATCTCTATTCCAGTTCATCCCAAAGGTGCTGGATGGGGGTGAGGTCAGGGCCAGTCAAGTTCTTCCACACTGAACTCATTCAGCCATGTCTTTATGGAGCTTGCTTTGTGCACTGGGGCACAGTCATGCTGAAATAGAAAAGGTTCTTCCCCAAACTGTGTCCACAAAGTCGGAAGAATGGCGTTGTTCAAAATGTCTTGGTATTCTGAAGCATTAAGACTGTCCTTCACTGGAAGTGAGGGGCCACCTGAATTCAGTAATTAAGAGATGCGTCCCAATACTTTAAAGTGTAAAGTGAAACTGACCTTTCTGTCATACGTGAACACACCACAGCGTGAACAGCACAAAATTCTTCCTCTGCATTTCACCCATTCACCAAGTGAAGTAGTGGGCAGCCAGGAACACAGCGCCCGGAGAGCAGTGTGTGGAGACAGTACCTTGCTCAGGGTACTTCAGAGGTGCTTAGCAGTCTTGGGAATTGAACCCATGACTTCCTGATTTCAGGGCAAACGCTACCAGCTGCCCCCGTTTGTCCATATAGGGTACATACATATACACACACAAATGCGCACGTGCACAGACACACAAACACACACACAGAGAAACACTAAAAAATAGGGGGTTAAGCAGGTTGAAAGATGTTTAGGCGATAGTTTTATGGAAATGTTTTGGGTTTGACTACTGATGTCTACTGCAACATAAACCCCATAACTCCAACACTGAACGAACAACACAGAATTTGTATACAAAACATGTCTTGGCTGATGTATTATATCCGAGGTAAACTGTGTGTATTTCATTTTCTATGGAACTATTCTTTTAATAGGAATGGTGCTGAGGGGCAATCAGAGACAGTTCAGGTGCCAAACATCTTTTGCAGTCTCTAAATCCTGATTCTTCACTTGTGGCCAGTTGCCACGTCTCCACAAAATGCACTGATGGCAGGGTGTGCTTGCTGTTTAACTCATGCATGCTATATATATATATATATATATATATATATGCTTTCTAATGTGGCCCTGCCACTAGTTTTGGACACAGAATCTCCTCCTAGTGAAAGACTTGACTTGAATGTGGAAATAAGAATGCAGCACAGTAAACTATAGGGTAGCGAGTTGGGAGAGATGTAGGCAGAGATCCACTGGAGGACAAATTTGCAGATATGACAGGGAAAATTAACAGTACTCCAAGGCTAAATATATACTAGAAAAACAGTAATTGATTGGTTTGAGTCCATTCATTTCATTTAGAGGTTTTTCTAAATATATCTATTCTAGTTTTTCTGTATATTTCTAGAAAAGATCCCTCAGCTGGCCTACTGACTAACCACATTAAGCTCTGCCCACAGACTAAGCATGGTCTGATCTTCTCCAATCAGCTTTTTTTCCGTCCCACAGTCTCCACCCCCTTGTCTCTTCTTTACTACAAGTGCTCCTCCGGTTGTCACTTAAGACGTCTCTGACTCACTCAATTGCGCCTTCATGCTCTTTCTTCCATCGCTTTGTCTTTCACCCTCTGTGGCAAGAATGGATCTCTTGAAGTTCCTGGGTCTGGTGGGCTTCTTCACACTTTGCAGAGGTAAGAGACAAGACGGCCTTTTGTTGTGCATTTGAATCAGATTGCATTTGAATCCAACTGCAATTCCAAACTGTTATAACTATGGTAAAAGAATATGTTGCTCTTTCAAGACAAATAAGCAATAATGTAAAGGTTTATTTGTGCCGTTCCTTTCACAAACTCATGAGCCGAGCAAAAAAAACAAAAAACAAAAAAAACCACACAACTGCATCTGCACTAACTAGTTTTCCTCCACATTATCCCTACTCGTGACACACCGGTATGAGTCATGATGGTCTTTGAGGTCAGGACAGTCAGTACAGCTGACAGAAAGCAGTTCTAGGGCTTGAGAGGTCGGGGTGAGGCCATGCTGGGGGGGATTGGTGTCAAACATATTGTCCACCCCCCCTTTACGTGCCCACTACAACCGACTGAACCCCTTATAATCACCCTAGTTCTTTCTGCAGAGCATGGGGTCAGGAGGGAGGGGCGAATAAAGACCAACAGAGGAACATGCAAAGAGGTGGGATGAGCTGCTTTTTTATAGCACCGTGATCCAATTGTGCCTCATACGTGCATGCTAATTACAGAGCGCAGATCACCTCTAAAGCCTGCAGTTTGCAGTGCGCTACCCCACCACACAGCATGGCTCTTTCTCTCCAAATGTGGAAACAAAGGGATTTGAATCTGACCAGACATGACGTGAGTAGGGGCCTTCTTACAATGGGACGTTGCAAGGCAAGAGAACGTATCTCTGTCAGGCAGTTGGGTAGAGGGTAATCGATGAGTGGAAACTGGGTCGCTTAAGCCGTGGCTTACTCTATTGTGGATCAACTGACTAAAATGGAAAAAAAAAACAAGATGGAAAGAGAACAAGCAAGCAGGAAACACACAGCCACCTGTGAAGTGCTTAGATCAATGCAATTAAGCCTGTGACGTTACTGTTTGTGGATTAAAAGGGATCAAAAATAAACAAGTGCGTGAATGCTATTCCATGTTGCACATGTAAGAATATAGTTATATCCACAGTCTATAACACAAGAAATGAGAAAGTGGGGTTGTTGTGCCCTTTGAATTCATGGAAATAAAGTTCTAAAGCTGTATATACTCTGATCAGTCATGGCATTTAAACCACTGACAGATGAACTGAGTAACATTGATCCACTTGTCACAGAGGCACTTGTCGAGGGGTGAGATTTATTAGGCAGCAAGTGAACAGTCAGTTCTTGAAACTGATGTGTTGGAAGCACTTTAACAAGGTCCAGATTGTGACAGCTACACAACTGGATCAGAGCATCTCCAAAATGGCAAGTCTTGTGGGCTGTTTCCAGTATGCACTGGTCAGTACCTACCAGAGGTCCAAGTAAAAACAACCAGTAAGCTTGTCCTGGGTGCCCAAGACTCAGTGATGTGCGTGGGAGTGAAGTCTAGTCTAGTCTGATCCCTCAGAAGAGCCACTGCAGCACGAATGGCTGAAAAAGTCATCAGAACACACAAAGCTTACTGTATATGGGGCTCAGCTACAAACCAATGAGAGTGTCCATGCTGAGAGCGTGTGTATGTGTGTGTATATACGTTCAGCTTTTTTTTTACTGTTTGTAAATAAAGAGACTTTTTCCCCACAAAAAAAAAAAATTCTCAGTAAAATTAAGCTACATGTTACCTAGCTGAGAAATCTTATTTTCAAGTAGTATATGAGCCTCACAAACATCTAATGGTATTTGAGTAAAAACTTAAAGCAGACATTCTAATATGGTAATCAGGGATCTAATCAGGGATCTAAATACAACTATCAATGAACAGAAACAGCTCTTTCACCTGCACAAACATACATGAACACAATTCAAATGTGAGCTAATAATCACTGTCGCCAGGTCAGGACAAAGAGTGTGACAACTTTTCCGATGTGGACTTCCACGAGACGTTCATCGGGACCAACCTGTATGTGCGCTTGCTCCTCTACACTCGTGCCAACCTGGGCTGTGCCCAAGAGCTTCCCCACCATAACTTTACCAAGGAGCCCCTGTTTGACGTGAAAAGACCCACAACCTTCGTCATACATGGCTACCGGCCCACCGGTGCACCACCCATATGGATCGACCACATAACACGCCTGCTGGCAGCACAGGCAGACATGAACATCCTGGTAGTGGACTGGAACCGAGGAGCTGCCAATCTCAACTACTTCACCGCCGTAACCAACACACGCCGCACCGCTGTCAACATCACTGGCTTCATTGAGAGGATGAGGGTGAGTGATCTGCAAATACAGAACAGTTAGGTCCAACCACACAATTCAAAAGTATTCTATCATTTATTTCACCCTACATGTATCTTGCCCACCAGTTGCTAAAGAACAGCAATGGCCTCTGAGCTGCTGGAACTACTAACACAAGTAACAGCCAATTTTGAAAACACACAAACAAGTCACGTACTAAATGCTTTCAAACAGGTGCACACTAAGATACAATTAGGCAGTTAACCTCCTCTCCAACATCATGCTCTGTAGTATCAGTAAAAACGCTGAGCAGGTTCACTTGACCTTGATTGTGGCAAGAGTAGAAGTTCTAAGTGAACTTGAAAGGGGGCTTGTTAATGGGACACAAAGACTGCAAGACTGGCTAGAGCTTCAGTAGGAACAGTGACTAATGTACAATTAAATCTAGGGGTGTAACAATGCATTAGAATATTGTGAGGTTGGAATAAAAATATGTAACAATGCATTGTGGAGAATGTTGTTTATTGTGTTAAAAAAGAGCCAATCACCGACCCATTCATGTCCTACATCACTGTTAGTAAATTATGCCACAACTAAATGCATTCATATCCTTCATTCTAATTTCATCCAAAATATTGTGAGAATATTGAATTGTGAACTTAGTATCATATTGCCTTTGTTTTTAAAAACTGCTGACAATATTTCTCTTCATTTCCAAATAAAAATGTTGTTCTTTAAAGCATAATTTTATAGGAAATGACAAAACATCAAAATAAGAGAAATAATGCAGTGTTTACAGAACTTGAATAATTCAAAGAAAACAAACCTCCTGTTCACTCAAACAAAACTTCTAGCAGTGTTTTACCATCCAGCTGGTCTCATTGCAAGAGGAGAGTGTCGATTACAGCAGTGGTTTTTATACTTTTCCTCATTAAATAAGATGTAATTCAGCTGATCACTAATCAGCACCTCATAACAGACACTGGCATGGAATGGTTGTCATTATCATAGAGATTTAAAAATAAATTGCAGGGGTCTCTTATCTTTTTCCGAAGTTGTATATATAGTCTGTGATGACCCTGTGCTTTACTTTGGCATTTTATGTTGGTTTGTTTTCTTCCATACTTTGTCATGTTATGGCATTTGATTTTGTTTATCAAATTAAAGCGATAGAACACTCAAGGCCACGTTTCAGGGTGAAAACCATCACAGCTGTGACAACCATAAAACAAGCAATTTCACACCACAACACATTTCCATTTATGCTGTAGTATTTATAGTAATAAAATGAGTGACAAGCCACTGGTTTTTCAAAGAGTTGGTGGGGGTACCTGAGCTGTGACTGAAAAACCAGTGCTGTGTTGTTCCAGGATGAGGGAGCGTCGCTTGACTCCATCCACCTGATAGGGGTCAGCCTGGGTGCTCATGTGGCTGGGTTCATAGGAGCAATGCTGGGAGGCAAAGTGGGCAGGATCACAGGTGAGAACCTAACAACCATTTTCAACCCCTTAAACTCGCAACAACACATCAGCATGTTCTGTCTTGCCTTTCACACTATCATAACTGCACTCCTATAACTCTCACATTATACTGGAGACACTGAACAATTAACTTTATTTATTAAGAAGAATTAATTCTCATTTTCTTCTTTATCTCAGTTTCCCACACACTGATTAAGGCCTAATTTAAGTTTAGGCCTAATCTGGGTCTGGGAAATGGGCCACTAATGTTTAGTCGTTCAGCCAAGACACGTTATCCAACACTGCTGTTTACAAAAATAGACCAAAGTCTTGACAAAATGTAGGCCTTAATGCTACTATTGTTCTTAGCTATATGAAGTACCTCTGTCCAGTGTTTTAAAATAGCATGTCTTAGAGTTTCAGAAACCATATAAATATCTTCACTTGCCTGTGGGGAAAGTTGTATAAGTCAGCTTTTGGGATTAACTACTCTTTTAAGATTAATAGATTAATATCAGGGTAATAAACCTAGTTTAACAGGATAAACTAGCTAAGCTGTCCGTTCAGATGTGAGAGCTGACTAAACGTTCTCCATTGAAAATCCTTAGGTTTGGACCCAGCAGGACCAATGTTTGCCGGTGTCCCTCCAGATGAGCGCCTGGATCCGACCGATGCCCAGTTTGTGGATGTCCTACACACAGATATGAATTGTAAGCACTGATACCTTCAACTATAAGACAATCCAGGCCCAGATTCTTAGAACAAACTCTATTATAACTGGTGACTGTCACTGAACAGCTAGCATCATTGTGAAGAGTTTCCCCTGTCTGATGATGATCTTTCTGTAGCAATAACTTTTGGAAGCACAACCCCATTGGGCAGAACATCATTGCCAAAGAAGATGATTTAATGCACCATATTTATTTTTGTTTTGACAGCTTTTGGTCTCAAAGGGGCTCATGGACATATTGATTTCTATGCAAACGGTGGACTAGACCAGCCTGGATGCCCCAAGACCATCTTCTCAGGTCAGTTAAGAATTTCACAGTTGGAGGGGCACACACCCCAATCCCACTCATTAGCTGTGCAGTTACAATCCTGGTAGCATTTACATGTTCAGACACTGGATATGGTAGTCCTCTGTGCATATGTTTTGATGCAAGGTATGTCTGGGCTTGCTAAATATCTAGAAATGAAAAGTTTCTCATGCCATAAAGCTCATCATTACTCCACCCTGTCTCCACAGGGAAATCCTACTTTGTCTGCGACCACCAGCGCTCTGTCTTCCTCTACCTGTGTGCTCTTAACCACACCTGTAACATCACCGCTTACCCCTGCTCCTCCTACAGTGATTTCCTCAATGGCCAGTGTCTGCAGTGCGAGGCTTTTAAGCCAGCCTCATGCCCTGTCCTGGGTAATGAAAACGTCCAGAACAAATCAGTTAAGTAACAAATACCACATGGAGCATAATTCATTTTGACATCTGTGTGATCTGCCTCCAGGCTATGACGTAAGTCCATGGAAGAACACACTTTTGAAACTGGGACAGACAAGAGTCTATTTCTCCACCACAGCAGACCCCCCATACAAGAGTAAGTTAATACTACTGTACTTGTAATGTATTGTAATGCTTTGTCCTAGATTTCTCCAAGAATAAAAACACATGTTTACATGTTTACCTTCTCACTGGGACAGAGACGAGCTACAGAGTTGACATTGTAACCTGGAACCAGTTCTTACGATGGGGGGTGGTTATCCTTCGCCTACACAGTGGAAAAAATGTATCGGAGTCCAGGATTGACCAGTAGGTAGTCCAACCTTACAATTTTTTTCCACAAAAGGTCTTGTGTGTGTATTCTTCAGGCAGTATGCTACCTGTCTGTTGTTGTTTAGTAAGCTGATGCGGTTCGAGCAATACACCGCCACACGAATGCTGGCCCAGTTTGACGAGGACTTGTATCCAGTTCAGAAGATAGGCTTGCGGATCATCACGGGGAACGTGATTGGACCACGTTATAAGGTTCGCCTCATTCGCATTCGAATAACACCACTGGACCAACCAGACAGGTAAGCACTGCTAGACGCCTTCTGTTAACTGACACTGACAAACGCTAAACCATTCAGAACAAAGATTAACATCATAAACATGAATGAGGTTAACATTAAAGACAATGAATAACAATGAATGGTGTGTAAAACGTTAAGAGGGTTTAGTGTGTGTGATGCTTAAAACTTTTCTCTCTTCCTCCCAGGCCACTGATGTGCCGATATGACATAATTGTGGAGGAAAATACAGAGATCACCTTCAAGCCATTGCCATGTACTGAATCTCACCTATAACCTCTGACCATGCAGAACTTTGGTCTCCTAATGTGACAAAATTACTCTTTGCGTCGAGAGTAATCACAGAGAGGATTCTATGAAACATTTTGTAGCCACCTACAAAATGGACAACATGAATCAGAACTCTTAGGTGCTCTTCATGTGCCTTTACACAAAGACATTCCCTGCAGTTTTAGTAGCCGATGGAACTGACAAGACGTTTGCTGCAAAAATTAACGTCAAAATGGCCACAGGTGAACGATACACCGATCAGGCACAGCATTAAAAGCAGTGATTCTCTCGTCTCAGTGATACCTGTGATGGGGGGGAGGGATATTAGGCAGCAACTGAACAGTCTGTTCTCAAAACTGATGTGCTGGAAGCAGGAAAAATCTGAGCAACAAGGGCCAATTTGTGATGGCTAGATGAATGTGTACCTCCAGAACAGCAGGCCTTGTGGAGTGTCCAAGGAAGCACAACCAGTGAACCCACAACCTGAACACTCCATGGTGCACTGATGAATGCAGGGAACAAAGGCTATCTCTTTTGGGCCAATCCAGCAGAAGAGCTACTGTAGCACGAATTGCTACAGAAAGTTAAGCTGGTTATGATACGCAAGTGTCACACAGGCACCCTGCTGACCCTTGTCCACGGTTGAAAGCACCTACAATGGACATATGAGCATCAGAACTGGACCATGGAGGAATGGAAGGAGGCTTGCCCTGATGAGAAGTTTTCTTTTCATGTGGCTGGGTGCATCACTTACCTGAGGAAGAGATGTTACCAGGATGCACTATGGGGAAAAAAGGCAAGCTGGCAGAGGCAGTGTGGTGCTCTGGGCAAGGATCTGCTGGGAAACCTACCACCTAGACATCACTGCAGACCAAGTACACCTCTTTATGCCAGCAGTATTCCCTGATGGCAGTGGAATCTTTCAACAGGATAATGCGTCCTACAACACTGACTTGCCATCTGTGGGATGTGCTGGACAAACTGTTCTGATCCCTGGAGGCCCCACTTCGCAAAAGGATTTTTAGGATCTGCTGCTAACATTTTGATGCCTGATACCACAGCACACCTTCAGAGGTCTTGTGGAATCTGTGACATGATACAGCTGATGTATTTTCAAAATATACAATGTCTCTAGCCAAAGGACAACTAAGAAGCCTGTGCATTTACCAAACATTGCTGACTCCTGACTTAACACAATTCAATTGCCTCAACATTACCATGAAAATCCTTTCAAACATGGTAAGCTTTATCTTGAAAAGTGCTGGGACAAGGACAGAATGGGAAACGTTGTGCAATTAGAGAAAAAAATGTATAGAATGACAATTCTATTACAAAAGGAATTGCACACACAATACAAATATTATTGTCATGAGATATACATAAGATTCCCAGTCCAAAGACAAAGCTATTTTGTGTCGGCTTCAACAAAAGAAGGCTTATTCAGTGGTCACACAGAAGAGTGACAGAGCGACCAGCAGGGATTCATTTACAAATAGAGAGATTATTAACAGGACCGAAGGCAGTGTGACACGCTCATACTAGGTATTTACTAAAATTATAAATATGCACACAAACACAATACTGTGCAAAAGTCTTACTTTCGCACCTACAAAAGTTACATTAAAATAATTAAATATACTGAATACAAAGAAAAAAGAATAAATATGAATACCATTCTATAGTAAACAGGGATGTAATGTTCAGAGTGTTCCTTGTGGAAGTCCAGTATTACTTCAGTACTAGTTTCGATCAAAAACCTGGTTTGACTCAATCAGTCCTTCTTTAAATTAAATCAGGAGCTTCACAAATGCAGACAACGGCTGGAGGAACCGAGAGAAATCTGGAACCAAACCTGTGGTCTCCTCTACAGCTCACAAAATATCCACTTTTTTTTTTTTTTTTACAAACAAATCTAGATATTTTTTTACTGGTTTCTTGTTTATTTGCATTTATTCTGTTGTTTGCCATATCACAGGCTGAGAAAATGACTTTGCAGTGGTGACAAAGATTTTTTTGACAGTAGTGATTATTATATATATTATGTACAAACATATGTAGTGATTATTACACACACACATACATACATACATACATATAACTTACCTCAGTACGGAACACTGGTACCCTGGGATCTGACTGGATAAATTAGCTATATGACAGCACTCCATTAATCCTGTTCATAAATAACTAATGTTTTCATGCATCAATATGATTTAGAAATGATAATCACAAACTAGTGCTGAATTAAACTAGTTTCTTCCCCAGTGGTAACATTTACCTGAAGTGCAGTGTCTTGATTAAGCACCACCAATACTGTAAAGCTCTACAGTCTGCACTCCTTTCATTTAACACAACATTAAAACACTCAGGTGAGGATTTACACAAATTCTCCCCTCACAAGTTCACCAGGCCCTTTGGTCTCAGGCAACTGCCAACCTATGATCAAAGTTGTTTAATTCAGGTACAGTGAGTAAAAAATCTTCCCCGGGGTTTTGTTCCAACCGCCTGGCTTCTCTGGTCCCCTCGGAATCCAACTCTGGACCTGAATTACCCAACTCAGCCTACGCCTTACGGTAAAACCCAGCCAGAAACACAGAATTACCCACCTCACCTTGCAGGTGAAGTAAATCTGCAGACCCATATGTCGTGCTTTACACTGATTTTGTTAATATTTCTATGAAGAGAACCATGTGCAAACACATTTTAGGCATACTACTTGGTTGATAACTACCATAAGTACCATTCTGCAACTACCATTCTACCTGTCCACTGGCCTGGTTTTCAAATAGAAGCTTAAAGCTTTAGAATATCTAATAAACCTAGAATAGCAGACAGGCCAGGTTTAGTTCTAATTATGGTTTCCCCCAGATTAGGGCATACGGGGATCATCCAGGGATACTTTACTAACTTGATCTAGAAGTGTTACAGCATGCACACCATCACAGGGAGGGTGTTTTTAAACATTTCTGTGCAATTCAAATCATTAAGAGGGGTTTCATGTAAAATGGTCCACGGTACAAAATATCACCAACTCAAAATTTCTTTAAAATGGGACCCGAGGTCACAAAGCCCGAAGTCTACAATGCAAATGTAGCTATGTTACTTACCATGTACTTTTGTATGTACTTTTATGTGTGCGCGCGTGCAAGAGCATGTATGTACATATTCATGTATACAAACAACTGGTTCACAAACATTTGTGTCTATATTTCTTTAATACGAAACCATGTGTACAAGCAGACGGTTGCTCTTAAATATTCTCTTAAACCTATTTTTAAAAAAATGATGAAAGGGACAAAATGACGTGAAAGTAAAGGCACAAAATATAGTTAACCAGATTGAAATACACAATGAAATATGTCCAGGAAATATATGGAATATTTGCACATAAGCAATTGCATTTTATTTCACGATTGGTCATCAGGGGACAATAGTGCTGGCTGGTTTGAACGTTAAAAGTTTAAGGTGCAACAGGAATGCTGGTACCAGGTTTTCATTCAGGAAATCAAACACAGTAAAACACTCTTTACACAAGCAATACAGCCAAGTCTATGAATGCTTCCTGTACAGCTCAGTGATATGCAAGAAAAACATGGACGCAAATCGTGAATCTTATATGTTAGGTGAAACGCCCATACCGGAGTATTTACTGCTGCATTCTACAGTGTGCCTTCCTAATGAAAATCAATAACCAGGTCAACAGTGTGAGTAAACTGGTTGACGCACTATTAAGCATGTTGCACCACATGCTGGCAAGTTAACCACTTTTAAAAACAGTTGAACAAGTTAACAATTTCTGATGACTGATAAGGGCACTGAAGCTATCCTTAAATTCTGTTGTGATAAATGATAAATGATAGACAAAAACAGACATAACGGTCATTGTGTGCCAGCTGTTTTGACACTCACTGAGTTTGAACCCAGAGCCCTACTCTTTTACTCCATTCTTCAATAGCTGGCACCTGTAAAAATGTGGGAAATAATACACATCAAAACAGTATAATGATGTACATTGCCTTCAGTAAGACTTCCATATAACAACATCCATCTCAACGTTTAAAAAAATTTTTTTTAGACATATCTGCAGATTCAGAAACTTAAAATGCAAGATTTACCGCATTCTACTTGGAAGTAGGATATGGCGCAAATGTGATTTACCATTATTGGGATTTCTTCTTATGCGTGGATTGCGTATCTTGCCAAAGCGACTGAAATTTGAGGAAGCATTTCGTCTAGTGTTAACATTTGAGGGAGGCATTGTTTGATGAGGACCACCCTGCAGCATTAGAGACATCATAAGCAGTCACACCCCATACAGAACACATTACAAGCACCACAATACTGGTATAAAACATGTTTATGTTCAACAACATACATAAATGTACTTACCCACTGTTCTGTTTGCCGAGACATCTGCTCTGACCAGCCAAAGTCATCTGCCTCACCCTCATCATCCTCATATGGAGGCTCATTTCCTTGACTAAAGGAAGAACATGCTGCAATCAGTTTGCAAAAAATTGCAAGTAAAATATACATTAGTCATCGGTAATGTTATTCAAGGGCAATAAAAGTATATTAAAAGTTTATACCCCTGAGGTGCCATTTGAGAAAAGCCCCCTCCGGCAATTGTTATTTTCACTCCTTCCAGTCTCTGCTGTCTCCTCCTCTCCAGGTCATGCCTTAGATCACCAGGGGCAGGGACCTGCCTTCTCTGTGGCTGACAACAAAATGTGTTTTTTGAGAAGCATTTGACTCCTGACATGCAGCAAAGCTTCACCATGTACAGTGAGGAGCGTAAGTATTTGAACACCCTGCGATTTTGCAAGTTCTCCCACTTAGAAATCACGGAGTGGTCTGAAATTCACATTGTAGGTGCATTCCCACTGTGAGAGACAGAATCACATTGTATGATTTGTAAAGAATTTGTTTTGCACTGCTGCACATTATTTGAACACCTGAGAAAATCAGTGTTAATATTTTGTACAGAAGCAATTACAGAGGTCAAATGTTTCCCATAGTTCTTGACCAGGTTTGCACTGCAACAGGGATTTTGGCCCACTCCTCCACACAGATCTCCTCTAGATCTGTCAGG
>JBBIGA010000001.1:9486752-9500803 GCA_037576975.1 Alestes dentex
CACAGGGCAGCAGCCAATCAGCAGCAAGGAGAAATAAATAACGTTCTCGGATTGGCTACTTTCAAACCTCCCGTCTCCGATTACAGCAGTATTTCACCATCCTTAGATGCGCTTTCTTTGTGTTCTCTCTACAGTACCAAAAAATGTATAGTTATATTTTATATGGAAATATAGCTGAATTTGCATTAATACTTATGTTACAAAATTAGTAAATTATATTTTTCTTAATAATTTAGCACTAAATGCATGAAAAATGATATATTGCCATGAAAAAAAGCAAAATAAATGCGTAGGATATCTGCAGTTTCCTCAAATTGGCGGGGGTTTCTGCGAACAATTATTAGTTGGGTTCTAAGAGAAAATTCAGAACCGTGAATTAGTGGGGGTTTACTGTATATATATACACATTAATCCTTTTTCCTTTTAATCCTATTTGAATCCTAAAATGCTATTTTTAAAAAATGGGAACAAAAGTTTTTTACTGTGACAGGCTGCAAAGTGCCTAAAGTTACAAGGAGCCTAGATAAAGGAGTTCCAACCACTCAGCATTTAGCACCACCAGTATACTGATCACCGCCTGATCATCTGGAATCATCTGCTCCTGTTTCTTCACTGATTCAGGCCTTAAGTTAGATGTGCTTTGTTATGCTAGAATGATATTTGTTTGTTTGTTTGTTAGTATCTATAATAATATATCCCATGTGCTGTAGTGTTGCATACATATTTAAGTATCTATCAGTGTTGAAGTATGTATCTGCACAATAATTATGTCCCATTTGCAATATAGATGCCATCAGAACAAAACTGTCTCAATTTTTGTCATTTTGCAATTTGAAAGAACCAAGTGCAGTTTAAATTTTAGATATCAATGGCAAATTTCATGATGACCTAAACAGTAGAAATGGTCCAAACTGATCAAATAATATCTTTTTATGTTAACATAATGTGACAGTTAAGAAGGTTTGTTAGAGATATGAGGTTTGCTCCGAAAGCGACAATGGAAGTACCTACCAAAATCAATCATAACATTAAAACCACCTTTCTAATATCGAGTAGGTCCCCCTAATGCCACCAAAACAGCTCTAACCCACTGAGGCATGGACTGAGAAATCTGGAAGCCAAGTCAACACCTTGAACTCTCTGTCCTCAAATGTTCCTCAAACAATTACTGAACAATGTTTGCGGTGTGGAAGGTTTCCCAGCAGATCACTGCCCAGAGCACCACACTGCCTCTGCAGACGTGCCTACTTCTCATAGTGCATCCTGGCGCCATCTCTTCCTCAGGTAAGTGACGCACCAATCCATCCACATGAAGTAAAAGAAAATGTGACTCATCAGACCAGGCCAACTTTCTCCATTTTTACATGGTCCAGTTCTTATGCTCTTGTTCCTGTAGTAACCGTTTTCAGCGGTAGACAGGAATCTGTGATGTACTTTGTATCCTGAGACCTTTCTATCACAGCCAGCATGAACTTTCTCAGCAATTTGTGCTACAGGAGCTCTTCTGTGGGATCGAACCAGACAGCCTGCCCACGCACATTATTGAACCTTGGGTGTTCAATGACCCGGTTGTTGGTTCACTGGTTTTCCTTCCTGGACCACTTTTAGTGGGTACTGACCATTGCATACTAGGAACACCTCACCTGCTGTTTCTGCCGTTTCTAGTCGAGTCATCCCGCTATCACAATTTAGGCCTTGTCAAAGTCGCTCAGATCCTTATACTAAACCTTTTTTGTGCTTTCAACACATCAACGTCGAGAACTGAATGTTCAATGACTGCATAATATCTCTCACCCCTCGACAGGTGACACTGTAGCAAGATAATCTTAGAATATTACTCACTTTACCTGTCAGTGATTTTAATGTTGTGGCTGATTGGTATACATGTAATAATAATGTCTTACTTGTCATTTTGATGAACCTAACAGTGTTATCGTATTTGTTTTTCTCCTCGTTTCATACTAAATAAGAACATTTTTTTCCCTGAAAATGTGTGGAAAATGTAATAAAATGTATAATGTGTAAAAAAGTATACACAGTCACATTTGCATTCACTCCCTTAATCACAACCAGATGACCACACACTCCAGTTCACCAGTTCACAATGAGGATTTGGCCAGTCACTTTGGAAGCACTCTACTGCATACTGTTTCCAAAATTACACTCAGCTCCATGAAACAATGATATTCATTGTCAGCAAAAGGAAGGTGAGCTTTTTGTTGGACAGCCATTGCATTTAAGGCACAGCAACTAAATGCATTTTATACATCAAGCAAAGCTGCATGGTAACATGATCTGGCTCAAGAAATAGCCCAAAGCACAGCATGCCAGCAATCCTGGTGATGTGATCAGGTTTATTTAAAGAAGTAACAATAAACTGCACCCAGATTGGTGTATATTTCCTTCTTCAGAGTTATACAGTTTATTGATGGATCATCTACCAATCCCAGCTCATTTACTAACATGCAGGATGCCAGAGTAGTCTTAGGTAGGACCTTCCCACTCTCGGCCAACATAAATAATTAATGTCGTTATGAATGCACCACGCAGTTTGGGTGGTGCTCCTGCGTCTCTCCCTCTTTCTCTCGGCTGCTTCGTGGTGGAAAAACACGGGTCGATTTATCTGAGTCTCCCATCTGATGGCGAGCAGACGCTATTACAAGCAAGTCACTCGAAATAGAAAATTCTATTAACTCGGTGCTTTGAGAATAGGGGAGGTATGAGGCAGGTGCTGAGATGGTGTCAAAGCAATGAGTGTTTACCTACACAGTGAATAATGTGTGGGGGGAGGTGGGGACGCCATAGTTTATGGCGTTTATTCTACAGCTGAAACTGCCTGAAGTGCCCAAAGGAGCCCAAGCTGATGATTGGAGACGGCTGTGCTGGCCTGTGCTGCTAATCAGAGGCTGTCGGCTCTAACCTTGAGCCTTGTGGGCTGTGATGGTGGCAGGGGGTGGGGGTGGTGATGGGGATCCTGGAGCTGCTCTGCAGAGAGCAGTAATATAAGCAACAGACTGACACCACCCTACTCCAGTCAATCTGCAGCTGTCCATGGTGTAGCTAGTCCTGAAGTAACAAATAACACTGTTCTGTAATACTGTCTAAAGCTATTACTGTGCTTTAGTGCTGTCTGCACCTTATAATGTTCTATAGGAACACAAAGCAAATAATGTCCTATAAATCTGTCCACAGCTATTATTGCCCAACAAAACTGTCTGTAGCTAATACAGTCTTGTGGTATCTAGCTCATAGTGTTCTATGGTAACATCTGTAGATAATGTCTTATAGAACTATCCGTAACTAATAATGTCTTATAGAACCATCTGTAGCTAATAATGCCTTATAGAACTATCGGTAGCTAATAATGTCTTATAGAACTATCTGTCACTAATAATGTCTCATAGAACTATCTGTAGCTATTAATGTCTCATAGAACTGTCTGTAGCTAATACCGTCCAATAAAACTGACTGTAACTAGTAGTTTCCAATAATACTAATCTGTTCCATGGTATTGTCTTCAACTAATAGTGTCCTGTGCTATTGTCTGTCATTAATCCTGTACTATGGTGCTGCCGGTAGCTAATACTGCCCTGTGGTGCTGTCCGCACTTAGTACAGTCCTGCAGTGCCTTCTGTTGCTCATACTTCCTGTGGTGCTGTCTGCAGCCTCATAGCCTCATCCCAAATTTCTCCTTTGGGATCAATAGAGTCCATTTATCTATCTATCTAGTGTCCTATGATGCTGTCTGATGCTAATACTGTCCTAAACTGCTGCTGTCGCACTGAAGCCTGCAGTTGCTCCCGTGCCACCCACACCATTTAGCTCAGCCCTGCCTCTACCCACTCAAAGACAAAAAGACAGGCACACTTTATTAATGCCGAAGGAATCGAAGCACAAAGAACTGTGGGAACTGCTTGCAGATGTTAGAGGAAGCTATAAACATGTTACTAGATTCACAAGAAGCTCAGACTCCTGGGGGCTTATAGATATTTGCTTGCATGCGAGTAAATGCTTTTACATCTCTAATACAAAACTGCTCTCCCCTGCAATGCAGCCTCCACACCCTGTTTTCTCCTCTTGTCTATTATTTTCTTTCTCATCCCTTTGGGTCCCAGAGCCCATATCTGAATCCCCCACGCCCCAGTGAATGGACTCACCCTCACAGGTTCCAGGAGGGCCACCCCAGGTCCAGCGCTTGGGCCTCTGCTCCGGCTGCAGGCCTCGTTCCATTGAGCGTCGCATCAGGGCCTCCAGACGCTCCTGTTCATTGCGTTCCAAAACAGGAAAAAAGAGACTCTCTCTCACCGAGCTGTCGCTACGGCGCCGGGAAGAGGATGGAGGCGAGGTCGGATGCTCCATGCCAACTGCCTCCCCTCTCGGCTCCCTCACACACACACACACACTACACACACACACACACACACACACACACACTGACAGCCTCACTGCCTGCTGACAAATAACAAGGGCCTTGCCCTCTGTTTTCTCTCTCTCTCTCCCTTCTCTGCTCTCAGCCACTCTCTCTCTCCCCTCCCTTTCTCTCCCTCTCTCTCAGGTGACGGAGTGTGTCTAAGAGAGCAAGCAGCCAGACAGAGATCAGCAGCACGTAACTCCGCCCTCAACCCTCCCCCAGCTGCAACACACACACAGCGTAGCTATGGTGATGACACAGGTCCAGTGGTATAACTAGGATCTTCTAGGCACCAGTGCAAAAACAAATGAATGGGCACAGACTATAACTGTAATTTACTAGTTTACTCACTACTGCTATGATGTCAAGTTGATGCTTTCAAGCTGTGCCACTCCACCCACCAGCATCTAACATTGACTTGAGTGTTTGTCCTGGACTACCCATGTGAACTGTACTAATTATATGTCATGTTTAGCCTTATGACAGGCTGAGATAAGAAAGCTACGTAGATTCTCAAGAATCATTTCAGTGATTTTGTTAAATACATAATTTATGTTTATTATTATATTCTGAATAAGAGGGTGATAAACAGACATCAGGGTGTGTCATGGGTGTACAGTTGTCTCAGAATCAATATGTGGGGAGCAACAAAGACTGGGCCTCCCTACTCCATGGGCCCAAGTGTGATTTCCCCACAAGTTCAGTCAAAAAAGAATATGCAAATGATATTTGCAGGCATGTTTGTACTGTGAACTGTACCTCTGGCATTGTATTTTTAGGATATTTTCTACGTGGCCATCAATAGTCCCACTAAAGGAGAGGCGGTTATTGAGCAAATGAAAGGGAGGAAAACAGCTGTAGTGACTTGACTTGGGGTGGAGAGATATAAGAAGGGAGGTGGAGAGATTTCCTAGTAACATTGATGCAACCTGTGCAGTGGTATAAAGGGGGGGTGACGGGGTGCAAGCAGGGAAAACATACTTGGGCCCCTGATGTACAATTGTCTCATAATCAATATTTGGGGGACAACAAACACCATGCGCGCAAGTGTGATTTTTCCCCGCTTGCCCCATCCCCTTCCTTCCTTTTATCCGTGTTACCAGGAAATCTCTCCACCCTAAGTTCCGTTGAAAAGGAATATGCAAATTATATATGTATGTATGTATGTATGTACGTATGTATGTATGGACTGTAAATTGTACCTCTGGCAATGAATTCTTAGGATTTTGTTTACACATGGGCATCAATAATTCCACCAAGGAAAGGCAGTTAATGAGCAAATGAAACGGTGGGGGGGGTCGGTGGAGAGATTTCTTAGTAACACTGATGCAGTGGTATAAGCTGGTGGGGGGAAGGGGGGAAAACACACTTGGGCCCATGGTGTACAACTGAATCAATACATGAAGGACAACAAAGACTGGGCCTCCATACACTACTGCCCCCCCGAGAAGTTACACCACTGCTCAGGTTGCATCAGTGTCACTAGGAAATCTCTCCACATACCCCCCGACCTAGGTTTCCTTCTTATATTTATCCCCCTCAAGTCAGTACAGCTCTTTTCCTCTTGTTTTCCTCATTTCCACCTTTCCTTGGTGGAATTAGTGATGTCCAGGTGAAAAAGATGTTAAAAACAGAGGCCAGAGGCACAATTCACAGGACATCCATACATACATACATACATACATACATACATACATACATACATATATATCTTTTGCATTTTCTCTTTGGACTGAACTATCCCTTTGATACTAATATTATGTTCCTGATTCCTGAGCTAAGTTTTCTACTAATGATGATCTTGATAGGTGTGGACAAATTGAACTTTTTCTTTACTTTGTTTAACAGGCGTGAACACTCCACTCATACTTTTGTGCACATTAAACAAATCAACCATGGTCTGCCCCGAATTCAGGGTCTCTGTCCACTTCCAAACAAGCCCTTGTTCAGTTCGCAGCTGGTGGGAACACAGATATACGATGGGTCTTATCAAAATGGCAGAATTCATCATCAGAGCATGCCTTCCTCGTCTTCTAGAAGCACATCCTTGCTATTCTGTCCACACTGTTTTCTGTCTGTTTGATCATTTGACTCTTGATAGACACTCACATTAGTCTTCTGGCACGAGCCGCTGCTGATAACGGCAGACAAACGACAGACTATTTTGGCACATGGATTGTGGGACCTATTTTTGGCCAGACATCAGTGACCTGAATTGTTACATTCAAATTGACAAACTATTCAGTCATAAAGAAGCAGAGATCAAGTAAGGCTTATTTTAATTGCTTAGTTTAACAAACAAATAGGCATTAAGTGCCACTATTTTCATATAAAATAGGGGTAGGACCATACATTTATATAAAGAATACATGTGAAGAATAGATCTGTATTTGATACAGTGATTGGATAGAGAAACTTTGAAACGATGTTTATTTGGCTTTGATGTGAAAGTAACAGACTGCCTGTGTCCCTGCCAAATATCTGACCAATCAATGAGCACCCAAGTGTGTAATTCGGTGAGCTTTAGAAGTTGCAGTGGGAAATCGTGATTGAAAATGGTGAAATGTCATGAAAATCTCTGGTGAGGACTTTAGTGTGAAAACGACCTAAACCTTAGGTTTGGACCAAAGCAGAGCATTCAGGTTTACAATGATGCGACTGCGGAGGAAGCAAAATCAATTTAAAGCAGCACACTGGCCAAGAACAGAGTCATCTAAGGTAAGGTTAGACTCGACCGACGCAGCACTAAAACTCCAAGGACATTTCCCCACAGCAATACAACAGCATGAAATACTGCACCACTGGACACACCACCCTGAGAGACTGGGAACCTAAAGTGTCATTCTTTGGTTAAAGACTGTCGCAAGCAAACAGAGCAGAACAGCCCCAGCTTTAGCAGAGCCTTGTAATGTACACAGCATACATTCTTATGACTCTCCTCTGAGCTCACTATTATGTCGTGTAAGAAGGAAGGCTTTGTCAGAGGAAATAATGATTTATAGACACATCAGCAACAACAGATATCGGGAACAGTGAGGTCATTCCGTTATACCAGAGAGTGACTGATCATTAGCATGGGGGATGGTCATCCCAAGACATGTTTACGATCAATAAACAGTGAAGTCCACCTCCTCTCTGCGTTATCACATACATGTGGAAAGGCTGTTCCAAAAAGCATCAATTCTTGACAGCAGTGAAACTGCCTCACTGCCACTGTGGAACACTACAGAAAACTTCATACAGTGATCACTGACAGCAAGCATGTAAAACTATGTAAAAATGGCAATTAGGGATGGGTATTGTGGGATTTTAATGATACTGAAAATCACTACAAATGTCTCCTCTCATTGACCCAATCCAGCATCAGCCATTAGAAAATGCAGCTATGTTAGAATGCATTAAGGCTGCATAAACACCAATAGCAGCATCGTTTGACAAGGAGTTTATCCATATTTTAGTACTGACCACTTTAGACCAATTTAGAACTAGTTCAGGATACCCTTTCATAGTGGTGTTTCTATTATTGAGTAATGTATATCATGTAATAGGCCAGGTATGTTTGTTTTTTTACTTTTGGCCTGGATGTACCAGTCTTGTGGGGTTAACAACAGAAGGACCACCAATATGGGGCAAAGATGGGAATATGCCCATATGTATCCAATATCCAATAATAAAGAAATCATTTATATATATATTATATTAAAAATTAACGGAAAACAGAAACTCTGATTGGATCCACCTGGATTAGCGCTACAGAAATATCATGTTTATTTCTGCGGGGTTACAAATGCAATAAAATGCATAAAACACAGACTGTTTAGCACAACAGCACAGTGTGTCCTAAACATTCCGCTCTTCTTCATCAAACATTGGACCGAAATATCAGTCAACAAATCTACAGATCTGTCCGATGCCAGTCATTTTTAAAAAGACATTTTCTGCGGATAGTGATATGATTCCAACATTATAGCACAGTGAAGAATCTGGTGTAAAAAGGGTTTAATTTATCATACACTTTCTTAAGTAATCTCAAATAGGCTTGTTTATGAGTTTTTAACACTGCATGACATGGACAAAATTCAAGCTTAAAGATGGTTACTAATGATGATCAAGCCTGAAATCGTGGTCTAAATCACAATACGGCCCGAGAACTTTCTTTGCAAGCCCAACCCAGCACGGGTACAAGCAAATTAACACTAAATAAAGTCCAGATCTGATCTGAACCCAACTACTGCGTAGCCACAGTAAAAGCCATCACTAGATCATGGATGAATAAAATAAAAAATATGAAACAAAAAAAATAATACACAAAATAAACTAATATGACAATCAAATAATCAAAAACCTGATCTGATATTAGACCTGCCACTGGCAGCAGACTTGCCACCTGACCATCACCTGATATATGACCGCCCATACTATGCTCTTCTCAGGCTGTGTGGTCCTGATAGCATAGCGAGATGCTGGCCTTCATCTCTTTAATCCGAAAAAGTCTTAACATAATCTTTAAATAAGACACGGTACATAAATACATTTTCTTTGTTACAAACATGGACCTCGGAGGTAAACTGTATCAGCAATACAAGAGTGTGACCTTAGCATGCCAGATTAAAGATCATTTTAGAAATGTAGAGATGGAAGGAAGGTAGAGCAGGAATAAAGCAAGAAGAAAAATAAAAATCAGGAGGAAAAACCAGGTGAAATCTGAAAAATTGGAGTAGGGTTGTGAGAACCCAAGCAAGAAATTTAAGGTAAACTCTCAATAAACTCAAGCTGAGTCAAACAAATATTGAGTTAAGATATATTTATATCTTATCTTTATATATTAAACTCTAAGAACTGTGCACTCGGCCCATGTTCACAGATAACAGTATGCTATACAGTTCCAGAAACCGCATTAGAAAATATATTTGAGATTACTTAAGAATTTGAGACGATTTAATCCCTTTCTTTAGGCCTCCTAGAGGTCACGCCGTCAGTGGACTGGAAATTAATTCCTCGTATATTTTCATTAAAATAATCATTGAATTACCAAATCAAATTTTAATTAAAATGCTTTTGATGTTTTAATTGAAATATTCTTACAATTTGACAGAACTGAGAGAAATACTCAACAGTGAGAAACTGCATTTATAACTGCAGTGTTGTACTTCTTCAACCTCAAAGCTTTAGTGCAAAACTAAAGCAAACTTGTCTTGGCTGCATTTTGGAGCAATGGCAGAAATGATTATGGCAGATTTTTTAGTGAATTATCTCATTAAAATCATGATTACAGACCGATAACAGTCACAAAGGCGGTGATGAGCAGAGGACATTTCCCACTGACCTTTTCCTCTTCTCCACGCTGCTTTCTCTTCTCTAGGGCTGCAGCTCGGCGGAGTTCGTCCCGCTGCCTCTGCACCTCCATGCGCCTCCCTCGCTCTTCCAGCGAACGCTGATATTGTTGCCGTGCACGGAGCTCCTTCTCCCAAAGCTCTTGCTCTCGAATCGCTGCACACAGGGACAGGGGTCAACATGGGCAAATATAATGACTGACCTACCACTGGACCACTACAGCTGCCACTGCACCTACCAACCCACCTACAACTGGACCTGCCACTGAACCAGCCACTGGACCTGCCACTGAACCAGCCACTGGACTAGTCACTGGACCAGCCACTGGACTAGTCACTGGACCAGCTACTGGACTAGTCACTGGACCTGTCACTGAACCAGCCACTGGACTAGTCACTGGACCAGCTACTGGACTAGTCACTGGACCTGCTACTGGACCTGCTACTGGACCAGCCACTGGACTAGTCACTGGGCTAGTCCCTCGACCAGCCACTGGACTAGTCACTGGACCTGCTACTGGACTAGTCACTGGACTAGTCACTGGACCTGCCACTGGACTAGTCACTGGACTAATCACTGGACCTGCTACTGGACCACTACAGCTGCCACTGCACCTACCACCCCACCTACCACTGGACCTGCCACTGAACCAGCCACTGGACTAGTCACTGAACCTGCTACTGGACCAGCCACTGGACCTGCTACTGGACCACTACACCTGCTACTACACATAGCACTGGACCTGCCACTGGACCAGCCACTGCCATTGGCCTTGGCAACAGTCTTACAATTAGAACTAAGAGACCTGGCAGGTTAAGTGTCTAAGGACACACATTGGTTTCAGTTTCAATTTAGTTTATTGGCCCCACAGGCCAGTAAACACATACAGATAGATCACTACTACAGTTACAGAAGGCATGAACTAAATGCTGCATTGTCAAATAAGAGCACCACAGTGACCTAGACATTGCCACTGTAAAATCAGCAAATAGCGGAAAGGCATGACTTGTGTAATAGAAGGGTGATGTGAAGGCCATTAGACTCCATTTACTTCTGGTCAGTTAATGTGACTGGGATTTTACTGGGAGGGATTATGGGGTTCAAATGTGGTTTGGAAGACTCAGATGTACTTACACGTGTGGAGCATTTGGCCAAAACACATGTCTTACAAATGTCTGAAGTGGTTTAAATGATCACATACAAATCTGTTTCAAATGTGCATTAACCCTCGCAGTTTCCATCCAGATATAATCCTGATCATTAAAGCACATAAATCAACCAGGTGCAAACGAGGTCTCAGGTGAAATATTTGCAGCCGATCTTCCATCTATCTATACTGACATCTTGGAAATGTGAAACATTCATATATTTAAATGTTTCATTGCTGCTACAAAGTGCTTAAAAGGCAAAATGCGACCAGTATCAACTTACCATTAACCTTCTCTTTCTCTTCTCTCCTCTCTCTGACTATTTTCGCCCGGTCTTTTTTCGAACTGC
Organism: Alestes dentex; assembly: GCA_037576975.1. Lineage (NCBI taxonomy): Eukaryota > Metazoa > Chordata > Actinopteri > Characiformes > Alestidae > Alestes > Alestes dentex. Next base: position 9,497,995 of record JBBIGA010000001.1, read on the forward strand.
CATCTTCATGGAGGCAAGGGAGACAAAATACATGGACAGTGAACAGAAGGATCCTGCACATGCTCTCAAGCAGCCTTGCAGTTGCATTAAATGCCTAAATGCATGTAAATTAATGCAAGGTCAAATATACCCAGGAGGAAGAAAAAATGCTAGAAGGGGCTCTTTCTCATTTTCTGACCTCAGCTAATCCTTGAGGAGGCTGTAAAATCTCCAGTAAATATACATCAACACTTGACAGAAGACAACTGGGGAAAAAAACAACACTGGCATGTTGGAAGGAGACACACCCATTTTAGTAAGAGAGATTAAATTCACTAAAACTTTATGCAATTATATCCACTAACATTATCCAGGCACTAAGCCAGTCACTAGCAATAAGTGCCATATAAATCAATGTGATTAACACTAAATGTTAATTCTAAAAAAAAAAGATAACTGACTTATTAATTGCATTAAGATACGAGCCTGAGGTGGACAAATCAACAAATTGGTCATCAATAATTAAACCCAGACCCAAATGATGCACTCGCAGCTTTTTAGTCACTTACCCAGTATTTTATAAGATATATGTAAGGACAAATCAGAGTTGATGATTTACAGGAGGGGAGGAAGATGTGAATGAAAATTAATTTGTTAATTACCAGGGCTGCATGATTTGGGTAACATGTCAATATTATGATTTTACCTCTACATACAATTGTGATGCCTTTCAAGATATAAAAGGGCCAATTTCATCACTTTTTTTAATTTAGAAAGTCTGTAAATATTGTTTCAAATTATGTGTTTATTTTCCCCATCAATCCATTCCATATATGGAGAATAAGCAAAAAAATCATCTGATTTTCCAGTCTTAAGTTTTTGCGATGTCACAAAACCAACACATTTAAATATATCTCCTTATTCCGGTCACAGCAGTTTAGCCCCACCCATTCATGCACAGATTCACCAGCACCTTTAATGGTTGACTTTTGTTGGATTACATGAAGACCTTGATTCATCAGAACACAAAGGTCGTCATGTCAGAAATACCATGATTGGTTAAAGGCTCATTTGCAAATTGCAATATCAGTATTGCGATATCAGCATTGCAGAGACCAAACGATTACCAGACGATATGCTGTGCAGCCCTAGTTAATTAATTTAATTTGTCACTGAGCTGTGTTATGCTTGTAATCAGAAGTGAATCACTGTATATAAGCGAATTAGCTCATTTACTAAAATTAGTAATGGCTGGCTGCGACGCATGCTGGGGCTGGACGTCATATGAGTCCATCCTAAACGCACGTGTTTACACCGAGCATCCTTGAGCACGTATTTGGCATGTATTTGAATTATTGTTTTTCAATCTCTGTAAAATACAAAGGAGAAATCAACATCATTCAGAGTGACCTGATGCAAAATGGCTCATTGTAGTGAAATTTACAGGCTCCGATTTCTTTACAGCAGTGATGATAGGAACCAGGGGTCACAAACAGCCATTAGTTACTTTCCAAAATGACCATGACCAAAGTGACATGTGTCTTCTGCACCTTCTAATGTAAAGCTGATGATTGTAAAGTACTGGTAAATCTGAAAAAATAAGTATACTTTAGGGATTACTATTACTTTGCCCTATAACATCCTGTATGCATCTCTCTATGAATAAATGACCACATTTTAGACCCAAATTAGGTAAAACCTATGAAAAACAACATAACCTGTATTAGGCAACGTATTCATAATTTCATGTAAAGATTTTCTGTGAAGGAGCTTTTAGGGACATCTGATTCTTTGGGTTCTTTACAACAGAGCATTTCACACCAAACCACTTAGAATGACCTATTAACATCCCAACCATTTGATAATTAGTGAAAAATCGTTTTCCATAAACAAAAAGATCTTTGGTCAAACATCATGACACATTTTCTGACATATATTTCCAAGTGAAACATGGTTTCTGGGAGGACTTCAGAGCTAGCTGAGCGTTTGTGTTTGATGATAGGTGGGGAAAGTTGGCAATAAAGCATGATATTATTGGTTACTACCTTTTTTTTTACACCTGCTGGTGAAGAAATGGATGATTTGTTTTCGATCACAAACATCAAACTCATCCCAAAGGTACCACACACACACAAACATATATATATATATATATATATATATATATATATGCTCCTGTGGCTTAATGCAATAAAAATCTCACATCAATGCTCCAACATTTACTTTGAATCCTTTCCAAAAGGGTACAGTCTGTTACTGCAGCTATTAGGACCCTTGAATTGAGAGGAAATGATGGATGATCCGGTGTCTAACAACCATTGTACATTATTGTATGTATCTTAAAATCCGAGCCATTAACTTACAAAATAGACACCTACATTACCTAGGTATATCTAAAGAGACACTTGCTATCAATAACATGCCCATCAACGTATTTCCCTTCCACACCTACTACTACACACCATTTTCCTGCTTGAACAGAATGAAAGGGCTCTTATTACACGATGATCCTTTCATATGTACTCATTGCATGCATTGCATACTGTGCTAAAGCGACAACCCACATTCTGGCCACATTTTTATCAGCAGCTCTTACAAATGAAGTCCATCTGGCATGTATTTGAATCAGCATCGTTTTTATACACACATACACCCCTTTTTCAACATTTTTTCGAGTATTAAACCACCTACAGAGTATGTTAAGTGTGCGCTGAGATGAAAACATACAAAATATAATATGGAAACATAAAGAAATAAAACACGTTATTTCACACACACACACACACACACACACACACACACACACACACACACATACATACGAACACAC
>JBBIGA010000001.1:9500813-9510831 GCA_037576975.1 Alestes dentex
CACGTACATATATATATATATACATATATAAATATATATATATGTACGTGTACATATACATATACATATACATACGTAAACACACACACAATCTCTCTCACACACACACACACACACACAAACACAGAGCTCTTCACTCACTCTGAGATGAAGACGTGCTGAAGTGCTTACTTGGGCTCTCCACGGCTGTGGCCATGTCCTCGTCTTCCTCCTGGAGTTTATGAACACGTTCAAAATACAGAGACTGAAATAAATTATTGCCCTGATGGCATTACGACCCCCAACGACCGTGCAGGGAATGACAGCAGTCCAGTGAATGACACTGTGTCTATACAGCCCGTCTACACATGTGGAGTCCTCTCTGAGATCAGGTTATCGATGAGTTTGTGCTGCTGATCGAGCTCGAGCTGCCTCTGGCCATACACACGCACCAGCACGCGCCCCCTCCTCCAGTGCCCCCTCCCTTTTCATCACTCTGAGTGTATTTCATGCAATGCATTACGTCACTTGTACACAGTTCTATATATGGTAACCATGGCAGCTGAATTTCTCCCTGGAGATGCAGGCGCGAGTGTAATACTAGCGGTGATGTAGACCGAGCTGCACTTTCTTTAACTGAACTGTCATATACAGAGAGCAGTACAGCATCATTGGCAGTAATTAAATTCTTGCACTCAGAGATCCCCTCGGGTTTGCTCAGTTTGCATAAAAAGTGGGTTATTCTTGTGAATAGTGATAAACAGTAAAATAATAAGGTACATACGCCACACACACACATCGATATATATATATATATATATATATATATATATATATATGTATGCATTTATAAACGTGTAAAGTGTCCACATGAGTCCACACAGTGTGAACAGTGTGAAATTTTTCTCTGTATTTAAGCCTTACACCAAGTGAAGCAGTGGGCAGCCAGGAACACAGCACCCGGGGAGCAGTGTGTGGGGATGGTTACTTGCTCAAGGGAACCTCAGTGATCCCACTAGCAGTCCTGGGATTCGAACCCACGTACTTCCGAACACCTTCCTAAACTCGCTGAAAACCAAGTCACCATATGTACATACACACATAGAAAGTAAGAATCTCAAGGATCAATGGTGCAACACAGGAACAAAAACAAACACCACAAGTGCAGGCAGGGCAGGAAAACACAGAGTGTAAAGAGAGCAAGCGACAGAGAGCAAGAAAAACACAAGAGCAACAAAACAACACGACAAGTGCAGTCGACATTTGAATGAATACAGTAATATGACAGATACAGTACTCAGACAGTGGAGTCATTAGGTGTACAAAACTGAAAAATAGAGGCAGAACAGCAAGAAAAAAATTGGAACTGGAAAACAAGGAGTTTGCTACTGGCACTAAAACATCTGATTTACATGAAATCGACTGTACTGAATTCAAATCTGCAATCGAAAATTTCCTAGCACATTCTGATTTGAAGTTACAGGCATAATATTGTTTTGCAATAATCTGGTATTTTGACACATGTACCAAGGCGCGCCAACATAATAACAGCTGTTTCTGTCACATGGATGTTTGCTACTGCCTCGTTTGAAGTACGTTTCCTGGTTGAATTCTGGTTGAAACTGCTGTGACAGTTTAGGCCTGTCAATGATCTGATGTCAGCTCAGTTTAAGACGAGGCGGATCACAGGCTCGTCTATTTCATAAGGTTTTCTTGGATATAGGGTAAATGTTTGAGCAAAACGTGAGTAGGTACAGCTGTGTCAACCATCCCAACAATTTTTGTTACATATGTTGTGTTAAATACACGCCGTGTGATCATGACCAAGAAAGTGATGATTGCTTACAAGTTCTGCTTCGGATGTCAAATATGAGAACAGGGTAAAAGCTGGGCTTCGTCTCTGCTGTGCTGTTTGATAGTCTGGCCTCACTCAGTGGTTTAATGGGAGAAGGAAAGCTGTGCCGAAAGATCATCACTCAGACTGCTGTTTCCGTACGACTGACATTTCTGATGAAGAATAAGTCAAACTTTTCTGATTATGAGTCTGTTCTTAAACCCGTACCGCATGATACAGAGAATCCAGTGCCAAATCTTCCTGATTCTGTTCTGCTGGAAGTGACAGTTCTGATGGGGATCTGATGCTGCATAACTTAAGATCCTGATGTGACGGACGAAATGTGCCTTCAGATTTGAATTCAGCAAACAGGATGTAGCATAGACAAAGTAACTGACAGAAATGATTGTTTTGTGATCCAATGTGGCAGCAGCAGCAGGACAGAAAGTGTAAGTAGTATTTACAGTGGCAGTTGTGGAGTAAGACTGTTTCTCAGCACTGTCTCAGAATGCGGCTGGTCGGTGGGTCAGCAGAATTCTGGAGCAGGCTCGACCATTTAAGCTCTGATAAATAGCTCCTATACCTTTTTGGCTGAGGCCACACACTGTTTTTGGCCTCAGTTGTCCAGCTCTAACTGATATATATTGCTTTCTGACATGGCCATTTTCTGCTGATCATTTTAAACTTGCTTTGGTCCAGTGGAAAAAGCCAAATTTACACAACATTTCCGTCTACACAGCAAGTCATAATTCATCCTATACTGCATTGACAAGCCTGTGCTGCCTTAATGAACAGCTTGTTGTGGTTTGAGAGGAGGATGCGTTTACGGAAATGATTTGGTTGTATATTAAGTCAGTTTCCCAATCAGGGATTAAGCCTAGCTATAAACTACATTTTCCTTTCAGTGGAGAATCTCCATTTAGAGTGCTGTATAGTCCAGGACTCGGATTAATCCCTGACTGGAAAACTAGAAAACTGACCCCTAGTGTTTGTTAGCAACATTAACCTCACAGCTCTAGTTCTGAAGTACAGCAGCAAAATGTAGACACTGGGATTTCAAAATCAGAAAATCAGAAAATGCTACTGGAAGACATTGCTAATACTATGACTGCACAGACACACAGACACAGATAAGAGCAATATAAAATATAAAGTCAAAAGTCAGAGTGGTGGTGTAAGCTGAAAGTGTGTCACTCTGGTTGTATATGGTGTACGTGTCTCATTGCACCATAGTTTGTTTCGTAATGTTTATTATCAGTAGGAGACTGACTACACGGAACCAGCTTCCTCGAGTCTTCCAGCCGTGCCAAAAATTAAACTCATCAATGTAGGACTATTGTAGTTACTGGATTAAAGAAAAAAAAAAAAAGAATCAGTGGTCATTGGTGGGTGGTTTGTCTTTTGATCTTTTTTTTTTTTGATCATTTTCTACAGGTCTTTCTCTTGTGTTGTCACTGTGGAAACAAAACCTCGTGTTCTAAAATTTGTACGTTTACAGGAGAAAGATGAAACCTTCATTACCTGTAATGGACTTGAATTGAAAAAAAAAAGGAAATTTCTATTGTTCGATTCATTATGAAATTTCTGTAAAAAATTTCTGGGTCAGCTGGTGTTTTTTTTCAGATTATGCAAAAAAAAAAAAAAAAAACCTGAAAAAAAACAAAAATAAAGCAGTCTTTAGGCTTATCTGTTGTATTGTAGAATTTTTTAAGGTGTTTGGTGTACATGGTTTGTTGTAAAGTCAAGTTAACAGTCAAAAAACTTATTTAATGACTCGTTTGCTGATATGATTAATAGTGGCCGCCTTAAGATGACTACTAAGTGTTTTTAGTGAACATATTGGAGGAGCATTCTGACTCATTTGTGAGACTTATTTCTGGGATCTGAATACAATGGAACAAACACCCACTATGTTGTGCACCTTTTGTTTAGATAATTACATGAAGTGTCGCTCTTCTCGTTCTTTGTGAAGAATATTTTTAAGCAGAAACCCGCAATCACATGCAGAGTGTGGACCATGACCCACTTAATCCATTCCCTATCAGAACTCCCTTTAATCTCCACAGAGAGAAGCTGCCTTCTCTTACTCCACACCCTGCACACACACACACACACACACACACACACACACACACACACACAGAGCAGCTCTGGCTGTCCATGCATGGAGGCACGTGGGAGTGAGCGACTGAAACGTGCAGTGAGTCAGATGAATGAAGCTCAAAGGCAAAGACCAAACTGCACAGCAGACAGCGCACACACACACACACACACACACACACCAGAACCACTCATAAACAAAGTGATGTCATGTTTCAGTACAGAACAAATCACTGATAAGCAGTTATTCTCTATATTTAATTAAATACTGAAGGACCCATATTCTGCTTTACCTTTAACACTTTTTGCCTGAATTTTACTTACAATGTTTGTCATAATACGTGTTTTACCAAATCATTTTTAATTTCCAGCCACACTTGTCTCCTACTGTGTGTGTATATATATATCTATATATCTATATCTATCTATCTATATATATATATAAAATAAAACAAAACATCTCTATAGCTGGCAGAATCGGTTTTGGCCACTTTAAACTTCGAGGTAATAAAGTGACCATGGTTAAAAATACATTTACCAAATTAATAAATATCATTTAATTGATATCAATGAAAATAATGCTGAACATCTCTCCTTTCTGAGGATCTTGCTGTCAGCCAGCAGGCGTGACCGACCGACCGATATATGTGCATGTGTATGTGTGTGTGTATGTATATATATATATTTACACACACATATACATATATACATGCAGAGTAACCCCCAGTTTTATGCGGATCAGGAGTCTTTTTCTGAGAACCTGATAATTTTAGAAATCCCCGCAATAACACGGAAACCGCAAATATTCTCTGCTTCTTATTTGCTTTTTTCATGGCGATTGTATTTTTTTTTTTTTTTAGCATTTTAGTTCTAAATTAAGAAAAATATAATTCACTAATTTTGTAACATAAATAGTAATCCAAATAAAAATTCAGCTAAATTTCCAGGTATTGGCTGCTGCCTCCTGTTCTCGTGTTTTGTTTCGTTCTACTAAAAGCCCTAAGATGCGCCCAAACGCCCTGCGCCTTCTAGCAATGCACCTAAGCGCAAGAGAAAGTGTAAGACACTCCAGGAGAAGGCTGAACCACTGGATATGCTCCGGGAAGAAAAAAGTTATGCCGCTGTAGCACGCCATTATGGCATCAACGAGAAGAACAATGCGGTGATCAGGAGGACCGTATCAGTAAGTTTCTGTGGTAGTGCTAAAAAGGTATCGACCATAAGAAATAAGAACATTGTCAGGATGGAATCTGCCTTGGCATTGTGGATCACCGACTGCGGGAAGAACAACATCCCCCTGGACAGTAACACAATCTGTGAGAAAGTGTGGAAACTGTACCAGAAATTTGCTACAGGAGATGATGCACAAGGTACCGAAGAACCACAACCAGAGCCATCAACAACACCGAAGGATGATTTTCGAGCCAGTAAGGGATGCTTTGTTTCTCTATGTGGAGAGGCATCATCTGCCAACAAAGAAGCTGCGGAAAACTAGTAGGTTACTACAATACCACTCTGAATAAGATGTGCTGGACGAACAGTAAATTACTGAACTGTAAAAATAATTGGTGATTACCCGTACATTTTACTGTATTTATTACTAAAAAACATGAAATTATTACTGTATTTACCTGCTTATACCAAAGAAAACGGCAATGCATACCAAAGAAAACATGCTTGCATGAATTAATTGTGGGAGGTGGCAGTTCAGTGTACACTGTCCAGCACCTATACAGGTTTACCTTTACATTTTCGTTAAGGATAAAGTATTAAGCTGAGTTTAAAATTAAAGTGTTTCGGATTCAGTCATTTTTTCTTAAAACTGAACTAATACTTGTTGGCAAAAACTCCAGAAAATCTGTGGAAACCGCAGATCTCCTCCACATTTCTTTTGCTTGTTTCGTGGCAATATATAAATCTTCATGCATTTTGGTTGCTAAATTAAGAAAACATAATGTACTAATTTTGTAACAGAAATATTAACATAAATTCAGCTACATTTCCATAAAAAATATCACTGTTTTTGCACTGTCCAGAGAACACAAAGGAAGCGCATCTTACATTAAATTACATTAAATTATTACTATATTTACCTGCTTATACCAAACAAAAGGACAGCGCAGGGGCAGCTATGAATGGTACGTTTTGAGCAATATTTACACGCTACGTCAAGCTTGCATTTCAGAAAGGCTAAGTAAGCTTTCATTTTTCCATAACAGGAACTTAAATTTTTCAAAGCCAAAAACAAAAAACTACTGAAAATACAAATACACACTGGGCTAAGCTTTCTTCTAACCACTATAAATGATAATTTGAAAAAAGTTCAAATGCAGAGTTTCAGCTTGTGTGTTTATTGTTGACTTTTATTTCAAAATCAAAGTTTTCGATCAAAAGCAGCAGAGGAAGAAAATGACAATGACTTTTTCACTAAACTGTCTGGTCAACCCCAACCATAAAATCGACCAATTAATCCTGTGATCATGTCGCTCTTGCAAAAGGACACATTCCGGCATTTACTGGCTACTTAAATACAAAAATATTCAGGTCTCAATATTTCTGTAGTTCTAGCTTTGTGATTGTTTTCAAATTTAGAGAGAGGGGAAAAAAGAGACATTTTTCTGGCCATTTAGTTCTTTTCTTCACTTCAGAAATTCAACATATACAAGATTTCAAACAGACCTGCAGAAGTCTGAACATGTGAGCTTAAACTGGGTTTGCACCGACACTTGGCATCAACAGTAGAATCCACCGATACTGTAGTCTGAAGGCTGTAGGAACTTTACGTGTGAGGGTTTTTAGAGTTTTATTACTCAACATGCTACCGATACTTTGTGTTTGAGCAAGGTATATGGCACACCTGTGTGCATATGCAAAGCTTTTTAATGAATTAGATTAGCAGGATATCTGACAGTATTCAGTATCAGCAGACACTTAAGGCCAGTGGAGAATCAGTGCATTCCTAGTATAAGCTCAATTTCTCACTAAACACAGTAGTTCTAAAAATCAGACTCTTCGATTACCATCTAAACAAAAACACAAATGGTTAAAAAAAAAAAAAAGTGGCTGAACAAAACAAGGGAGTTATTCTTTGCCAATACACTGAGTGCATGTTTAAATGCACCGCTGTGTGTCCGATAGCCTATTTAATAACAGATTAGATAAAGACATTCAAAAACATACAAAATGCCAGTGGCGTATCAGAGGCATCAGCTATCTTCTGTTTTCCAAGAGCATTTCTGTCTTTCGACTCTATAGAGCTCCTGAACTTTACAAGAATACAAGACTGCAGGACCAAACATAAAATTGTTCATTTTTATTGCGAATCCAGAGATTCTGTATTTGTAACTAAATTCCACTTGATGTGAAATTAATATAAATACATTAAAATATAACAAAATGTATTGAATATAATGGTGCAGTCGTGTAATTAGTGACAGAACCCTAAATCTGAGCCACCTTAGACGTAAGGAGAGAGGGCCGACTCCACTGGGGACATCATGGGCATTCTGTCTCTGCAGGCTGAGAAAAGTCCACTTTCCCCTTCGCAGCAGCTCCAGATTAGATCTAAGGTGAAGGCATGACATGGTGTTACAGAGGGATCTACCACAGACTTTTATTTTGGTGGTAAAACGAGGGATTCCTCTCAGATACCTCTGAAATGTGTTTAAATCTTGGTATGCACTTACATCATCAATGTCCTCGTCGTCGTCACCAATATCATCGAACTGAATTTCATCATCATCACCACCACCGAATGTATCCGTCTCGTTGATTTTGGCTGTAAAACATAATGCAGTAAGTGACAATTGAACAACCAGGGAACCTGTGAGATGAAGATGAAGATGCCTGCAGTAATGCAGATACTCACCGTGCTCTGGAAGCTCTCCATAGGCTTTCAGGCTGCGGGCCTCATCAGCATTATACTTCAAAATTACATCTGCTTTGTTGTCCTGTGATGAAGGGAAAAAAAAAAAGCACTCATATTTTGGGTGGAGAAAATATTCTGTGATCTAAATGTTTGTGGATGCATGTTTTTAATATTGCACATTTCATGCTTTATTAGGCCTGTCTAGTGGAACCATGTCTAGAACTCAAAAAGACACCTCAGATGGAATGATAAAATCAAAACAGTTAAAATATTAACTTCACTGGAAATAAAATAAATCTACAATTATTTAACCGATAGCACAGTCTGAACAATTGTTTATTTTTTTTTATTCGTTACCACTGTTCATTGATATCTGCAATTATTTAAGATATATCAAATTGAACAAACATTTCAATTTGTCTATTCTTGTAATTTGTAGAACAATTTAAGCTTACAAATGTAGTAATTGGAAGAAAATGATGCACTAATTTTATCTGAATAATACAGAAATCTCTCATTTCCAAAGGGTTATAGGAGTTCCAACAGATGAGAAAAAGACAATAATATAAAACATTTATAATAATTTCACTTCTGTTATTCTATAGGCCAGTTAGCATGGCTGATGAGAGTAACTGTCTCATGGTGCTGTTATTGTCTCTGGTGTGGGGCCAAATGTAACAAGGGGGCATCCTGTCTTTATACACTTAGAGTTACAGACCTCTATCACATTTGAACATTTTTACCCTTAATTTGATAGAAAAACAAATCATATCTTTTGCAGCTGATGTAGATTATTTTTTTGCTAATGTTACTGTGGAATGAGCCTAAGTAATTGTAAACCTTTTTAATGGAAAGCCCACAGAGTATATTATGTAGTAGCCTTTACATTGCAACTGCTCAATATATATTCATAGGTTACACCACTAAATAATCTGTAGGTAAGGATGAGACAGCTCCACAGGACAGCGGAATACAGTCAAACTCCATATACACACCTGATAATCCCTCAGACCAATTAGTATAATGTCCGACGTGTTTATCCAAACCTAGACACCAGTGAGAGCATGAGAACACAAAATTAAGAGACCATCACACAAATGCTGAACCAATTTAAAGGGAAAAAAACAGCTTCCTGTTCTGTAATAACTCTTTCGACACAAAAACGTCTGCGTAATTCAGTAAAACAATTTGAATTAACCGACTGATGTCAGCTAATCTGCCTCGCCATCTGAACCAACTGCCATGACTCAGGACAAAAGGCTGAACAATCCAAGCACTTGACAGGGTGTTGTCAAAATGCTGAGTCAGCAGAGTCCTCCAGGCGGATTTGTACCTTTTTCCGGAGTTTTCCTCGGATGTGACAAAGCCGCTTGACTCCATCGAAACACATGGCCTCCAACCTGCCGTTTCCCAGCATCTTTATTACCTGTGCATATTCTGGAATACAGAAGAAGAGTTTAATGTATTTGTGAAAAAACACAGCTGTAAGAAGAGCGTCAGGGCAGTTCATGATGGATTTTGTATAACGTTACTCACCTTGACCGTCCTCTTTAAACACCAACTCTCTCTTCTCTGATTCATTCTCATTCTTACCACGTCTCCTGTTCTTTCCTCCTTTACCTGAGGGCAGAAAGGGAAATTATTGAAGACTTAAATTTTGCTTAAAGTATAAAAAAGACAAAAGATTCAAAGCAGATAATACTCATGTGTTACACGCTCACAATGCAATCATGACTGGGTGAGGAAAGAACAAGCAACCGTCAAGCACAATTAGCTTTCGGTTGCTACAACAATGAAAACTCCCTTTCAAGCCAAGCAGCATCTTCTAGAAAGAGTGCCTTTAAGTGTAAGCAACTGGAGAGAGGGCACTGTAATTTAACAACACCTAATATTAAAAGAGTAGTGACGCAGCTTACTTCAGTTTCTGAAATGGTTATTTATTATTGTGGGACATTTCATGTAAAGGTAATGAATAGGAGTGTAAAAACACAACAGATCAAGTCTTCAGCATATTACTGTGTTAGCTGGAGACAACATTAGATCAGCACAGACTAAAACTGTAGGTTTACAATTCTGAATACTGTAATAAACTGAAAATGGAAATTGTAACATTAATGCAAAGCATGTTTTTTGTCTCTAATTCTTTTGCTTTACTGAAGAAGAGAGGGGGGGGGGGGGGGGGGGGGGGGGGGGGGGGGGGGGGGGGGGGGGGGGGGGGGGGGGGGGGGGGGGGGGGG
>JBBIGA010000001.1:9559257-9582053 GCA_037576975.1 Alestes dentex
ACACACACACACACACACACACACACACACACACACACACACACACACACACACACACACACACACACACAGCTTCACATTTATTTTTCCCAAGAAGGAAAATGAAACCATTTTGAATACAGACTCAAAACAGAGTCTATTTTGACAAGTATATCATAGTGTACACACACACACACACACACACACACACACACACACAGGCCCCCTCCCCCACGTCCCTCACACACTCCGCTCTGACCGAAGGCCCTCAGTGAGGAGAGACGTGACAAAGGAGAAAGAGTGACCTGATTTAAGGCCACTTAACTGAGCCCATCAGCAATGCACTAACATACTCACTTACTTATTAACACGCATTAACTGGCCTTAATGTATGCCCCTTCATGCACAGCATTAAAAGTCCAGGCACACACGCTAAGCAAACACATTTTACACTACGTCAGGATGTGGGGTTACACATTCGTCCCAAATCTCACATGCTTTTCTGAGCATACTGTGAGATTGTCAGTACTTAGGGACACTGTTTTATCACAAATGGAACATCATTTGATTAATTAGATTCAGTGTAGTGTGTGAAACATAATCTGTATTCTGTTTCTGATGCTGATTTTTGTTTGTCGGCTTTTGTGAAGCATCATGATATTTTACCATATTGTACACACTATGCTATTGCACTAAAGGCCTTTTTCAGCACGATAATGAACCTGCCACACTGCAAACACTGTTCAGGAACGGTCCGAGGAACGTGACAAAGAGCTCGAGGTGTTGACTTCCAAATTCCACAGATCTCAGTCCGACTATCTGTGGGACGTGCTGGACAAAGAAGTCTGATCCCTGAAGGCTTCACCTATAGAACCTAAAGGATCTGCTGTTAACATCTTAGTGCCAAATACCACAGCCCTACTTCAGAGGTCTTGTGGAGTCCACATGCCTCAGAGCTGTTTTACAAACACACAGTACCAATCTGTAATCCTACTTAATCCTAACTTCAGGAACCAAAAACAACACACACTTACACACACGTCTTTTAAACTGTGTTTTAGTCTACTGGACAAAGATTAAAATGACAATATGCCACATGCTTTTAGCCATAGTCTAATCAAGCTGAAAGAAGAGGTCAGCAGGAGGGCCTGTGATTCGCAAAAACAGCAGCTGAACAGCAGTGTGTGTGTGTGTGTGTGTGTGTGTGTGTGTGTGTGTATGTATGTGTGTGTGTGTGTGTGTGTGTGTGTGTGTGAGAGTGAGAGTGTGAGAGTGAGAGAGAGTGAGTGAGTGAGTACTTTCAGGAGAGAAAACAAATACTCTGGAGACATTTCTAATGACATCCCAGCTTTCCTCTTAAGATCTATAGGCCCATCTCCCCTGCATTTAAAAATCAATGCCTTTCAGGACCGATGGAGAACAGAGGAAGAGAGAGTGAGTGAGAGAGTGGGAGAGAAAGAGAGAGAGAGAGAGAAGAGAGGTATATGCATCTTCAAAGATGTGTTTGATACTGACCTGCATTATCATCTCTGTTAAAGTCCTATGATAGAACTCATTATTAGATTTGTCACAATTATTTGGTTAGATTATTGCCTTTATTCTGACATATCTGTGACACCACACACATCCATTGCTAGGAGTTTTGGAGGTCAAGCATAGTTTAACTCATTTTCAGGGCAGGATAACATCCCCCCCTACCCGGCGTAACACTAGCCAGTGTGAGTGTGTGTGTTAACTGATAACAGAATTGGTAGTTAGTGTTCTCCTCCAAGCATGCTGAGGTATTCACTAACAAGCTGCAGTTTGAAAAGCTGCAATGGCACTTCATGATCCTAGGTGGAAGCCTGTGCTGGCCTTCACGCTCTCAGCTTGAAGGCATGGAATAAAAGAGGGAGACGCAGCTAAAGCTTGGTAAATGTCAACAAGTCACACGTTTATTGTAAGTAGTAAGCATAAGTCATCTTCTTGACAAATCAATAATAGATTTGCACAATCATGATAATGCAAGAAACAGTTTGATTGCATGCCTTTAGTTCTGTAGTGCTTTTATATTTATATTTGAAAGAAACATTTAAAAGATTGCAAGTTTCATCTTCTTCTCAATCTTTCTCCCATTTCGCCTTGTTAAAAAACACTGATTACTCAACCAATAGTTGAAATATTCAACTACTAATACAATCGATAGTGATTGCCTGGGTCACTGTAGTTGCACATTCTGTCATATAATGTCAGACTCACCCCTCAGTTACACAGCACTGACACTCCAGTGTGTTTTAGAACAGTGCGAGTGCAGTGGACGACTCCAGGACAAGCCTGCATTCAGAAAATCTTTCTGACCTGCAGCCAAATCAATGCAATCTCTGTCTGAAGGGACCCTGTAATCGATAATGTGCACCTCTCACCTCCTTCTCTTTTCAGAACACATGCACACAGAAAGAGTGGCTTCTATCTTGCAAACCAGCATTTACAGCAATGCTTACAGGAAACACAAAAGAAAGAAAGAAAGAAAGAAAGAAAAGACAGAGAAAGAGAGAAAGAAAGGGGGAGAAGGAAAAGAGAGAAAAAGAAAGAAAAAAAAACCCCAGAAAGCTTAATAAACAAACAGTAAACAGTCAGACTTACCTGGCATGGCAGGTTGTCATCTTCTCCCAAGGAATCCTCCAGGACATTATGGGTATCCTGCAGTCATAAGGTGCAGAATGTAAATACACACACTCACACGCTTACTCATCCAATATGACACCCTCACCGAGACAAATAACCACAGTACAAACCTCAGATGACAAGGTATTAACACACCCTAACCTGTAATACAGTGAGTAATAGTGGTCTGCTCTCTCTACATAACGCAGACAGCCTCAGGAGGGTTTCTGCAGGAAGGCAGGGTGTGAGGATCAGTGTTATGGAGTGCAGGCCATTGTTCTAACAGTACATAGCTGGTAAAGGAATAGCTTTTGTGTCTGTAGCCTACGGTCGATCACCACATACGGTGATGCTGAGTAATTCAAAGTAAACCTGAATCGTTCCATCGATTCTAAACTGATTTTCAGTAAAAATTTTCCAATTTATGTGATCAAATCCTCATCACAGTAAGATCAACCAGCATTTCTTGTCATGATCTGTAAACTGATATGTCACGCTATGCATTTCATAACTAATTATATAAAAAGGATTATTTACAGAAATTTTTTTTTTGCCTTTATATCAACAGCCAAACAGCCTTTATATCAATTTTATTTCCTTAGCTTCACATAGTTCACTTCATTATACGTTTACAAGGAAAAAATAAATTAATGAGATTCAGCAGTTGAATGGAGCACGGATCATGCGCTGCACTGGGGCAATCTAAATAACAACATACTGTAATACTGAATGCTCTAATAAACTGGAATGGAAACATTAATACTTTAAATGTTAGGCATGTCATGCTTATCTGATTCTAATCAATTTCTCAATCAAAAAAATAAAACAGGGAATCCACATTATAAAACCATGTTTAGTTTGAGTGTGTCCCACAAGAGGGTGCTATTAACTTGTGCGCATCGTTGAAAGGGAGGAAACCCACATCAGCAGGATCTCTCTAATGTGGATATGCTTGTAGTTACATATGTATATGTATATTAAGTCAATTTAAATATGTGCTGACAGAAAATTATACTTAAAAGCTCTTACTACAAGGCAGTAGTGCTAAGTTACTGTTAAAACACTGATATTACAATAAATACAAATAACATTAATACAGTAAATAGTGTTTTTTTATATTTGGCAAAGTGTTCACTCAACTATTTCCAGCCCTCTTTCATAACGGAAGCCCAGTATTACTTGTAAACCCATCAAATACTTGGGTTGGTTCTTTTTACTTCATTAGATTAAATGAGGTGTGTTGCTTGTGGAATCCACTCAGTGACTGGAGGCATCGAGCAGAAACCTGGAACCAAACCTGGATTCTTCTAACCAGCACACAAAATATCAACTAAATTTAGAATTTTTTTTTTTTGCAAAAATCATCTATAAAGTACACAATTACTTATAAAATCTGTTGTGACAACATTTTGAGGCAGCCCTTCTTTTTTGCAGTATAGCAAAATGTATTAGTCGAGACACTGCGGTATCGTGACCAACTGAATTATGAATTTTTTATGCTCTTGGAGATCAGGTTGTAAAACGAGAATTTTCATTAAAAACTGAATGGCGAGGCCGTGACTCAGGCTCTGATAACTATGAAAAGGTGCGCAGTTCATATTATACAGCACCCTGCCGTTGTGCAAACAGCAAGGATTTAAGCGCCCATTAAACTGGGCGGAGTCTCGGATGAGCCTCTCTGTCACTGCATCGGCAGCAGACTGACTGATGACCCTTCTCCATCTGCTGACTGGCACGACCGCAGCCACTCGTGCTGCAGATCACTCTGCTACTGCACACACTGGCTTCCCACGCGATTCGCTACAGCTTGCAGGAGGACATCTGGTCAATATGGAAATATATTACATTGTACAGAATTAGACATCAAGAATTTTGAACGCCCGTAATTAAAGCAAGAAACTGGCAGGTGCCTCATAATATGGTGTTTACACAAACACAGCAATATTATACATCACCATATGACAGAAAGTGAGCTCATTTTAAGTACAGGAAGTTTAACCTAAGATGAGTCTAACTAGTCATTTCATATACTGTATTTTTATACCTAAAGGAAAAAACAGAACAATTACAGCCTCCAATAACTAGAGCTGGCAAATGTCTGCAGCCTAAATTCAACTGATTTGTGTGTGTGCGTGTGCGTGTGCGTGTGCGTGTACGTGTGCGCGCGCGTGTGTGTGTGTGTGTGTTTAATGGCCCCATGTTATGGAAACCCTTCTGTTTTTTAGCAAAAGCTTACTTTTAGTTTAGAAGTGCTGTTTACATTTCAAAACGGTACCTGCCCAGTTCACTTTTGGAAACTAAGCTTCTTCTAAACTTGGAAAGAAACTTCTTCTAAACTTGTTTCATAATGTTAATAACAATAACCCATTTATGCATATCTGTCCATTAAACCTATAGCGAATTAGTCCCATTTTTGCTTAAGTTATAAGGAGTGTGCCAGCCCAGACTGCTATTTGCACGAAGCACAGGGCAACCAATCAGAGCAAGGTCATTTACATATTAGTATTAATGTCACAGTAACAAAACGTCAAATGGAAATGGTCACAGGGTATACAGTCAGAGCAATGTCATTTACACATTAGTCTTAATGGCACCGGGGAAAAAAAGAAAATGGGCATTACAATAAAAGAAACTGAAATTCAACTGTTTTTAGCACATAAAGCCCATAAACATGATAAATCAAAGGGGAAAAAATAAATGAGAATGTGGAATATAAGCCTCATAATAAACAGTGCAGGTTCTTTGGGCTGTTGGTCATGTTAAAGAGAGTTTAATTCATATCACGTGCACTATGATTGCATTTTTTAGTTCTCAAAAATACTAACATGTTGATAGCAGCTGTAAATGAGAGAAACTTGTGTGACTGGCTGTATTCAGGCACAACGGTGGGAATGGTGTGTAATAGTTGCCTTATTACTGCTTTATCACAATGACTTCAAATTTTACAGCCTCGCCTTTCCCAACAATGAGGACCTGAAAACAACGGTGTCCGGACCAGCAAAACACCAGCGTTTACTCAGGGATCAAGCCTAGTCCTTGAAAGAAAAATAAACTCCATAGGCTTGATCCCTGAGCGGGACACCAGCTGTGCATGCCTAAAAGTCTGTACACCCCTCTGGTCTGAAATCAAAGGTTTTAATATTGAGCTTGTCCTCAGGCAGTCATACTCTAGTCTCAGAAAGTGGGTGCTTGATTCACTTAGAGAGGACACGACACCCTGGGGCCTGGTGTGTAGAAATGTGTGACAGGCTGAAATTACTGCACAGTGAAGGCAGAGGCATGGATCTGCCTCTGTGAGTAACCTCTGGCTCCGAAATTCACTGACGCCATGATGATCAAGGGCAGGTCAGCTGATTTTTAAAAAAATGAGCAAAAATATGCAAGACGAGCATGTACTTATAAAACTCCACCTTATCTTCTGAGATCAAAGGTATTAACAGCGAGTTTGTCCCCAGTCATAGGCGGTCACAGCCTCTACACTTAGAAAGTGGGTGCGTACTTCACTTCTGGGAGGACACTCTGGGGCCTGGTGTGTGTCTATATGTATGACAATCTGAAGTAACTGCACAGTGAAGGCAGAGGCATGGATCTGACTCTGACTAATCTCTGACTCTGTGATTCACTGATGCCATGATGTTAAAGGACAGGTCAGCTGATTTTAGGAAACATGTAAAACATGCGTATAAACAAATACTTCCTAGACTTCTGGTAATAAAAAGCTAAAGGTGGATTTTAATTTCAACACGCTCAACTGTGTACCCTAGTTTGCTTATGCTGCCCCACACCAAGGTTTATAAAGTGTGTTAAGTGTCCATTTGTCATATGTGAACACACTACAGCACACAGTGTGAACAGTGTGAAATTCCTTTTCTGCATTTAACCCATTCACCAAGTGAAGCAGCGGGCAGCCAGGAACACAGCACCTGGGAGCAGAGCATAGGGATGGTATCTTGCTCAAGGGTACCTCAGTGGTGCCACTAGCAATCCTGGGATTCAAACCCAGGACCTTGTGATCACAGGGCCAACTCCATAACTTCTAGGCCACCAGCTGCCTGATTCATGAATTAATTTGGGTTCCAGTCTCTTACATCAGAGGTATGGAAATAGCAGGCATGGCTTTGGACACAGCCTGCCAGTCTGTCTGCCAGGACTCGGGATAGAAAGGGGCATTTCTAATAAAAGTAAGGTCTTAAATAAAGTCTGCCGTAACTTACTTCGTGACTCACCTCACTCGCTGCACTCCCAATGGCCATCTTCCTCCAGGGGTCAGCCAGTTGAGCCAGGGGCATCTTTTAGGGCTGAAGTTGGACACACAGACAGCGGAGAGAGAGCAAACTAAAACAAAAACAACTCCTCCTCAGTGAACCTGGCCTCTCATGAGAAGCCTCGTTGCAAAGAGAAGAAAAAAACGAAGCTGAAGAGGAAAAAAAACGGGTGTTCTTCGGAACCAGACGCTTCTAAAGTGACCAACTCGTCTCCACGCAGCCCTCCACCTCCCTCCTTCTGCTCAGCTCTCTCCTCTCTGCTCGGTCCCTACACTCTCATTTCCGTTCTCTCTCCACAGGAGCCCCTCCCATTGGCTGAGCCGCCTGTCAATCAAATCTAATCTCTAATAATGTCACCCTCGGAGGGCGGGGCAAAAGCTCCATTCACGAATCCTATTGGCAGGTGAGTCACAGGTGCGTCACAGGTGTGAGAGAACCGGTTTTTCTTGACATGCATATTTGTTTGAGCACGAAGTGAAGAGCAAAAACAACAAAAACCGCCAGGAAGACAGCCAAGATATGCGTCTTCCCCTAACTGTCAATGAATTCACAACTGTCAGAACTATCAACAATAGCTGGACATCAATGCGAGAAGGACCCCTACAGGCTTCACACTGAACTGCACTAAAACCTCAAACCTGCACTATATGGACAAAGGTATTGGGACAAACCTGTTTTTCAGAGATTGGGTTAATCCAACCTGTTTTTCAGAGACTGGGTTAGCATATCAAGAGATTTTGGACTGCTTTCTGGAAACAGTTTGGGGAAGAACCTTTTCCATTCCAGCATGACTGTCCCCCGTACACAAAGCAAGCTCCATAAAGACATGGTTGGATGAGTTAGGTTTGTAAGAAATTGACTGGCCTGCACAGAGCCCTGACATCAACCTCCTCCAACACCTCCAGAACTAGAATGGAGATTTGCGAGCTAGGCCTTCTCATCCAACATCAGCGCCTGACCTCATAAACGATTTACAGAATGAGTGGGCACAAATTCTCACAGAAACTCCAAAATCTTGTGGAAAGCTTTCCAAAGAGAGTGGAAGCTGTGATAGCTGCAAAG
The DNA here is from genome assembly GCA_037576975.1 of Alestes dentex. Classification (NCBI taxonomy): domain Eukaryota; kingdom Metazoa; phylum Chordata; class Actinopteri; order Characiformes; family Alestidae; genus Alestes; species Alestes dentex. Next base: position 9,567,207 of record JBBIGA010000001.1, read on the forward strand.
AGGGGACTAACTCCATATTAAAGTCTCTGTATTTGAATGCAATGTCATTAAAGTCCCTGTTGGTACAACGGTTAGGCATCCCAATACCTTTGTCTTATCAGACTAAGAGATCATGTATAACAGGGGTGATTTTTCATTAAATGCTTAAGGTGTTCCGGAGGAGTCTGATGTGAAATGTTCAGCTCTATAGGAACGTATAGAGTGAGTAATCTTTACAGTGGAGGCGACAGGATCTTGAAGCATCTAATGCCTTTAAATGCCACCTCACAGAAAGATATTCCATGGGTTTGAATTAGGTTGCCAGACGCCTGACGTCTGTTTTACTATAGTTTTGAAATCAGCTTATAGCTTTTAATATATGTTTACTGTGGAGAGGTTTATGAATAGTGCTGTAAGGCAAGGTGGTCCAGAAAGTGATCCACTGTGAAGTCAGTGAGTTTCTCTATAATGAAAAAAAAAAAATGCCTTAAAACACCCTGAATGCCTTTGTCCAACTCACAAGGACCAAATTATGTAGACATTCTGGAAAATCAAAAAGCTCCCTTTAATCTAAAAGCCCTCATTAACTGGGATTGAAGTGAATTTATACAAAATGGGAGAGACCTTGCAAAATATAATTTTAATTCAGCAAAATACTAACTTCCAGTCTACTCACAACACAAAATGTTACAAATAATATATATTTAACTGTTTTCAGAATAAATGTCTCAGTTGATTCATTTCCATTTAAAACACTATTTTGAGGGCATTGTTGCGCCCTGTGCTATTTTAAGAACACAAATAATGATATACACAGAATCTTTATTATCATGATTTATTTAGTCATACTGTGTGCTGTGATTTATTGCATGAACTGCTTTAACTGTTTTAGTACATGTCATTGCTTTATCATATAATGTGCAACAAATACACGGTAAGTGCCGAGGTTACATTTTTATAAAATCATTTGGGAATCGAAGAGAATTTGGACACATCTTCAGTGTTATGTGCTCATTCAGTTTACATTGAACAGAATGAATGAAAAATTAAATGAATACACACAAACAACTCATTAGTGGGTTCATACACCTATTCTCATTCCTAAAAGGAGTAAAATTTTTGATTACAACAGAAAACAAATTTCATACACAACATGAAAACCACACTGTGGGTCCTGGCTGATGCTCTGGTAGAACATTTTACTGTTTTTTTCAACAAAATACAACTGTATTACACACAATTCCCACCCAGGAGCAAGATAACTTGTAAACATCAGGTTGCCTTAACCAAGAAGCAAAATATCCATTCAGGCATTTTCTTACAGTTGGAAACAACAACACATAACAATCCTGAAAGTACTAATAATTTCCATATAAAATGACACACCGATTCCAAAGAAAATGAGTAACACTTTATTCCTCTGCTTTCAGGAATGCAAAACTTGGACCTCTGGATGTTGCCAAATTTGTCCCTGGGATTTGTGCGTTTGCAGTTAGGTAACATAAACAAAGGATTTTGGACATCAGCGTCTAGGGATAAGACTGTGCTGCTGGCTATAAGGTGCTTTGTAGCAAGAACGTCCTGCTTGTGTCAGGATGAGGGTTTCATGTGACTTTTAGCTGACGGACTTGAGCTTGGACCAGGGGTTGGTGCCACGCACCTCCATGGGTGGCTCATTGTAGAAAATGTGGTTGCACAGTTCTTCCAGCGGGGGTTCGGGGTCAGACGTGGCAAACTGAGCCGCCTCCTCAATCTCCTTACGGATCTCCACGTCAATTTCCTATTTTGGGAAATAGGGTGACGCTAGAATAAGTAAACAAACACATTTCTATCAACGGATCTGTAACTGAATGTCCTATGTAGGACTGAGTATCCCTATTTACAGTATACAGCACATCCCTAAGATAAAGCCAGTACAGAGTGGAGAAATCTTCTTCTTATAATTTCGACTGCTTCCGATTAGGAGTCGCCACAGCGGATCAACTGTCTCCATTTCCTTCTGTCCTCTCCATCTTACTCTCTCACACCACCTGCCTGCATGTCCTCCCTCACCACATCCATAAACCTCCTACTAGGCCTTCCTCTTGTCTTCCTGCAGCTCCATCCTCAGCATCCTTCTCCCAACACACTCAGAGTCTCTCCTCAACATCCTCCCAACACACTCAAGAGTCTCTCCTCAGCATCCCAACACACTCAGAGTCTCTCCTCAGCATCCTTCTCCCAACACACTCAGTCTCTCCTCAACATCCTCCCAACACACTCAGAGTCTCTCCTCAACAGCCTCCTCCTAACACACTTAGAGTCTCTCCTCAGCATCCTCCTTCCAACACAGTCTCTCCTCAGCACAGGTCCAAACCAACGCAATCTCACCTCAATCTATAAATCTCAACTACAATTTGAGTTGTCCCTCTAATAAACTAATTCCTGATTCTGTCCATCCTCATCACTCTCAATGCAAATCCTAAAACGTTAATCAATGTAGTCTATGGGTGAAATGTTAATCAATCTAGTCTTTTAGACTGGATGAACAAACATGACACCGCCATAACAAGTAGTAGGACATGATGACTGGGCAAATAACTCCTGACACCGGGCCACTTTTAGTGTAAGTTGCTGTGAGATTATACAATTTAGGTGCACCTTGATTTCCTCCAAACTGGCCATATTGGTGGTGATCATTCGATCCTTCAGCATGGAGATGGGATCGCTCTTACTGCGCACTTCCTGGATCTCCTCACGTGTTCGGTAACTGGAGGACACAAGTACAATTAGAAGAACACCACAATGAAAGTAGCTGAATTAAAAACTAAAAACATGTACAGTGCTAAAAGCAGATGCTAATGCAAGCTGAGTAATAATAAAGGTGAGGAACAGCGAGGGTGTGGTCATGGAGGTTGGGTTTAGGCTACTAAAACAGCGATGGTGGAGGGACCATGGGAAGCGGGAGCTTCTGGCACTGGGGGAAGCTCGAGGGCTAACCTCACCTGACCCCGGGGTCACTCATACTGTGTCCATGGTAACGATAGGTCTGAAGCTCCATTAGAATTGGACCCTGGAGCGGACGGGCCAGGAATTGGGTCAACAATAAACCCAGAGTTACAGATGTGTTCTCCCAAAACTGTTATCACACAATGCTGCAGTCAGTGCTAGTGAGGGGTGTCTGTGCTGAACTTCAGCTAAACGTACCTTTCCTGATCTGCAATAGTCGGCTGCAAACTTGGTAGCTTCTCTCACACAAAGAACGTCCATCCCATCCACCTGGAAGACAGTATTAATGTTCACTCACCACTTACTGGTCAGTTTATGAGATAACACTACCAGCCAAAGGTTGTAACACACTAAGATTTTCCACATTTGTGTATTAATATTCACTAAACATAAACTCAGTGTGCTTTCATGTTGAATTTACAGCATGTTCACCTTTTCAGTTCAGCCAGAAAATATCATATTTTTTATTAATCACTTTAAAACAATTTAGAACATGGAAAGAATATGTGACAGTGCATGTATGACATCCTATAAACTGGTTGTGTGGTCTCCAGACAAATGTTAGATATTAAACAAGCTACTAAGTGATGAAACAGCTTTCTAGTCCATTTATAGGTACAGGACAGTCTAGAATTTGACTCTGCATCACCACACAACCAGTTAATAGGATGTCAGACATACACTGTTACATATTCTTTCCACGTTATAAACCGTTTTAATTGGCATATTTTCATTTATAGTCGTTCAAATTTCCAATGCCTAGCAAGCATAGAAATCTGCAGTTTATAAAATAAATGGATAAGTGGTAAAACCTGTGGTGTGTAAAAACTTCTGACTGGTAGAGGTACCTGTACATTTAGAGCCTAAAGCCTCTTTGATGCACATTTTGCATTACCACCCATCGTTTCATCAATGGTCTGACCACAGGGCCACCCGTGGCTTAATGTTTTTGGATTGTGGACCATTTTTAACCAAGCACTGACACTGAGGTTTGTGAAAAGCCCATGCTGTATTTGATTTACTCATACCAACCCCACACAAACCTCTATGTGACTGTCACTGCTGTGTGGTAAGAATGATCCCGCAATAAAATGATTAATGGTGGCCCTTTCCCACTGATGGATGAGGGTAGGGGGGGAATGGAGAGGGGGTAATAAATTGTACAGCAAGTGCACTTTGTAGAGATATAAAGGTTCTAAACTGAAACAGAAATGCATGGATTTTTTTTTTTATCTCATTAACAGAAAGCACTCCCTTGTGTTCAGTGACAGAACACACAGGTTACATAGGTACATTGCTATGCACTGTTTCATACTGATTCTGACAGCTGTAAAATGAGCCACAGGATTCTGATCGAACACAAGAGCACACATGTAGTGTAAAAGAAAAATAAAGAAACAATGACAAAACTCGCAAAACTTGAAGAGCTGGGCAAGGCTTCTTCTGAAACAGAAAGTCAAAACTGAAATATGAGAAATGAATTCTCCAACACGCCGAACTTATGGACCACACGAGCGAACAATGGTTTAATGTACTAATAATGGCTGTTGCTAATAGTGCATAAAACAACGGAAACATGTATTCGGCTGGATTTTCAACTCACACTGGCAACAGTTTTGTGACAGATTTTTCCAAGCTGAACTGTTGATCCAACTCATACTGTGGCCCAGAAACGGAGGGCCAAACCAAACCATGAAGAAGGTGAACAAACTCTATCCCCAGTACTTCAGCCTAGAAAACTGTTGAAAACACCTGATCTAGGCATTAAGTGTCTTTTTGACAGTATACATGCTTTATACTATTAGAATATACAAAAAAACCAAAAACAACAACAAATAAAACAAATACAGTACACAGCAAAAAACTGTTTTGTTTTTGAAAGTTATTAATGGTTAGAAAAAGGCAGTAAAAATAACAGGCTTAAACTCTTGCTTAATTTCACCAATACTGATTTAATGGGCCAGTTCAGGGATGAGATAAACTAGGTATTGAATGTTAACAGAAAATACTGAGATTCTGAAAGGGTGCTAACCCACTCACATACATCAAACCACAAATGTGTTATTTATTTGTATTTATTCTAAAGTTTCTAATGATCATGTAAAATGCATACTGTCCAGTTAAATGGCTTTACATTTAATTCCTTCAGATGCAACAAAGCACTCTACATGGCAGGTGTTTCCAATAAAATGGCATTGTTTCCATATTAAGTTCCTATTTCTAATAAAATCACATGGCGTTTTCTTTACTATTCAATTCCTCTATAAATGCGACCAACTGTGCTCCAACCACAAACACAGCTGAAAATCAACATGTGGTGGATTTTCTAAATCCACCAGACATGCTGTCTCTTGCCTCATTAGTTTATTTCAGGCCCTGTTCAAGTGTAATCCATCAATATGTCCAGACCAGAACACTGTGATGTGCTAATAATCTTACAATGTGTGTACTACTATTATCATAATGATGCCAAATAAAGTAGAAAAAAAACCCTATAACCCTTAGAAATGTAGAGATTACTCTGGGTTTGTCTTAGTGTCAAACACTGACAAAAACATGGCAAAAATGTAAAGAATGTCTTACTGTAAATCTAGAATGTTCATGACACTTGTCTTCAACAAATACTGCTCTTTGTTATAATGGGCTACAAGTAAAAAAAAATTTATTCTAAATAACACACCAGCAATGATTCTTGATGGCTAACTTTGTATAAAGGTGTGTTACCCTCATTCCAGGAATAAAGTCCCCTCTCTTGTAGTAGTCTGTGCTGGCCGAGGCACGCTCCACTGAGGTTCCCATGCCATACTTGTTGTTTTCACAGATGAAGATGCAGGGGAGTTTCCACAGCGACGCCATGTTGAAAGACTCAAATATCTGACCCTGACTCACGAACCGAAAAAGCAAGACATTAGCAACGGAACACAATGCACCTTCTACCAGTTTAGGGATCACTTTTGTAAAGAGCATCTGACCTGGTTAGCAGCTCCATCTCCATACAGTGTAACGCACACTTCATTATTACCGTTGTACTGGCACGCAAGGGCCACTCCAGCTCCAAGAGGAACCTTTGAAAGGACGATAAATAACTCAAATATCTCAACAGTGCAATAACAAAGGTTTTGTGATGTTGGGAAATGAAACTTTAAAATCTCAATACCAGTTTAATGGAACTAAACACTCCTCCAAGCATTTATACTACCCACTACAACTTAAAATTGTATACTGAACTATACACTACTAAATATTACTGACTGATATGACTGTCCGTTGTCCACTGTGAACCACTAGATATGACTGTTCTGAGATACTGAAACTACACACTTTTATGACGCACAGCAATCTGAACAACTCTAATCTGAACTAATGTCCCTTTGTGACACTATCCTCATGCTAAAAGTTAGGTTTGGATACATTATATACAATACCAGTCAAAGTTTTCTCGCATACTGAGATTTTCTACATTTAAATGTTAGTTAATATTAATTCAAAATACACGCAGTATTCTTTGCTAACAAATACATTTACAGTACGTTCACCATTAGAGAGCCTTGATTAGCCAGAAATTTTCTTAAATTGATTAATCACTACTGATTTTAAAAAGCCACCTAATTATAATTATAATGTGAATAACTGATATTTATAAAGCTATTAAGTGAGAGCCAATGTGATGAAACCGTTAACGAGTGCTTCTACAGTTAAATGACAGTCAAGAATTTGACTCTGCGTCACCACACAACCAATTAACATGATGTCGGACATGCATTGTTACAGATTCTTTCATCATAAAAATGTGCAGTTTATGAAATAAATGGATGTGGTAAAAAAAAACAAACTGGTATACAATAACTTTTGACGGATAATGTAGTTTGTGTTGAGATGCCCATTTGAGACAATTAATTAAATATCAGTACTTGATTCAAATTAAATTTCAGTAATGATACAAATCCACAGTACTTTAATGCTGGCTGATAGGCCGGTCTGTCAGTTGAGCCCATATGACGTACTAAATGTCTGCTGTAGTATTATAGTACTACTGAAGTGTACAAGTGAATCTCACCTGGGCTCCCACTATTCCATTTCCACCATAGAAGTGTTTTGCATACATGTGCATAGATCCTCCCTTGCCTTTCGCTACTCCACCCCTTCGACCTGAGAAAAGTTATACAACATAAATGCAGTACAAAACAGTGACGCGGCCATGGAGTATTATTTATTATTTCGGGACTGTTACATAAATGCCTCTTATTGTAAATTCCCTGCTCAAAATCATTTTTATTCCGAGAACGGCCATAATCTATGCTTGGGAAAAAAGGCTCTTAAGGGAAAGCTTCGCCAAATCCCTTTCCATTTTACAATGTCTTAAAATAATCCTGTGCATTGTCATTTGTGTCCCAAATATTAACATTTATAACACAGAAACGCCAGAATTCAGCATTGTGCTCTACATTGTTTAGTTTCAACCCAAAGCAATTCTGAGCACCTTTAGAATTAACCAGTGATTAACTGTATTACATGTGGTGCTAGAATGCCCCCTTGTGTGTATAAAGCTCATAGCAACATTTGACATCAGAACTGTGGGCTTCTGGTGAATAATTTCTGTTACTAAAATTGTAAATTTTACATGTTTTGTGATTAATATGAATGTTCATTATTTTCACAATGCATTCCCTGTTCTAAATCAGCATCATATACCACACCATTATAATATACTCGAGTCTTTTTCAAACTAGTCTTTTTGTACACTACTATGTTGCTTTTGTTATTGTAGAGGATTACCAGTAATACGTTAAATCTCTGGAAAATATCTAAATTACACAGTATCTGACCTTTAAACAACTGCCCAATGGCTTCTCTAGTGAGTGTATTTTGAGTATGGGTGTTTTCTGTTTTTTCTAACGTATAGGGAAAGCAGCTGAGATGACTGTCTACAGTAAATAGAGATTTTTTGTGTTTAAGGATCTATGAAAGGAGACAGACCAGTGAGTTCAGCCATAATCTCCTTCACAGACACTCCTCGGGTGTAGGTGTATCCATGAGCCCGATATGCCGTTATCAGGTGGTCAGTGGGGTTAATGCCTGCCTCAATGCCCACAGCACAAGCCTCCTAAGAGAAAACAAAAGTACAATCGCCAGTGTATTAAAAGTATGAAGAATTAGTCAGCAGTTATCCTCAAACTTCAAACTTCACAAAAATGTATCAAAATGTAAAAATATCAATAACTGACATTAAGCTAAAATTGAGGACATTTAATGAATGCCTTTATCTTTAGGTTACTGTATTATAGCTCAGGTTATCTTGTGTTATTTGGCAGGAAATACAATCTTTGTTAACTTCTTTTACACTCATTAGTTCTCTCATACATGCTGTAATTGGAGGTTCACACTGAAAGGCTGAAAAATGAGACTGTTTTGATATGAACAGGCAGAAAGCTTTGGCACTAGGAAAGCTCTAAGAAGGTGATGTATTAACTGGAAAAAGTGAAGCAGCAAGTAAAGATGACCTTTTTATTTATGTGTTATGATAATTTCAGTCTGTGCAATGATTCAGTTCAGTGCACCGAGCAATTGCAGCCACTAATCTCAACTCCATTATAGACTTTTCAAGTTTTGACTATTTTCCACTAGGGGCCTCCTGTGCAGAAAAAAAAATAACGCTGTGTTGGTCATGAGTGGGGGGGACAGCGCACAAAAACAGAGCAAAATACATCTCTCTCTTCCCAAAAGTGACTTTTTGCTTGTGATTTTTTTCTTCTAGTTAAAACTGACACCACATTGTGCTTGCAGGGATTTTCTTCTGCTTCTGTAGCTTTAGTCTCCATTTTGAGCAGGATGCATTTTCATGTGAAATCAAACATCTAGAGAACCTCCTGAGTGTTGTATCCTTTCTTGATTCATGGCATTTACAGTAATAATTACTTATACAATGTCATAGAATCCATTAAATATTTCCACATAGCTGGCATTTTCACTGTTTGCTGCCATTCAAGCTGTTCGAATGCATCCGTGCTGACCTGCATATGAGAGTGAAGGAAAATTGTGTTTTTTAAACTATCATTACAATTAAAATCATTTGAAAAGCCTTACATATTGACACTTTGTTGTGGGCCTATTTCATTTTTTTTTTCTTCAAATCAATTTTTTAAGTTCATTTTGGGACACAGCAGCGTGGACTGCCTGGGAGTCTCTGAAGGCCGATCCACTGGCCTGGTCTAAAGCTCTCACCTGCCCATCATAAAGGTGGCAGAATCCTCGGATAATCTTCTGCTTGTACAGCTGATCTGCTTTCAGCTCCATTCGTCTCATCGTCTGCATGGCGCGGTAGTACTTCAGCCCCTGCTCCCTCGTCAGCAAAGCCTGCGAGGGTGGGCCTTCATCCAGACGGTGTAGCTCACACTTCTTGAAGAGAAAAATACATAAAACACATTAATATACTGAAAATCTATCCATCAACAGGGATTAATCAAAGTTCATTAAAGAAGAGCATCTTCTGAAACTGTCATTTCAATATCTTCAAAACAGTGAAAGACTTTCAGAAAGGCCTGGACAGAATCAGAAACTTTCAATTTTTTGAGCTCTTATGTGGCACAAGGAACCGTGCCATCCCACAAATACATGTTTTTCCACTACAAATATAGTGAACCGTACCCAAGCTGCTCGAAGGCAAGGCCGAAAACAGGCTGCAGCCAAGCTGACTGCATTACTGCTTTCTGATTGGTTGAAATATTGTCATGACAACAGACAGACTTGAAAAGAGGCCATTTTTTTTTTGTTTTACTGTCCTTGCAAAAAAAAAAACCCAACCCAACAACAACAAAAAAACCCAATGGAAATACAAACTAACAACAGGGAAGATGACAAAGTGCAAGCACTAACAAGGCAGCTGCGTTAGGTATTCGATGCACTGCTAAACAATGCAGAGAAATTTTTTAAAAACTCAGACAAGACTATAAAAATAAAACACAACTTTCTGCTTACGAATAAACAATCATCTCTATGGTTTTACGTCCCCATTACACTCAGAAACACTGTTACTGGGCTGAAATACACTGGAAAATCAATGTGTCTTACATGGTTTAGACACAGCACGGTAGTTGCATGGTTTAGGTACAGCACAGTTGTATACACCTACGGTAAAGCACCTTTTAACTCCTGGCCATGAATGGCTGTATCATCCAACAAACACGCCTGCAAAGTTGCCTTCAAGCTACTGAGGTTAACTCATTTTACCTCCATAAGCTGATATCATAGACTGAAGTGTCACCCTTTAAACTATAAATCTTAATAAATCATAAATTTATTAAATGTAAATATTGTAAATGAACCTAACTAATAATTGTAAGTGGAAATCCCCACAATAATGCGGAAACATGCGAATATGCTCCGCTTTTTTGCTTTTTTCGTGGCAATGTTTTTTTTTAATGCATTTTAGTTCTAAATAATTAGTAAGGAAAATATTATTTACTTATTTTGTAACATAAATATTAACGTAAATTCAGCTACATTTTCATAATATACAACTGTAATAATGTTTTTGTACTGTCCAGAGAACACAAAGAAAGCTCGTCTTTCGTGTCATTAACAGGTTGCTTGCTGCCTGAGGCACAGAAAGACTTTTACTGCATTTACCTGCTTATACAGAAGAAAACAACAGCGCATACCAAGGAAAATGCCTGTGCCTGAATTACAGTACAGTGTAAACTGTACAGTACGAATACGGGCTTGCCTTTGTATTTTCCTTAACGGTAATGTATTGAAGTTTAAAATGAAATTAAAGTGTTTTGGGAGCATATTTGGGGGAATATTTAAGATTTACATTATGAAAAAAAGCATTTTAGTCATTTTGTTTACCACAACACAACACATTTCCAATATATGCGAGTGTTTTTGGAACGAACCCCCCACGATTATACTATAAAACAAAAACACTACAATCACTGTTTTCTCAAATGTTTAATAAATATGCTGAACTATGATTTTAAAGAGATTTACAATCAGCAACAATAACATCGTTCTTAGTCATACAAACATCCCACGTGTTCTATTTACGTCTCTCTGCCGCGGCAGGCATTGAAAGTGTAGATTAAATTAAGATTCGCGTTGAATTATATATTTTACTTATATTTTGATTCACTATTATAAATATGTGACTGAATATGTGAAACTGAATGTATGGTGTATTACTCATAGCACAAGGAAATTATTATAGGCCTATATGTACTAATATACTCACCCTCTTTACCCGCGGACGTGTTTTTTTTTCTTCCAAAATGTTCGCACGCACGGGTCAGAGTTTGCACAAACATACACACATTCTGCCGTCAAGTTTTTTTCTATAGATCGCAACTTGTGCGTAGATAGAGGCGTACGCATCTTTTAGGGCCGTTTTTTTTGTGTACGCAACGGTTATAAATGAGACCCCAGGTCTGTCAGGCTGCCGTGTGAATTCCAGGGAGTCCTCTTTGCTCAATACTTGATCAATGTCTTCACATATTCAAAGGCAATATGAGGTCCTCAGGTTGTCCACAGCACAGGAAAATACCGAGGCACACATGAAAAACTCCATATTTTACCTTGATGTCAAAGCTGGCCTGGGGAGTGAAGTCTGCATAGGAGCGGGTTGAGACCACCAGTCTGGAGGCCTGAAGAAAAAGAGAACACTTAAACAGGACTATTCTAATGAACCGATTAACGAATGAATAATAATAACTGTAATCTTCAGAGTCCAGGAGCTCATTTTAATATGCTTGCATTCAATATGCATTAACAAAACTGCAGGTTTATGCTACTACACTTAGTTTTTAGACCACAGAAAGCAAATGTAAGCTCATGAAATGGTATGCAAGGTCATTCTTTCTGCTACTGTTCGGTGGCCAAGGTGAGAAAATACAAAGCCTCCCACAGACAGCAATGTCTCTGGAAAGAAAGGTTAAATATGAGAACTATGTGAGAAATATGTAAAACTTAATAGGTGACCTAAGTGCTCTTCAAACTGATTATGCCTGAATATATTACTAGGCTTAAAGGGTTAAATGACCAAACTTGAAGAAACCCTTATTATCATGATCTATAAATTGCTCTGGTACTAACTGATGGTAGGGTATGCTGAGGTGGCGGTGCTGGATCATGTGGAGAGGTTAAGTCAGCAAACTCAGACATGGCCGCCAGCAGCTGACGAACAGCTCTATGTGTGGACGACTGGAGAGAGAAGAGCCAGTCGATGAGGCCAGTTTAGGGACCTGATCATTAGATCAATACACCTCAACAGAACCTCAAAAAACAGGAGGTACATTCCGTACAAGAGCATCCCCACAGTGTTATCGCTCACTTTTCTCTATAGACTGATCTGACCTACATAGGCTTTTCTAAGACACACTCACAACAAAACAAACCCAAAACACATATAACAGCAATTTGACATGGCTGTTTGTGACTAACAGTTTGAAAAGTAAGAACTGTGGCAGGACAACAACAGTTTGAACACCCCAGGTCAAATGACATGTTTTGTTGGTTTTCCTAGTGAAAATAACATATTGAACGAAAATAAAAATTGAAAATGTTGAAATAAAACAACATACGTAAGGTGTCATTACTCTTGCACATTGTGTTTTATAATATTTTAATTCAGAAAATAAATAGTAAGTGAAAAATGTGAGGAATTGTGCTCTCTACAGAAAATGTGTATGTGTTTTCACTTAGAAAATCAACAAAACATGAAATTTGACCAGGAGTACCCAAGATTCCGCAAACAACTTTGAATAAATAAAACAGAAAGACTGAAACTTTGACTCTGCTGGGAGTGGTGTGGGGAAAGGCAAGCTTATTCCAAACGGCATCAGAGCTAAAAGCACAATATTGAACTGAAGTACTACAGCCTCTCTAACATCTTACCTCTGATACTGTTTGGGCACCCTATTAGACAACCACAAAAAAACAGAAGATTGAGAAGATTGAGATGACTTGAGATGGTTTGATCTGCAACACTAGCATACCTACCACATGGAGGGAAAGTGTAGAAAGGTCTCTCTCCACACACTTACCACTCCCATGTTTGATGTCCACATCTGCCTACATCACAAATCTTAAGAAAATGAGTAGAATCAGTCATGGGTTGGTCACTGTGTGGTGCATTCTGGGGAAACCTGGCTATCCAAGTCTACACAAGTCCCCTCCTGAGGCATCCTTGATAAAACCTATGAATAGAGGACACTTCCGGATGTTTGGTCTAAATCCAGCTTTGAATTAGATCTGTTCTTGGGCGTGAATATAGGAAAATCGTAAGAATTTCATAAAAGCACACATTGAGAACTGGTTGGCCAGAGCAGTACGTCATCAGGGTGCCATATCTGCCATGCTGTGGAATTAATATTTGGTCACATCCTACTACATTACTTTTGGGCACAATCAATACACAGTAAGTTTTGTATCTGAACACATTTCAGTAGCCCAAAAAATTGCCTCATTGTATCAGTGGCTACTGCCAAAGCACGTTCACCTTTTAAGTTTGGTATTTTTGCACTGACTGCACTTCTGTAGTCTTGTGTTGTTTCTGTTCTTGTTCTTATATTGCTCTATTGTCCTGGAGGAATGTTGTTTGGTTTTACTGTGTTCTGTGTATACAGCTGAAATGAAAACAAGCCTACTTAACATCCGGTTATGGGGTTTTGCATTAACTACACTGCAATTACATGTGAATTTTAATTACAATATATTTAGATCAGTGACCATCAAACCTGGAGATCTTCACTATGCCTGACCATTAAACCAATGGGGATTTTAATGACATTGCATTCAAATATATAGACTTTAATATGGAAGTGGTCCCCCTTTGTGGCTATAACAGCTTCCACTCTTCTTGGAAGGCTTTCCACAGGATTTTGGAGTTTCTGTGAGAATTTGTGTCCATTCATTCTGTAGAGCGTTTATCAGGTCAGGCACTGATGTTGGACGAGAAGGCCTGGCTCGCAATCTTCGTTCCAGGTCATCCTGAAGGTGTTGGATGGGTTTGAGGTCAGGACCAGTAAAGTTCTTCCACTCCGAACTCTTCCAGCCATGTCTTTATGGGGCACAGTCATGCTGGAATAGAAAAGGTTCTTCCCCAAACTTTTTCCACAAAATTGGAAGCACGGCGTTGTCCAAAATGTCGTGGTATACTGAAGCATTAAGACTGCACTTCACTAGAAGTAAAGGGCCTAGCCCAAACCCTGAAAAGCAGGTGTGTCCCAATACTTTTGTCCATTTGGTGTGTTAGCTGGTATTAGCAGAGTAGTACAAGCCAAGGTCAGAACTTAGCAAGCCTAGCCAGGCTAACGGTTTGTGCCTTAGTAAACACATCAATTTACACACAAACACGCAAAAATATACGTACATTTTTGCTGGCACCGCCTCTCAGCACGTTTGAAATGAATGTCAGCATGTTTTGCATGCTCCAGACCTCCACGGCTTGTGGTTCTTTCTGAAGGGCGGGTCGACTCAGACCTTCCTTCCGGAGCAGCTTCTTCTCCTCCGGGAAGCCGGAGCAGCAGGACCCGCTACCACCACCAGAGGAGTCTGGAGGAAAACAGAGCCTGTTTAAAATGAATTTATTCATTTATGTACTACTGTCACTAAAAACACTATATATGTATCTACATGTGTATATATCTACATGTGTATACACATGTATATCTATATATGTGTATAAATAAATAAATATATGTAGACATCATAATATCGTATATCTCATACATATCTGCTTTTCTATATTTTTACAAATGTTTTAGTGACAGTATTAAATAAATGAATAAATAAATGATGAAGGGTCTGTTTTCCTTCATGCTTATTTCTAAAAACTGTGAAAGACTGGATATGTTTTGTAAATTTTGTTTTGTGAATTAAAAATCT
>JBBIGA010000001.1:9589723-9599787 GCA_037576975.1 Alestes dentex
ACACACACACACACACACACACACACACACACACACACACACACACACACACACACACACACACACACACACTCTGACCATACATACCAGACCATGGAGATAGCATTATGCTGTCTCAAATAACGAATTGGTTTAAACATACAAACTCTTGACTTGGAGTACAGTCTTATGCAATTCTGTGTTCTCTTCAGAGAACATCGATTAGGTGTTGAGATTGTATACTGGTCTTGAGCCAATATCAGAAAGAAATGCTAAGAATTACTAAGTGAGGCAAAAAAGAATCCAATCAAATCTAGCCTCATAATAGATCAAAATAAATCTTGCTCACACTGTCAATGACATTATTAGCTGAGTGTGTCTTCCTGTGGAGTAATAGTGTTTGAGTAGTTTGAGCACGACTGCCTACTTTTAGATGCTTAACTTTAATGGAATGGTTTGGCAAAAAAGTCTAATTTTCCACTTACCCTAGCCAAGAGTCCAGAATTGGTCTGTTTAGTTTAGAGCCGGAGCTACGTGACTACCATTACTAAGACTACAAGTTAATATTCACTCAAATTGTCAAGATACACTCAAATTCACTAAAGTCTCAAACATCCCAACCCACTCAGACAGCTTCTCCTTTATAAAACCTTTGTGGGTATGGTTTAGCACACAGTATGACTTATTCTGAGCTATATTGTCCTAGCACAAAACTTCTGTTATTTTACTTCATGTCTCAGCACTGACAGGCTGTTTTGTGTCGTGCGCCCCATATTATGCAGTAAAGCCCCTCGCTGTAATTAGACTAATGCAGGATGTATTTATTAAGCATTTTGCCCAGTTGTGTCTTGCTGTCATTATTGTATTGTATGTTGGACGGTGTATGTCGAACTGGAGACAGGCATGACTGTACTGATATAACTCGCATTCCTCACATTCCAGTTCTGAGACAGAGCGGAGGTAGGCTCTGCTGTGTCTTTGACCGTGAGGGATTTGCGCCCATTGACTAGACATGTTCGTGAGAACCTCGGTCATGAGTATTTTCAGGGGGTATGACAACCCCCAAAAAGGTAAGCCTCTGGAGAAGAAAAAAATCCACTGGCCTTTGGAACGGGTGTACTTTTAATTCATTACTGTCTAAGCAATCCAGGACAGATTATTAATCAAATGTACGGGAAATCACAGCGAGACAAAGCTGGAGGCAGACATTACTTTCCTGATATAGCTCACATTCCAGTTTTGAGAGGAAGGATCTGCTGTGTCTCCCTGAATGTGAGGGTTTTGGACCCATTGGCTAGACATGCTCATGATTCCCTTTTTTAGAGCAAAGTAAAGAAAAAAATGTCATCCAATGAATAAAATCAAGCGTTTCAACCTTGAAGATAAGCTTAATTCAAGGATGCATTAACCTGTTTTATTCGGTTATGCTTCAATGTGTTATAATAGTATATTTTACAGAATCGTCTGTAACTGAAATATATGTAAGGTTTGAAATGTAGCCTGATCTCCCTGCATACTTTTTCCTGCAGTGTACTGACCATACTGCTGTGCTGGTTATTTTATACCAGGTACTCGCTCATGAATATTTAATGGGAGGCCTGCAACATGCTGAGGGTGGGGGGTTTACAGACGTGATTGTCAAAGATGTGGTTATTTTACAAGATTCGTCTCAGTCATTAAATGTATTTCACTTTGGACAGCTCTGTGAAAATATAATTTGTGGGTCAAAATACGAAGTACCCAATGAAAGACAAGCTAATATCGGATCTCTGTAAACTATTAAATGCATTAATATTTTATTATTGTTGTTATCAGCCCCTCTCACACTGACCAGGTCAGTTGATCTGTCTGGGCTTCTCGCACAGGTGTGTTCTTTTAAGGATGGGTAGGAAGAATGTTAGCGAAAATCTTACAGAACATCTGAAAATTACTCTTATTTCTTGTGTACGCGTGAAAGACCACACTGTTAGTGGGTTTTAAAATTTAAATGAGGATTAACAGTGTTGACAAGCCAAATGTTTACCAAGTTGCCAAGCAGAGCCCAACCGTTCAGAAAGTTGTGATTGATAGCACTTTTAAAGGATGAGATTATCCCCAATAATTGTTACTGGCTGATTTAACTTTGTTGTCGAAAATTAGACTTCATCCATTTTAAACAGTACTGAACTGACCTAGTGTTCCGATTGTTGATTTCTGTTAATTAACTGACTTTTCAAGTTCGAAAGGTGTTTGTGCTACAGTTATATCTTTATGTTGAGTGTGGTGTTTTGTATTTAAATTCCCCAGGTCTGTCTGTGTTGCTCTAATAGAGGTGGGCAGGTGGTCTGTCATCAGTCTCTTCATTGTGACTTTAGAGGCAGTCATAACATACTAGAAGCCACTACACATTGATGCTGTCAGTGGGATTTTCACCAACAGTGATAAATCTGCACTCCGTCAATGTCATAAGATCTGTAGGGTCAATATATTCCTCACTTCCAGGGGAGTAATAATACAACATATGTTCAGGATGGACCACGCAATTTAGTGTCCACGAGTAATGTACACACACACACTCAACAGACTGGAACACATGAGGTTAATAATAATTATACTGCATGAATAGAGTGCAGACCCTCCCGCCTCTGGAAATATTGGATGGGATCGTTGCCAGCGTTCTGTAAAGCTTGTTCAACCCAAAAGTTGCAATGAAAGAAGTCAATTGTGGGCCTTTATTACATTTTGCTTCTTGGAGCGCCATAAATGGCTGTGGGCTGAGGGGATAGTAAAGCATTTATAAGATGAAGAGTATGGAAATATTTTCAGGTCAGCCTGAGGACTAAAATAAATCTTGACCGGGCCCTTCTTAGTGTAGACATGAATGATCAGAATCGCTGCTGTGAGAGATTTTCTACCACAGTTTGGGTGGTGTAGTGAAGATTAATAATGGCCTAGTAATAACAGTCTCTTCACTTTTTCTCCCATGTGAATTGTGGTCTAGATTCTTAGCTATTCATGCTGTGGGTGGTTGGCCCTATTGATGTGTCCATTCAGAGTTATCAAACTCTGGATTGTTGTAGATTTAGGTATTTTTTAGGTATCCCAATATATTTGATCTGCATCTCCCATTCCTACAACCAGGAGAACATAAGAGGTTCTGTCCACTCCATGCAGAAACGATCAGTGTTGTTTTGAGGTCTTTCTGTCGGTTCTAAGAATCAGAAAACTTTATGGATCTTCATGCTACGACTGCACAGTGACACAAAGACAAGAACAATATAAAATATAAAACACTCCAGAAAATACTGTATGCTATATACACAATCATCTCATGCCTTTCTCTCTCTTTTTTGTTTTGCAGGAGCGAACTAGAAATAAACAGTAACCTTACAGAGGTCTCCCTGCTAGAACTTCAACACTAATAATGTAGAACCTTGAATATTGCCTAACCACAGAGGAAGAAGGGGGTTCTGATATATTTTCTGCTGAAGACCATGTATGAACACTTAACACGACCATGGACTTTTGTGTCAATTTTCGATGCATCTGCCCTTACTCTCAAGTCTCTCTCTCACAAACAAGAAAAAAAAAAAAAGATAATTACTGCAAATTGCTCACTTAAAACTGTATCTTTAAGCACTTTCAGTCCTTCTAAAAAGCTTCTACCAATTACCCTTAATAACTCTCACCGGACTTCTGTTTGGTATTAACTGACTAACCAGTGTAGTTGGTGTGGAGGATTATCTCAGCAGACTTCTTAGGTTGATCATTTCTTTTCTTTTTTTTTTTTAATTTCTTTTTTTAAAAATTATTTTTGTCATTTCATTTTTCCTCATGATTTCAAGTGCTCAGAGGAGACATAAAAAAAAACAACAACAAATGTATGACAAATGACAAATCTTTACTTGAATCTGCGAAGCTGTGTGATTGTCCAGTTTCAGAGCAGGACTGAGAGGCAGGCAAGGCATTGACTTTTGGAAGCCCAAGTTGGAATAATCTGGAATAATCATGTCCGTCAGTGTAGACTGATTCGCCCCCCACCCCCCCCGGCAACCCTCAATCCCGTATCTGTCTGTGTACCAAAAGATGGTTATTATGCAGCTTGGTGAATGACACCAGTTAATGCACATTATTATTATTTTTTTTTCTTTCTTGTAACTGTCATTCAGAAGTGCATTTGTCTAAGGAGACGCTCGCTCTGTGATGCCATAACCCTCACAGCTGTCCTCTCCTCTAAAGTCTGTGTACCTCACTCTGAAGCAGGCGTCGTGCTCGCCAAGCACCTCTGTGACGCTTTCAGGACCGAAACGCCCAACACCGGGTTTTGTCCCGAACGCAGGAGCTTCTTAAGAAAAGTGACAGTCTTCTCCTTTAGGTGACTCACTAGCTAAATAAACATTATCCATGTTTAGCGATACCATGGTTTGAGTTTTTACTTTTGCTTTTCAATCTCAAAAAAAGCCAAAAAAACAAACAAAAAACTCCCACAAATGTGCTCTTGGTCACTTGCGATTAGAGGCTCGTCACACGTCGTCCAGATTCTGTCGTGTTGCATGAGAGATTTTATTTTTGTTTTGGCATTTGAAACGATATATATATATATATATTGAGCATTATTCTGAGGACATGCAAAAAAAAAAATTATATCTAATCTATTTAGGTCTTGATCATAAAAATGACTGAATGATTTAAAGTAAATGCATTGCTGTGGACTTAAAAAGTATAGGACAGTCGAAATGGCCCCTTTACTGGTGGTCTGTGGGCTGGGCCGCCGGTGTCTGAGACCTGATCCCTCCATTAAGGCCTGATCCTTGACAACATCTGTGAGTAATATAGCGCACTTCTCGTCTGTGGTATTTCCTGTTGGTTCATTTGCTGCCTTTTCCATAGATCCAGTAGGGCTTCTCTCTCTCTCTCGCTCTCTCGCTCTCTCTCGCGCTCTCTCTCTCTCTCTTTCTCTCTCTCTCGCTCTCCCTGCTGTATGTTGTGTTGTGAGGATGTGGCTAGGCCTCTGCTGAGCGCTGGAAGGGCAGCACCTCACGTTTCCACAGCCAGACTGGCGTTCCGGATGGAGTCGAAGGATTATAAAACCCCTGCAAAAAGAACCACCTCTCACCCCCCTCCCCGTGTGGTTTGATTTGTGGCCATGTTTGTATGGGTTACTGTAAATCAATGCTTCGTAATGATGCTAAATGCTAATTGCATTATGATGTGATTACTTAATCTGATTTAAAAAACAAAATAAATATAGATTTATGGAAACAGAACATTTGTCTGAGTGAACTACACATTGCTTACATGGCACCATTACCATACACACTTTTAGATCAGAAACACTGGGATTTAAATGGACTCGGTCTTCAACATTGAGTCCTACAGCTTTAAGGGGTTGTTTGAGACATTTTGGTATTAAGAGTCTGTTGCTGTACATGAGTTACAACTTCTTGCTCTGTATCTCCACATTGAATTTCCTACACATTGTTCACAGTAGAGCAGTACCTGTTTGTACTTCTTGGTGGCGCAATGTTTAAATACTATAAATGTTTCATGATCAGAGGTGATGTAGTAAGACACTAATGCACTAGAGGGCGCCATTGTTCAAAACAAGCTTATTGCCCAGCAATTTGTCTTTCCATTAATAATAAAATAAAAATAAATGTTTATATAGCACCCTTTTCATTCCTAAGGGTGTTTACAGTTGTATTTACAAATAGAATATTTCCAAAAAATATAAAATTTCAGCAAAACATTTTTTTGTGAATGTATGTGATTATAGGGGCCCAGGTTCAACATTTCTTCTAAAAGGCCTACATACTCAAAACTATCACAATAAGGATACATTTGCCAAAGTCTTGCTGTTAGCTTTTATAGATTTTATCTGTTAAGGAGGAATTGTGAATTTTCAACATTTCTGCACATTTTAGAGCAGTGTGATGCAAAATGGTTAATAGAGAAAGAATGTGAAAAGCTGGAGGCAGTTTGAGTGGGTTGAGATCAGTGTTGGGGACAGATTTCCAGAAAAAAATGTATTCCAGCGCCAGTTGGACACTAATTTGGACACCAAACATGTTTTGCCTGTTCATCTACATCTGGAATATGAAATAATTATGCAAATCTGATGTTTTTAAACCAAAAGATTTAACCCTTTATGTAGACATTTGGAAAAAAGTGGAATTCCAGCTCACACCTTTAAAGCAGTGACTAAATCTAATGCTTATTCTGTAGTTCAGTTTCTAATTCTTTTTAGGGGCAAAACAGTACAAATAGGCAAGCCGTGCTTTTGACATGATCTGAAAAGATACCACTTTACTGAAACAAAAAGATGCTATGAGGCAAAATATGAATACCATGAATGTGTCCACCACCACACTCTTGGTCTTTAAATGAGAAATTGAGTGATCTAGTCTGTGAGCAAGAAAAATGTGACCCTCTCCCTGCAGTGTTGTCCCTTCAGCCTAGAAAAGCTCCTCTAGCCTCCAGTCCGCTGCTCCTAGAAGATCTGGAGCAGGCAGAGAGAAGAAATCTGAGAAGACTCGAGTCTATATATAAGTCCTACATGTCTGAATGTCATGTATGGTATGTCTCTCTGGAAATGCCATTTTAATCAAGCAATTATAACACGAACAAGACACACGTTGTCCACACGCTACCTTTCCAAAGGCTTAGTGCTGCCAACATGGTCCTTCTGTCTGAATTTTTTCTCCTTCTGCCTGCCATTTGCCCTAATTGCACTAAGAGAGCTTCGAATAGAGACTTAACTCTGTCCTCCTCTACATGTTCGTTTGTACGCCCATCTGCTACTGCATTCACTGCCTACACGTTTTCTTTCTTTTCGGTTGAGTTTGAACAACACTGTCCGTGCTATTAATAGGCCTCGCAGCGCTGCCTCCAAATTGCCGGTTTCACTCATAAGCTTGAGGAGGACAAAGCCAGAATATGCAAATGGTGATTTAATTTCAGCTTTCTTAGGGTCTCCTTGCTTTTGCTGTTGCTATAAGGGTGGAAAAGCTGTTGCATTGGTTTACAAGTGGAAGCGTAGTTGTCATAATGTTAACACTCTGCCTCCGTCTGTGCCTCTACTGTACAGGCAGTATGATGCTGGAAAGAACTGAGAGAATTAAGACTTGAACCTCATCTAAATGGACTGATCCTGATTCAGCAGGACAGTGCTCCGCTCCGAGACTGAGCATGCTTACAGTGTATTCGGTGACAGATGGACATCATATTAGAAAGGGGAACTTTAAAAAGGCTCTTATCAGTAGCTCACACACTGTCATCACCATTTTACAACAACTTTAACCATGCTCTAATTGGACCAACCCACCCGAATAGTACTCAAGACAGCAGGAAGGCAGAGCTGGACTTCACTTTAATAAATTTACCCGAATGGACAATGATTCAAGGGAACATTTCACTACATGTTACAGCATTCGACACAGAATAACATAGGCTTTGTGAATCTGCAGCTTGGGCTAGAGGTAAATCAGCTGCGTCTTGGTCAATTCATATTTTACATTTTGGGATTTTACATTTGCTGTCGTTCTCAGATCTACAGAAGTCTAAAAAAAGCTTTTAAGCATTATGACATAGATGGCAAAAGCATTATTTTGATGTCTTTTTTCTTTGAAAGAGAGGCTTAACCCTACTTGCCCTTTTATATGATATATAAAGTATGCCAGTTTTTTACATGACCCCTGAAGATGACAACTGATTTCAAATGATAAAGAACTGAAGGCATTGCCATCAAGAGATTGCAAGCTTGATCCCTGACAATGCCATAACCATCTGTAGATGAGAGTCCAAAAGAGGATAACTGGCCTCACAGGATGGCCCTCTCTGTCCTTCTCATCACTCAGTGTGATGCTAGGCAGTGCAGGCGTGTGATAGCTGATGTTGCAGGATTGGATACTAATGTTTTCCCTGAGCATGTTGAGCTGTTCAGTAAGTCTTCGCTTAAGGGGTGGAATTGTGCGTGAATAAAATGGGGGAGAAGACTGGGTACAAAAAAGGAAACTAAATAAAGCTGGATGCATGAGGTGATGTTAGACATTAATGGCTGCTAAGCAGGAGACCTGAGAAAATACTGAGTTTGGGATTTGTCATTGGAATATGCCTGGCACACTCACAAATGGAGAGCAATAAAAAGCTGATTAGCCATGGTACAATTACCCCCTTTGACTGGGAAGACCTGGGGTCAATATTGGTAGACCCAGGCCTACCTGTGGCAAGAGAAAACTGCAACTTTGTTGGACACTATGTTTGTACTACATGTAGACATGTTTGTAAAACAGGGCAGTATTAATTTTCAAATCAGCCAATAGAGGTGGTGGTTCTAAAGCTGGTGGACCAAGGATAAGAAATATAGGAAAAGGAAATAGGAATAGGAAAATACCTGTACTGATGCCCTTATAATCTACACCAACCAAACTTTATCTTCACTGGAAATTTAAGACAATGGTCTACATACTTTCTCACTTCCCTTTCCTTTACTTCTTCAGTACCATCACATCACACAACAATCTAGGCAGAGAATAAGCAGAATTTCTTTAGAACCTCACACACAGGAGGCATAGAGTCTTACATGAACATGAAGGATTGGAACTACTTTTTCTTTCATTTTACCTCTCACAAACAAACCGACATATTTGATTTGTCAGTTTATTTAAAGCCAATGCAAATACTTTCAAATACACTTTGATATACTAAAATCATGCAGAATTCTTATTTTTACTGTCACAAATTCAAAGATTTTACTGCCCATCCATTCGAAGGAATACTGCTCCTTCTATAGCATTATTTTACTTTTTGTGTTGAAATTTGGCTGTTTTCAGTGCAAATTACACTTGGACTTCATTACTTGCTTGGGTCAGTTATAAGAACAAAATGCCCACCCAGGTGTGCCATTTAAATTGACCCCAGTTCTGTGGTTCAGTCCATGAGTCATCAGAAGGATGGGACATCGGTCCTTTGAGAACGGTATAAAATAACAATTTCAGCAGTTCACAGCATGAAAAAAAAAAAATCACTCAGACTACACAACTCAGAGTTTAAGCAGATATAAGCAAGTTGGAGAGAGCCTAGGAACAAAACTGTGCCACTTTGGTATAAGACCTGTCACAATTGTCTGCAAACTTAATTAAGGAACTGAGCATTATAAACAAACAATCTCCTGCATCAATATCACTTGCATGAATGTGACTGGATTTCAGTTTAAACCAAGAGCTCTACATTTTCCTTTAACTTAATATTAATCAGCATTTTTGCACGCTAAGGTTCGTTCTGAAAGCTGCGAGAAAAGGTTTCCACTGGCATAGAGGTCAGAACTGGTCATTCTAAAATAAAGATTTTTTTCCACTCATTGTCAGGTTACATGACCCAGCCACATTGATTTCAGATTCAGACACCACAGGCCCAGCAGCAGGATCAATAAAATTGGTAAAGAACCACAACTATCTCCATCCAACAAATGGCCATCGATAAGATATGGTCCTCAATCAAAACAGAAGGAACAACAAACCCCCACATGAGACACTCACTCCACCATGCTTCCTAGCTAGATTGAAATTCC
Source organism: Alestes dentex (assembly GCA_037576975.1). Taxonomy (NCBI): domain Eukaryota; kingdom Metazoa; phylum Chordata; class Actinopteri; order Characiformes; family Alestidae; genus Alestes; species Alestes dentex. The sequence continues at coordinate 9,599,250 of JBBIGA010000001.1, forward strand.
CATGTGGCATTTTGCTTTCTTCAAGGAGAACAACTGCTTGCCATTTACCAAAAGGTCAGCTTTTGTCTCTAATTATTACATCTTTAAAAACATCCAGTGATATAAATCATACACATGATCTTTGCCCAACTTGAGATGTAGAGCCTCCTTTCATAGCACCATCCACTGAACATAGTTTGAAATGTTTTTCAAATTACTTCCATTTGATTTTCGTCACTGTGTACCAGCTGAGGCTCATGGCTTTAAAATCATTTTGTAACATTCTCCTAAAAGCCTTAACAGCTTTTCTTCTGGAAGCCTTTGAAATATATTTTTAATGAGTAATATTGCACTTCATTCTGTGAAGAGCATGCAAGCAAACTTGTGGTGTCTAATATAGCAGGGCAGGTCAAAGCCACACCTGAACTGATTACAACACCCGGCTCCAATTACCCTAATTACCTTTTTAGGTCATTATTATAGAGCAGCAGTCAACAGAAATAGTCCACGGCATTGAATGTGGGGGGGGGGGGGGGGGGGGGGGGGGGGGGGGGAGGGG
>JBBIGA010000001.1:9619220-9632234 GCA_037576975.1 Alestes dentex
GAGAGAGAGAGAGAGAGAGAGAGAGAGAGAGAGAGAGAGAGAGAGAGAGAGAGAGAGAGAGAGAGAGGAAGAGGAAGTGAAACAGTAAAAAGAAAGGAAGATAAACATATAAATAGAGTGCCAAAAAAGACACAAGAGAGAGGGAGAGAGAGAATGACGAATGGAGAAGAGGAGAGAGGAGACACGTGGACACACAGAGAGAGACTTAGACAAAAAGGAGAAAGAGCAAGAGTAAGAAAATGAAAGAAAGAGAGAGAAGACAAGAATGAAGAGACATAATGAGAGGGAGAGAGAGTGGAGGAGAAACAGAAAAAAAGAAGGGAAGATAAACATATAAACTAAGAGACAAAGACAGAAACAAGGGAAAGACAGAAAAGAGAGAGACAGAGAGAGAGAATGACAAATGGAGAACTAGAAAGGATAAACACTGACATGGATAGAGATTTATTTAGAGAAGAAAAGGAGAAATTGAAAGAGTACGAGAAAGAGAGGCAGAGAGAGAGATAGAGAGAAAGACAAAGAGAGATAGAGAGAGAGAAGGGGAGAGAGAGACAGAGAGACAGAGGGGGAGAGAAAGACAAAGAGAGATAGAGAGAGAGACAGAGAGAAAGAGAGAGAGACAGAAAGACAGAGGGGGGAGAGAAAGACAAAGAGAAATAGAGAGAGAGAGAGACGGCACACGCGAGAGAGAAGCAGATACAGTGTTACAGAAAAGGGGAAAGAGACAACAGAGTGAAGAGAGAGAGAGAGAGAGAGAGAGTGTGTGTGTGAAACAGTGATGAAGAAAGGAGAATGAGGAGTGTATAAATAGCATGGCTAACGTTTTGGGGCACGGGTCTAACCCAGCGTCACAGGTGAAAATAATGAAAGCAGCAGGAAGTGAAGCTGCATTTTTGTGCTTCAGTTTTTTATCCCATCCTTCGCACCCCCAATCCCCCCCCAACCCCCCCCCCCCACAGCAGGAGAGCAGACAGAGGGGCTTAGAGCTGCTCACTAAAGCTGAATACACAATTCACTCTTACACCCATAAAAGCTACCAAGTGAAAGAATGGCTTTAATGTGTGTTATTTTAGTAACTATTGTTTGCTGCAAGTTACAGAGGCTCCACAGAACCACACACACACACACACACACACACACACACGTGATCCAACACCATACCGAAAAAGTGCTGCACTGAATACACTTGGTTTCAATGAATGCATCCATACCCACTCAACATAGCCACAACATTTTAGCTCTAATTTTTTTGTTGTCATATTAAAACTCTTATATTTTCATTTTTATTTACACTTGAAAACATCAGACCCTTCTCATTGTGCAAACATTTCACAGTAAATAGACAAAAAGAAATGGTCCAAAAGAGCTTAAAAAAACATGGTTAGATCAAAGTCAATTAAAGTAAAGAAGGTTTTTTCCTTCTTCTGTTTCTGAAGCATTCTTATGGCAGAAATGGTTGTATTGTGGAAACAGATACACAAATATTCATGTCAATTTGTACTTGGAAACTATAAACCCATTTGAATTGAGTAAATTCAGTGCATCACATTTTGCTATTTCAATAGTTCAAGACATGTTTGAATCTGTTTAACAGTGCAAAAAGACAGAAAAAGGACGGCTTAGTGAATTCTCTGAGCAGGCCTTGTTTCTGCTCTGGCTGTGTGAAGGAGGAGGGAGTTTTTGCTGTGTTAGAATTTCAGCACCTGCTAGTGGACAGTTCCAGACCACCAATCAGTGTAACCACTGGCATCTTCCTCCATGTCTCTCTCTCTGACCCCCACACACACGCACACACATACACATGCACACATGTACACACACACACACACACACACACACACACACACACACACACACATCGTTTTCATATGTCAAGAGCTTAGTTAGTCCCTTATGTACTATACACATAAAATACTACTACTACTACTTTTACTACTACCAATAATAGTAATAATAATAATAATAATAATAATAATAATATGTCCTATGTCTGTGTCTGTTAAATTCTTACACAAGCACCTCATTCTGCTTTATGAAGTACTGACTGGTGATCACCTGAAACAAATCTTATTTAATGAGGAAAAGTATAAAAACACTGCTGTAATCAACACTGTCATCTCGCAGTGTGACCAGTTGGATGGCAAAACACTACTAGAAGTAGGTCAAAGGTAATTATTGCCATTTGTTTAATGTTTTGTCATTTCCTTTAAAATGATGCTTTAAAGAACAATATTCTTATTTGGAAATTAGGAGAAATATGGTCCGCAGTTCTTAAAAACTGATACAAAGCTTTTCAGTTCCATACTTGTACTTATAATTGATAAAACCTGAGAAACTAAACATTTTTGCAGTCGTCTCTTATTTTTTTCCGGAGCTGTATATATGTGTTATATATATGAAAACCTCTTTGTCATGCCTGTATATATAGACACACACACACACACACAGATGACATTATTATGTGTATATTTGTGTGTATCCCACATGTACTCGTGTGTGCACACATGTATGAATGTATATATGCATGCATTTATAAGCATATACATACATACATGTGTGTATGAGTGTGCAATGATAATTTTTATTGCATACATACGAACATGTATGCAAATAAACAAAAAACACAATCCATACCCACAGTGTGAAAGATGCAAAATGTGTGTGTACGATATGAACGTTAGGTAGTGACTGTGATGGATAATGATGTGTGTTTGAACATCTGTCTGCACAGCTGCTGTGGCTGCTTTAGTGTACTTGAGCCTCAGAGTTTAAGAGTATTTTGCCAAAACAAGCAAGCCTCATCACTCAAATGACTTTTTTTTTGGTCTGAGATAAGCTCTGAAATCTGCAGCCGGAGTCAGGTGCTGTATCACAATAATATTTTAATAAGAGCAGATTATGGTGAAGTAGATGAAAACTTCCTTACCGTGCAATTAACAGTAGTGTCGCACATGCACAGAAAAGCTGGTAAAGGATCAACCCAGATTTTTGCACATGCACACACACAAACATACAGTATATTTGTAAAATACATCCAAAAAAGATTAACATACATCTGCATATTCCACTTACAAAGGTTTAGCTCGTCCAAATCATTCTGGCGTTTCAGTTGGAACTGCTTTTTAAATGAGGACAATATAGAGCAGTCAATCAGAATAGAGCTCATTTACATATATTAGGCATAGGTCATACATCAGATTGGAAATGACCATGTAAAAATAAATATGGACCATTTGAGGTACATACGCCCCCAAACGTTTTTATCGTTAACTGTTAAGAAAACATTGAAATATTATACTTTTTGTTGCACGAATTCCACAAATATGTTTTGCACTGTTTATTTAACTTATGAATGTCTGTATATATGTGTTACATTAATCTCTGTTTGCGTGGTGTGAAAGTGTGTGTGTGTGAATGTAAAGCAGAATTCAGGTTTGGACAACAGTCCTACAAGGAGTACCGCGAGCTTCCTTGTATATGTGCACATGTCCTGGGTGAATAATGGTGAATATTGGACTCATATTCTAAAAATTACCTACGTAGGTTTCATTCTTGAAAAATTTCAGCAAGAACCAAGAACCAGATCATTAGCACTAATATTACTAAAATTATTTACCTCCTGCATTCCCTCAAAAACAACTAAAACAGTTCAGATGTTTGCACATATGATAAATTCACCAAATTAAGGTGAATGTTTTATTCCAATACAACTACGAGCATAAAATGAACTTGCATATCATGTATATTGGTGCTTTAACTGCAGAACAGCGGTGACTCATCGCTGTAAAATTGCCACAATAATGCTAAAAAGAAGCCACATAAGAAGCCATTTAGACTGAGCTTCATATTACATTTTACACACACTACATTTCACATATTACATGTTTTACATGAGATTTTACATCACATTTCACATCATTTCCCGTGTAACTTTAGTTTTGATATGCATTTCATATAACATGGGAAACGATGTGAAATGTGATGAGTGAAATTTCATGAAAAACATGTATAGATGGAAAAGCTCATGTTGTGTATAAGGTCTCATGTAAAGCTCAGTCTAAATGGCTTTTTACATATTAGACTGACATTTATTTATAAAACAATGTAACAATGTAATGTTAAATGGAAAACCATTAGGTTGCACGTGATACCTATATACCATATTTAGCAGCATGTGTAAACTATAATAAACAGGTATCACATGTAATATAATGGTTGTAAGGTTACATGTTTTATATGTAAATGTGTTTGAGTTTCAGAGTAAAAGATACCTGACCAAGCAATGCAACACAATCATAAAAATTAAATTAAAAAAAGCCCCTCTGATAAGTCGAGTGCGTGTCCAGCAGAGATGCTGGCAGCAGTAATTGGAACTCGCTGATCGCTCTGTACTCAAACCCACAGTAGCATATTAATACTCTTCATAATCAACTCGCTTTGTTATGGAATTATTGGCCTTTTCTCAAGTAATAAAATCTAGGATAATTGAGTTGTTGATTGCAGCTACGTGCAATTTTCATTCTTCTGGTTTGGAATGGAAAAGCACATTTCAATATGAATTAATACATCAGACCAGAGCCTCATTTGCGGACAGAGGCATGTAACTGAAGGTTTAGGATATTTTGCCAAAGAGTATCAGGTCAAGCCGTTCAGACTGAGCATTAGCATTAACACTTAACGTCTCATTTGAATGCACATCCTTTCCAGTCCACTACTGGTCTTACAAAACAGACTGAACTTCACACATCTCTGTCCTTAAATAGACAGAATCAGTATGAAACTATACATGTTACAGCCTGTTTATTTTTTAACACCGTTGTGCATTCACCTTCTGCACCATAACATAATCATTACAATCTGCTGGAAGGTAAAACATAATGAATCAAAACTAAAGAACAGGAGGGTTTCCATAGAAACGTGTATAATTATGATAATTAGCCAACCATGAATGTTCATTTCCTCCAAATAGAGTAAATATGCATCTTTACAAGTACGAGGAGAAAGGCTCTTCTCGCACAAATCCACACGGGAAACTCTGAAAACTTATTATTACAGTGTTTTTTCTGTATCTGGTGAACAATCGCAGTACCTTGTCATTACAACACTGGGTTTTTGTTTCCAGGCAGTGTGCAGTGCTGACCTCACCTGATTACACAGCGCTCCCAATCAAACACCGTGTATAATTGTCTCCTCCAGCTGATTGACTAAATTACATCACTTTAGCAGAAAAAATACAACAAAAAAACTCTCCAAAAAACACGAAGAAAACAATAAAGCAATGAAATGAGTACAACACATTTTAAAATTTGGTGAAATGACAGCCCGACTTTACTCATTGCTTAATTCAAGGATAAAGAATTCACCAAACTGTGATTAGTACACTGTACACCGTACACAGTGATTAGAAACGTGTGTGCGTGTGTGTGTGTGTGTGTGTGTTAGCTTAATCATTTCTTAGTGGTTACTGGCCCAGTATTTTCCACCTATCACCCAGTTTATCTTATCAGTCCTATATTAAATGAAATGTAATAATGCTGAAGAAAATGAACAACCATGCAATAGCTGGATTGCGCCGAAAAGTCAGAAACCTCACACTCACATGTTAATAGGCTCGCTAAAAACAACATTCTTACTGTGTTTCACTGTATTCATAATTCTATACAGTGTTTTTCCAGGAAAAATTACTTACTTTCAAGAAAAGTAGTTGTAAATATTATATATACTTGTACATAAGCACACACAGATACCCATTTATATATGTAATAATATTTGTTGCTACTGTGTAACTCCATCTATCTCTCTCTCTCTCTCTCTCTCTCTCTCTCTCTCTCTCTCTCTCTCTGTCTATCTATCTATCTATCTGTCCACATTTTCTTTCACATGGCTGCATAGATACCACTGGCTCCAAATGTGAAATGACTTCTATTTTGCATTCTTTTCTCATTTAATACAGATATTTTCACTACAAATGACATCAGCAGGAATGAGTGAAGAGTAAATTCCACAAAACATTTCCATGTGTAGTGTGTGTTGTTGTATGTTAGGTGTGTGACACCGTACACTCATGCCAGCATGGACTTCACAAGCTTGTGCAGAAGTTTCGATTCACCTCAGAGTCCTCTGAACACACACATCAATGAAAGAGACAAGGCTAATATAAGGGGCTGATCTTTTCCTACAGAGTCCTAAAATTCCATAATTTTCCAAAACGTGACCTATAAATAAACAGTCCAGAATGCTGAAAGTTTCTGCATTTAACTCGTCATAACCTTTCATAGTTTTAAAATCTTGTTTACTTCCAGACTGAAATGACAAAAATCTCAGATTTGCACCTGTGGTCTTAGCCCTTTGGACCGCGCTGTACCATCCGTTACAGACATTTCTGAAGTAGACCAGTTAACATATGCTGCTTCCATTCTCCTATTTGAGCAAATTACTTTGGTCAAACACGCTGAATTGAAATGAGCAGTTTCTCCTCATAGAGCTGTTCCGCCTCTCACTCGCTTGTTGAAATTCTGAGGTGGTGGCTTCAGCTGTCTGCGGTCAGTTCAGATGGCTCAGGTCAGCGTTGCTGGACTGAGGGGCAGTGTTGCCTGTCAGAGCCCCTGCCATGCTGCAGCCAGATCAAGAATACTAAACATCTGGCCTCTGGGGCTGGGTCACATGACCATCCGACTGGAGCCATGACATGAGGTTAGAGTGAAAGCAAAGGCCAGGCCAGACAGATGAACTTCTGCGGATGCGTTTTATTATACAAACAATCCGTTGCTTTGTTTTGATCAACTCCATCTACTTTCTGTGTCTCACACGATACTGACTGATGAATCACTTGACATATCAAGAGAGCTTTCTGCTAGAAAAAATGGCATTAAATGTCCTAGTGCCGTCGACATTGAGTCAATAATTCAAGTAAATACAGCAAAGCCTGAGAACGTCTCTCAGTTTGAACTGTATGAGGCTTATGGACATTTTTGACATTTAGTTACCCACAACAATATCTCATTTATGGAAATTCTGATGGTGAGTAATACATTTGTTTACATAAGACATTCCCACCATTACTGATGTGTATGTGGACAGCTGAAGAACATTTGGAGGTCTGGAAAGCCCACCAAATGTGATTATTAATGCAAAAGATTTTGTGACCATGCGCTTAAGTCCAAAGCAGGAGTAATATTAGAAATCACCAGACTTGTTATGATAAATCAGCTCTGCCTTTTGTCCTGAGTGTCCCAAGCAGGTTTAATGGTCCACTCCAGCTTCTTTAAGGCAATGAAAGGGAGCAGATATGTAGATGCATGTGTTTAATTGAATGCCATTAACATAATGCACTCCACCTTGTGTATTATTCATATTCAAATGGGCTCATTTGAACTGAGCATGATTCACACCCTTCTGAGCTGATTGCAAATTGAGGCACGGGCCGGAGTTCACCGCTTTAAATTATGGCTGAGACAACACAGGGTTTGGCCAAGCATGAAGGCCCTCACCTTTACCATCAAAAACTAACATCAGTGATAGAGAACGGAAAACTGAATTTACAGTGTTGAGCCTTTTTAGGACGAATTTAATAAAGTATGTAGATTTTTGGTAAAAGTTGTTATTAGTGATTAGTGACATCTTGGTAATTATCAGTAACACCTATGAAACTGATTGGTAAAATTGGTCATTTTTTAATGGACTATACCATGGAAAAGAATTTAAAGCAGTTCATTAACACTCATACAGTCCATTTAGGGAAACTGGGCCGCAAAACCAATCAGTTTAAGTTTCACTGTTCATGTCACAAAACTCACACGTTCACATTTGCATATTCAGTCTAGAGAAATTTAACCCAAAGAAGTTTAAAGGAGTGTTTCAGCCTGGACTGCTTTCTTAAAGAGACGTATTACAGGGTTGCCAATCAGAACAGAGCTCATTTACATATAGCAGGCTTAAAGGAAACCAAAACAGCTTGTTTAACCCAAAGGGATATAGAGAGGTTGGAAAATGGTCATTCAGAAATGGATTATGGTTGTTTTTAATATATAAATGATGCATTTTGGTATTATTTGTATGGTGTATGTTTTATACTATACCGTTGTGTTTTATAGCTTTTATTCCATTGTTCATGCTGCTCTTACTTTTGTACTGTCCACTTGCTGCCGTAGCAATGCAAATTTCCCACTTGTAGGACTAATAAGTGGTTATCTTATCTTATCTTACCTTATAAACCCACAAACATTAGTGGGAAAAATATTACAAACAAGAAAAATATAAGAAATGGACTCCCAGTGGCGCAAATGGAAATACTAAATATTGAACTGCAGCTCATCTTATGTAACATATCATCAACTGGAAATTAAAATCTGCACTGGAGTAGCTGGTGTGTGTGCATGTCCACATTAGTCACAGGAAATCGGATCAATGTGTGGAACTACTTCTGTGTGTTACTGTGTCACCATTAAAAAAGAGGCCCTATGCTGCCTTTATTATTGGATGTGCTTCAGTCAGTTCTGATTGGCTTCACAGACATTCAGAAAGCAATGGAAACGCTTATTGTTGAGTTCTTTCGTACGAGTAACAGAAGAAGGAGATTGAAACATGAAATGTGTTTCAGTGTATGTCTTTTCTGTGCTTGCTCACAAACTAAATTAAAATCTTATTAGATCACTTCCTTCACATATCAAAATAGCTACACATCACATTTTTAATGTAGAAGAATACATATAAAAGGCAGAGACATTTTTGCCTGTCCAATAAAGAGTTAATTAAGGTGAGACACTACAATTTTCTATATAAAAATAGAAAAATTTATAGTTTTTTATACAATGTCAATCCTAACCCCAACTCTGAGTGATACTTTGGGATTTTTCAGAAATATGCTTAGTATTCACTCAGTAAAATTTTATGAACGCAAGTGTTCTCAAAGCTGAGAGTTTTGGTTTTGAAAGTGGAGAAAACCTGATTTTGAGAAAAACGGGGCCTCAGAACTGCTTCAGTTAGTGGGATCTCACAGAACCATCTCCACTTGTAATAATGTTGTCATATTTGGATATTCGAGAGAGATTCTACAGGAAATTAGCTTTTCGGTGATATATAACATCACATGATTGTGCCGAGTGTGGGCGGAGCTAAGCCTTTATCAAAGGTACATTTTGAAAAAATGAGGTTAAACACGAGTGGAGGTGACTAAACACACCAAACACATTTCTGTGAAGGTGTGACATTTTAATGATCACAGCTGACCAAAATCATCATTTCTAGTTGGAGTGTCTCATCTTAATAAAAATATCATTAAAGATTATTAATAAAACTAAACAAATTTTGGCACCTTTATTTTTCCAGCACTGGTGGCAAAAGTATTACCTTTCCAGTTTCATTTTTATGTCATCAGTCCACATACAGCTGACGAGCACCCTGATCTGGAGGACCACCTTCCCCCCTCCTTTAAAGCTGAGTGGAGAGAGAGAGGCCCTGCTGAATCAAGTACTTTGCTTTGGTTTTGTCTGAGTCTCTGATTTCCGCCCTAATTTGTCACACAAATATCTGTTTTTCTCATCCACAGGCTATAAAGCTCTGGATTTCCATACAACTGCTGCCCCCTGTCTCTGTCTCCACACACCCACACACACATCCAATTGCTTCCTCATGCCTTAATTTCTTTTGAGCCCATCGAAAGGTTTGAACTCCACCATGTTGGATGTGATGCAGCTATAAGAATATAAGAAAACATTTATGTTCATCTGAAACAGCTGAATACCACATCTGTCTGCCCTGATTTATTAAAAAATGTTTTTGTTTAACTTGTTGTGAGAAATACGACAGTGCCACCGAACGCTATCAAAAAGTTACTGAACTACAAACACCAGTTTCATTACACACGATTACTGTGATATTATGAAATGAACAATTCACATGAGCCTAAATTACTTTAGCCTTCATAAAACGTGATTGTACAACACATTTGAGCTCTTCTTTGTTTGATGCCGTCAAAAACACATTTTTCTTAAAAGAACCATGAAGGTAAATGAGATGTATGAAGAGCCTTTTAAGTTTAGAGGTTCTTGGAAGCTCCCTCAAATCAGTAAATAACCTTTATATCATGTGAATGTCCTTTTTGGTTCTCCACACACACACACACACACACAAACACACACACACACACACACACACACACACACACACACACACACACACACACACACATTTTATTTACAAAACTGATTCTTAAGTGGTAGTATTTCTCACAACAAGTGAAACAAAAACATTTTTTAATAAATCAGGGCAGACAGATGTGGTCTTACATGTATATATATATATGTGTGTGTGTGTGTGTGTGTGTGTGTGAGTGTGTGTGTGTGTGAGTCTTTTGACAAAATGTGTATATATACACACAAACACATACACATTCTCTCGTAAGACTGACAACAGCGACAACAGCTGCATATGAAAGAACGAGTGAGGATGCTTGACTTGGCTTTTGAGGAGAGAGAGCGGCAAAGCATGAGAATTCCAAACTGCAAAAAACGTGAAAACGGCAAATGTCAGGGGATTACAGCTCTGCAGAGCCACGGCAAAGACTCGAACAAGCCTGAGAGGAGGAGGAGGAAGAGGAGGAAGAGGCACGTGAGAGCAACAGAAAGGATGAGGGAGAGAAAGTGGGAGGAGTCATCCTGCGGGCTGTCTCCACATGCAGCCATGCCATTTGTTCGGCTTCAGGCAACTCTTCCCAGGGTGCGTTCTGGGATTTCACCTTAGTCGTCCCCTTAAAACAATTCAACCCCTTAAAGTGACACTTCAAACAAAAGTCTCATTTATGTGATTTGACACAAATCCAAGTGATCGGCCAAAACACGTTTGGTGTCTGAAGATTGCTTCTTTAGTTTTGCACTGGAACTATGATGCTGATGTATCTGAGTAAAATCTTGTAAGTAAGTAATGAAAGCCATTATCATACACTCTGCATGTCTAAATCATCACACACATGCCTCAGACCATGTCAGATCATTCTGAATAGGCTTGCTTAAAGTATATTTAATAAAGGCAATAGCTATATTTAGAACTATGACCATTTAAAAATGTTCATGGATTTCTCATGGTTAAATAATTCTTCTCTCAATTAGACAGGCAAACTCAAAATGTTTGCAACATTTGGCTGTACTTTTGGCTGTACTTCTTCCATCCAGTTAGTGGTAGAAGCAGCCCCAATTAAGTAACTATAAATACAATCAGAACAGACTGAACTAAAACATCAGATATAATGCTAACATCTTGTTGTGATTGAGGCCAGAATGTCAAATGTACCCAAGGGTATATTAATTATGCTTGAGATTTTCTTGTTCTTAATGTCTGCATAGGTTTCCTTCTGCACCAGACAGCTCGCTGGCCTGATCTCGTGTATTCTCAGGAGTACACGATAAATAGCTGCCCCTTTTGCAGATAGTTTATGGAGAAAATGGAGAAAAGTGGACCAAGATTCTAGGCTTCAAGATTGTTCATTAACTACTATAAAACTGTTAACTGTAAGTCATGTAGTTACAAGAAGGAGAAATGGAAGTCTGGACCCACTGATGGTCCCTTCGAGTTTAAACCCAGTGCATTCCATAATACCAAAGAACTGACAGGACAAATGAAAGCCAAACTGCCAATAGCAAGGTGTCTTCAGACCAGTGGTAGTACCACTCCAAGTCAATTACCCTACATTACCAGGTACTGCAGCTGCCCCCCCTGCATGGTGTTGGTGCTCTCTCAGGCTTATATTGGCCTCTCTACTGCAATCCATCTCCTCTTACCCTGCAGATGGAAGCTGGAGCTTGAGGCCTGGATAAGCACCGTCTAAATATATTGGCCTGAACTCTCGATAGCTGAGATGAGCACAGTGCTAAGAGGAGAAAAAAGAAGAGAAGAGGAGAGAAGAGGGGAGAAGAGAGGAGTAAGGCATATAAAGCCACCCCTCATTTCTGTGCTTCACGTTTTGCTTCCAAAGACTTTCTTTTTTAATGCTGTCTTAAGGGACAGTTCTACAGGCTTCCTGAATTTTTTGGCTCTCATTCTCAGTCCAGTCCCCCAACCTGACCAGTCACCTGTTTTTGGTTTGTTAACCCACACAGTGACCTACATATGAATAATTCAAACATAACAAAGCAAATCTAACTCAAGGCCTGAACCAGTGAAGAAACAGGTTCATATAATTCCAGATGATCAGGCGGTGATCGGTATACTGGTGGTGCTGAATGCTGAGCGGTTGGAACATCTTTATTTAGGCTCATTTTATCTTTAGGCCCTTTGCAGCCTGCCAAAGTAAAACATTTAGTCCCATTTCTTTAATTTAATCTACTCAATATGCCAAAGATAAGAGTACAGCTCCAGGAAAAAATAAAAGACCACTGCAAAAAGACCACTGCAACCATTCCATGCTTGTGTCTTTTAAATTCCTACACAAGCACCTCATTCTGCTTTATGAGGTACTGATTAGTGATCACCTGAATCACATCTTATTTAAGGAAAGTATAAAAACCACTGCTGTAATCAACATTTTCCTCTCGCAGTGAGACCAGTTGGATGGTAAAACAAAACCAGAAGTATGTCAAAGGCATTTATTGCCATTTTGTTTAAGAGTGAACAAGAGATTTGTTTTCTTTGAATTATTCGAGATCTGTAAACACCACATCATTTCTCTAATTTTCATGTTCAATTCTTGCACCTATAAAATCAACCCGATCTCAGGAGCTTTTGTGCAGCCATCACGAAATTTAATCAAAATATGTGCACCGATCACAATTAAGGGCTTTTTTTCGTGCTAGGACAACGCTTCACTTATTCGTGCTAGGACAACGCTACACTACCCTAAGTGTTTTCATGAGCACTGCGTTAAATCACCAGTATCTGCACTAACTGGTGACTCTTATGGTTAGGGTTAGGTTGAGGTTAAGGTTAAGTTTAAGGTTAGGGTTAGGGTTAGGGTTAGGTTAAGGTTAAGGTTAAGGTTAAGGTTAGGGTTAGGTTAAGGTTAAGGTTAAGGTTAAGGTTAGG
>JBBIGA010000001.1:9632783-9666570 GCA_037576975.1 Alestes dentex
ATAAAGGAAGGAAAGAAGAGATAACTGGCCTGAAGTGTCATTTGAAAGACGGTCAACGACAAATAAACATAATCTGTGGACAAGATGATAGACTGCGCTCGCATATGTGTAGTGGGGTGTGTTTGTGTGTGTGTGTGTGTGTGTGCTTGAATACTTAATTCTTTGATAACGTTTGAGAGTGTGGAAGCGTTGAAAGTGAGTGAGTGTAGTAAAGGAAACAGAATCACTGTTAATTCCCGTTTGGCCTGGAGACGACTCGGGCTGATTCTGCTGCTTGCAGTGGAGGCAGCAGCGCTCTGTCGGCCTGTGGGGAATCGCAGCTCATTACAATGCATTATTTTCTGTGCTTATACAGGACGGTAGATCGATAGCTTGCGCTGCTCGAATTTGGCCATCCTTCTAAGTGTCAGTCACTCCTGTGTGCCTGAAGCCCCTCCTAAAGGGCAACGTGCTGTGCCGTGCCATGCAAGACATTATCCTTCCTAACAGTCTTATCACACTGCAAAATAACCATAAAATGACAGTAAATTATGCTACAGTTAATAAAATTAATGTTGAGAATGAAACCACATTTCATGTCTTGAGACAGACAACTTGACAAAATATGACTGTAAAGAGATAACAACTAACATTTAATCATTTATTCACCAAATTAGTGATATTAAAAGCATGCAGTATTTCTGTACTATTTAAACCTACATTGTATTTTTTAATATTTAAATATTTTGTAATATTTAAATCTAAATTGGTATTAAGTTTCTGCTGGTTTATCAGTACTGGCAAAAATCCCAGTGCTACAGCACCCATTTCTTACAACTAAACACTGTGAATTCCAGCCTTATTAATATAGCTTTGGCTGCTGCCCTGAATGTGCAGCAGCCATGGATTTCAGAAGAAAATTAGCTTTAGCACATGTTGCCTTTGTGTACTGCCTTTTGTCTCACCTACTCTGAACTCAGACCTTTGATCTTTAGTTTTTGTACAAACTAAAAAACTAAATTAACTGAATAAATGTTTGCTTTTTGGCTAATTTTCTGCGTTTAGGGATCGTTTTTGAAGATTTGGTCAAAGGGGATATACTCCGCCTGTGTGTGTGTGTGTGGGGAGGGGGGGGGGGTGTGTGTACACCAAACTTTTCATATTTTGTTGCTCTTCATGTCACAACAAATGCAATTTTCTTTCAGCACAAAGACAGAGATGGCTGTGGGGAAAAAAATGGAACAATGCTCTGTCTAATTAAATGGAAACTCTTTGGGGAAATGGGGAAGTGTAGTGTTAACAACCTTATGCCTGTGCTAATCACTGTGGGGTATGCATGCGACTAATTATAAACTCGTATTAAGGGCCTGCCTCATTCCACGAGAGAAGGAGAGAGAGAGAGAAAGAGAGAGAGAGTAGAAAAGGAGCAGAGAAGAAGACTTCAGCTCTATCTGATGTCTTTATTGGCTTCATTCTGTTACGCTATCAAGCTGGGGCTCAAACAGGTGTCCATGTTAATGTGTAAAGCATAAAGGAGTCGAGTCATTCAGAATAGAAGAAGCTATAAATAAACAGAAGGCTTTTGTCAGATTACGTACATCTACATAAATAAAACTGTAGAAACACATTAAAGCAGGAAGCCTGGAGGCCTGGAGTGTTGGTGCTCGGACACTCCTGATTCTGCTAATGGGCATTTGAACAGGGGAACTGCTAAACTGTGCTGGAAACAGGCCCTCCAGGATACTGTCGATCACCATGGCCAACACATTTCCCCATAGAACAGAATCCCATTGACTCTAGACACTTATAATAGAAGCCAACGGGGAAGATGCTGAGGCAGCTGAGTGACAAAACACTCACAAGGGATGTGTTGAAATTACTGTGGCAATCGACTCGCACACTTTTCCTTTAATGCGTTTGAGATATATTTACCATTACAGCACTGTGGTTTGGTGGGATGTGTGCAGATGGGTAGAGATGTTAAAGGGAAGCTGTTTTTGTTTTGATAGAGGAAGGCCATGTTGTGTGAGCCCTGGATGAACACTCCCACCGCCTTCCCTTAAAAGCTGCAAGGTAGATTTGTCATTCTATTAGTGCCATCACATCTTTATGGGCTGGGCTAATGAGATGTAAATGGGCTGTGTAAGGATATAGAGCAACGTTCGGAGTCTCAGAAACACCAATTATAGCGCGAGAGGGTGAGTAAGTGAGAAGCAGAGGGAGAAACACGGAGAGACAGACAGGAAGTGAGAAAGACAGAGCAAGAGAGGGGGAGAGGGAGAGAGAGAGAGAGAAAGAGAGAGAGAGAGAGAGAGAGAGAGAGAGAGTACATAATACACTCATTTGCTTAAACGTGAGCTCAGCAAAACTGCTCCTGAATCCTGTCATGAGGATGAATAAAAATAGCAGTCAGAGCTTGTGCAGGATCAGGATGTGGGGACAGTAATGACGGGAGCTGGAGCATGTAGTTTCAGAGCCAGTGGAAGTTTAGCTGCTGCTAATAATGATCACAGTGATACAGTAGATATTCTTAACAGATAGACATGTCCATTTTTATTGACTAGATAATTTAATTTCACCCTAAGTGTATTTCAGTGACTTTAAATTTGCGTGTGTAAGTCACAGAAGTCACACGTTATTTTAATAACCTGCTTAGAGGCTGTGATATAGCATTGCATTCACACTGAGCTCGCCATGCTAAAATACAGCCTCCAGTGCAGTGATACAGCTACAGTAAACAATCAGAAGGAAGAAAGGTTTCTGGGCAAATAGATGTATATAATATTTCTTTTTATTGAATAGATCATTTAATTTAATTTTAGTTCACAATAAAATTTTGGTTGGAAACAATAGAGAAAAAATGCCTAACAAAAATAATCCAGATTAATAATCCAGGCAGAATTGGATCCAATCAGAATTAGATTAATCTAAGACTATATGGCTGAACAAGCTCTCTCATTGGTTGAGACTTCAGGTGATAGTTTAAAAGCCTAACAAATCAGATCCAACGCCAAAACAATTAGGAATTAACCAATCACGTTTTGATTTCCAACGGGTAGGATCACAGGGGAAGCATCACTCTAGGCTTTCTGGAAGTCCTAGATACTGACTGTGAATATGAGCAGCAATCACAGAAATGTGCCATACAAGGTGAAATATATCTTAATATGTAAAACTATTATATCAATTATATTTTAAATAACACTTGGAATGACTACAACACATTGTTTAATCTAGAATAGCTGTTAGCTTTGCTTTGCTTACTAGAACTCCATATATGTGCTAGAAGTGATGTTTATATATAAACCCATGACAACCCAAACATCCATTTTTTTTTGCCTGGCTGAATGGTTCTTTTCTATGGTGGGAAATCTCTTGGACATTGGTTGCTTAACCAGAATGGGTTCCATTAAGGTTACGAGTAAAATAACCCTTTTTCTGTACGATTCAGAAGCTTTTTTGTTAACATCATCTACAAAATCAGACAAATATATCTCAAGAGTCACAGTGAAAAAAGGTTTTGCACCATAAAAGTAACTTCTTTCACTTTAAGTGTATTTCAATGACATTGAATTTATGTGTGTAAGTCACAGAAGTCACACATATTATTTTAATCACCTTCTTAGAGGCTGTGATGTAGCATCGCTCTGAAGCATTTACAGTGTGAGATTGCCAGGCTAAAATACAGCCTGCAATACAGCAATACAGCGACGCTTACAATAAACAATGAGAGACATCTCTCCCTCCCATATAATTTAACGCAGTCAATGTTTCGGACATTTTTCGGCACAGATTATAGTACATTCCCAAATGTATGCACTATGCCTGTTGTGGTGGAAAATAAAAGTGCTTGGTACACAGCTTTGCATTTATATTTATGTATTTATGGTGAAAAACACTCAAGCAATGTAGAATTATATAAAATTATGTTTTTTGTTGATTTTGCAATTATGTCAACAAGCCTCTCTATCTGTTACAGTTAATCCCCACCCCCAGCCTTGTATATGAAAAAATATATGAAAAATAGTTTTAGAATTATTAGGCAAAAACTGTAATGAGTTTAAACTGCTACACCAGAACAGTGTTGAATTTTAAATCATGCTAACGCAACGTCAGTTACATGTCAAATAACTACATTATCCCTTCTAACAGTATGATCTGTCATGTGCTTATAAAAGAAACATATTTTGAATAAAGTAATGCATTCTATATTTTGGTATTTCAACAAAGAGTTTCTTACTAAGCTTAAAGTCTTTTATTATTTTATACAGGGTTGGACAAAGGAGAAGACTTGTGTAGGAGAAGCAAAGAATTTCTGCAGAAAAAGTTTTGGACTTCTGATACTGAAATACTCTTGCAGGCTGACAAATGAAATAAAATGGAAAAATAACAAAACAAAATGTACTTAACTAAACAAATGGTAACACATTCATGATGTTTTCTTTGTCTGTATGTTTGATGAAGTGCATTCCCCCCATGTTCACATATTTTGTCCCTGTTGTACCTCTGCAACTTGACCACTAGCTGCCACTTCCAGAAATAAATGGCCATTGGAGAGAATCCAGCAGCTTGATCAAGCAAGGGCAGTTGTCTGCATGTCACTATATGAGATTTGGCCTGCAATGAGAAAAAATAGAAAATGTGATCTTGTACACCTGGGGCAAACCATGCAACATTCTGGGCTGAGTGTGGGTGGATGTGGACTTTGCTGGGTGGGAACAAACTCAGTGTTTCATTTCTAAACCAGACCAGCACCTCGTGAAGGCAGAGCTGAAATTAAGGGGCGATGGTGTGCATCATCAGCATTGTCTGATGGACAAGAGGCCCGTTGTTGGCCCATCTAGGGATGGAAGGTAAGTAACGGGGGTCTACTGCACCCCCAGAAAACTTCAAATTCAATATGTAGAGAAAACATCAAGAGAGAAATAGTTCTGTTCAGCCAGACTATACTTGGGCTATTCAAACAAATTGAAATGGTTTCATGAAATAGATGGTGTGCATCCAGTGTTGCTGAAATACTGAAAGTTAGGTGACCATAGTGTTACGCTTGCTAGCTTGCTTTACTTAGATTTTCCTTGTTAGCAGAAAATTTCATCTTAATACAGGACCAAAGCTTCTGTTCTAATTACAATATCTTGACTGGTCAGAGCTGCATCATTTGCTGGGTGAAATATCCCACCAAATGTTCCTCAGCCACAGTTTTCATTTATTTATTTTTTTAAACATTTTTTCCAAGGTAACGAGACAATCTGAGCCAAGAAAATAAGAAAAGCCAGGCTAGTCTACAAGCATTTGCTATCCTAAACTGACTCCAATTTATTGTGATTCTTCACTGCAGTTTTGACTCAGAACACCTCACCCCACCCCTAAACTTTCAAACAGCTTGTTTTAGCTAATGGCTAATACAGCGGCATTAAAAGCTTCCTGCTCTTTCAGTCTGAATTAGCGATGCAGCCCATGTTCCAGAAAGTGTCGAGCTTGGGCCCTCTGGCCTTTTTCCGGTTAAATTAAGGTTACTGGACTCTCTCCCTCAGCCCAGTGTTGAGCCCTGTATTCACAATGTTGTGGCTTAAGATGTTTGTGGCTTACGGGTGTCTCAGTTAATGCCTGTGATGTTTACAAATTGGCTGGAGAATGAATGGAGACTTACTGAGTCAATTGCGCCTTTGTCTCGATGGCTGGGAGCAGTGCAGGCGTGTATGTGTTTGCTTCACTTTTAGGCACTTGTCCCAGTAATTGGCTGAGGCATGACAGGGCCATTCTTGTGCTCTCGGGGCTGGAGTGAACGCAGAGGTCCACTCAGTGCCTCTCAGTGGGCCAGAGGCACTGAAGGCCACAACTGGGGAGGCCAGTTCACTTACTGCACTGCACTTCCACCAGCAGCCACCCAGTAATGTAATGTTTCATCAGCTCATCCTCAGTCTGACACATTCAGGCATGCTTGTCCCACACATGATTGCAATGTACACCCTAAATAAAAGAGGTTCAATACAGTAATGCAGTGCCTAAAAATGATGTGTAATGTCAGTTAACCGGTTCTACATATATATACAGCTCCGGAAAAGAATAAGCACCTACACAAGCACCTCATTTTACTTTATGAGGTACTGATAAGTGATCACCTGAATCCCATCTGATTTAATGGGGAAAAGTATAAAAACACAGCTGTAATCAACACTCTCCTCTCGCAATGTGACCAGTTGGATGGCAAAACACTACTAGTAGTTCGTCAAAGGGAATTATTGCCATTTTGTTTAAGAGTGAACAGGAGACTTGTTTTCTTTGAATTAAGCAAGTTCTCTAAACACAGCATCATTTCTCTTATTGTGATGTTTTTGTCATTTCCTTTAAAATTATGCTTTAAATATAATATTTTTATTTGTAGATTAGGAGAAATATTATCAGCAGTTCTTAAAAATGAAGGCAAAGCTGTTCAGTTCAATATTTGCACCGATAAAAGATGAAACCTGAGAAACTGAACATTTTTGCAGTGGTCTCTTATTTTTTTCCAGAGCTGTTTATACATATATGTATGGCAAAACTGATTCTGGGTGTACATTATTAACAACAGGAATAGCTTTTTACCCTGGACACAATGTACTGAGCCTCATCTGTGGAAACGGAGCCCAGTATTTACATGAATCTTTCAATACCTAGTTTATCTAATTAGTCCTTCATTAAATCAAATCAGGAGCTGCTGATGGAATTGAACATCCATGCATTGGCTGGAGGGCACCAAGTAATCAGGAGATATCAACACTGCTTAAAAAACCTTGATATTTCTTGTACTTATGTTTACTTATATAAATATGATAATGCTATGTTTTATATTTTACTGGCCAAAACACACAGTCAAGAAAAGCAGTTTTAAATCATTTTCTTGGTTTCCTCAGGGTATTAATGTTTGTGCAGAACACTGTTGTTGGCCACTATTCATCCTAAAAGTGTTTCGAATGCATTCTAATGTTTCTAATAATGCCTTTCCAGGGTTTGATGTGCATCAAAGAGGACGGTTAGAATTCAACTATGAGCTTTTAGCTCCATAATGTTTCCCTGTTCCTAGAAAAGAACAGAAAGCCAGTTGACTTAGATTACACTTAGAAACCACTTGGCCGCTCCAGAATTTCTATACAACCACTGAAAGGTTTTTAAATGACACTGTAAATTAGTAGGATGTATTCTCAAAGGCAGGACTAGTTTATCAATGGGGCCTGCATCATACACGGTTACCATCAAACCTTTTATTTTTACCGTGTGACTCCAGTGCAGTGCCAGCCAGCACAGGTGCCTGTCAGCAGGTGCAACAGAAATGGCAGTAAGTGTTCTCCTCCAAGCATGCTGTGACGTCCCATGTCATTTTATCAGCAATTTTGAAAAGATATGGTGGCATTTCGTGTCACATAAGAAAGCACATGCTATCTTTGCCCTCCCAGCGTTGGTACTGTGTGATTCAGGGAATCCTAGCTAGCAGATAGAACCTGCTTTGACTTAATTGGGGAGAAAAATACAAAAAAAAAGACAAACTTCATAAGAACAGCTGTGGTAAGACGTTCTCTCAAGTGTCTCAAATTTATGTTTCAATGCCACACTTTAAATGGGATTTAGCAACTGCCCTTCCAGATTTTCTTTACTTTTTTTTTTACAAAGAAATGTGTGGTTAATGTGGTAACTGACTGTATGCTACAGAAGTAGCAGATCCAGAATAGGTTGAAAGCAATGGCTTATTCTTTTAAATAACATTGTATTTTCTTTTAATCACCATTATATTTCATTTATCGAATCATTTTGTTCCATGAAATGAATGCTTCATTGCAGATATGATGGTGCATTACTGTGTGTATCTCAAAGGACACACACACATACATACACACACACTATAGGCCTTATCATGTGCTGCCACTCATTATAGTGGCTCCAGTGGGTAGATTCCACATCTCTCCATATGTCATATATTACAGGCAACTGGGTCTCACATCTTCTCAGATTGACCCATTCAGATTTCACGGATGGTTTCCCCAGAGACATTTCATGTTACATTGTTGGAAAGCACCACCTGTACTAAAATTCAAATGCTAATATACTACATGACCTTCTGGCACATCTAAAGTCGTGTCAGTCCAATACATTTCAAGCTTGCTTTTGAAGAAAAAACATTTGCTTTATATGCACTGAACTGAGGGTGCAGCCATCAGTCTTTCTCGAGATGGCTCTTTCCATATGAATACAGACTCACCTGACATGGACAAGGTGCCTCTCAACAACAAAAAATGAACATCAGGCAAATTTCAGCTAAATAATACATTTCTTTATGTCAGATGTGGATTGTCCAAGCCTAATGTAGGTATCTAACATGAGCCGGCAGTTACATTTGCTTGCTTTATTGGGTGCCCTTAGAATAGACCTTGCCCCAGAGATTAGTCCACTTTTTCTCCAGATTTGTCTTGGGGTTGGAAAATATGATTGATTTATTTATTTATTTTTAATAGGAAAGGTTTTGCCTCCCACGTGTTCTCCTTATTTTTGGCATTCTAATGGCTGCAAAAGCACATGTGATGTAGCCCAGCTCCCCTGCTCAAAAGGCCTAGATATGTAACATTATGACATCTAAACTATGCACTAATGACAGTCATCAAAGCAAAATAGCGATTAACATATGCAGATTAACTTTTTCTCTTTTGTTCAAATTTCACAAATTGGCGTTCTCTCTCAGGCTTAGACTAGTGGTTTCAGGTACCAAAATTTACAGTTGGTTTTTAAATAGAGTGTACAAGTAGTTGGTCATAAAATGATCTAAGGGGTCCAATATGTTCTTTTATACCAGTGAAAATCAGAAAACCTTACAAAAATAGGAATCATTACCAAAGCTTTGAGAAAAAGTACAAAAAATACATTTTAACTAAATGAATCCTTACCAAAGCTTTGAGAAAAAGTATCAAACTACAAATTCCCCAGCTCTAATCATTTAATAACATTTTGCTTTTCTTCTGATCATCACATCGACCTCACACCTCTGCATTATGGGTCAATTGGGAGAGGCTCATTGGTATTAATCCATGTAGTCCAAAACACAATTTTTGTGTGTAGGTGTCACGATGTCACACATTTTTTCTTACAAGCTCTGGTGTTCAGTATAAAAACTGCAAACAACATACAGTACTGTACAAAAGTCTGAGAAGACACCTGAGAAAATTACACCTAAAACCTGTTTACTGCTGGGCAGTAGTTTTCAATTTGTGTTAAAAACACAATACAAATATTACAATACAAATAACACTAATAAAGAAGAGAGTATAGAGTTGTTGGATGTACAGCAAAGCGTTCGCTTAACCATTTCCAAACCTTTCCTCATATAAGCCCAAGATTACTAGTAGCTTCCATCAAATAACTGGGTTTGCTCTTTTCACTTTATTAGATTAAATTAGGTGTGTCGCTTATGGAATTTTATAAATCCACACAATGACTATGATCTGGAACCTGTTTTCTTCTAAACAGCTCACAAAATATCGGCTACTTTTTAGAAAAAAAAAAATCTTGATATTTTTTAGTCCTTTGCATTTATTCTAATGTTCTCGTGTTTTTGCTGACAGAAAGAAACCGACTGCTGATATCAATGGTTTCGAACAGGTACTGCACAGTACTGTAGTTCTTGCAATGTGTTTGTTGATGCTGCTACAGAAAAGATCCTAACCCTTGAGCAGCCTTTACTTGGAGCTTTTCTGAAATATTGAAATGTTTTCAGCTTTGAAGGCAAATTAGCATCCAGCTGCATTAAGTGCGGTTGCCTCCCATTGGATACCATGTGAAGTAACTGGTTGCTATGGGTTAACTCACCTCACCAGGTGCGTTCAGCTGAATTGAATCAAACCTACAAAGTATGAACACGCCCTAAAATAATGTGGCAGAATGCTGCTTGTACAGAGTACGTACCCCATGCTGCTCAGGCCGAGCACGCCTATACCCAGCCTATACCCAAAGGCTGTAGCGTACAGGCTCCTAATTGATGCAAATATCTCTCCTTTTTGCAAAACAAGCTTTTATCTATCAAGCATGAAATGAAAGAGCCCCCAAAACCAGATAATACGTCTCCTGCACTGACACTGGGCTATATGGGAATGCAAACAAAGTAAATGTGGCCCCAGATGACATGGCTGTAAAAAAGCATGCCCTGATCAATCTGCACTCCAGTGGAGGAGTGGTATGCAGCACAGATGGAGAACCATGTGCACTGCCGTGTCAGAATAAGTGTGTCGCATTGATTGGCTCTTATTAAACGGAGGGTTAAAGGAAGGTGAAATGTTGTTGGCTGAGGTGTGTGATCCTGCTCTAAGGCTCGAATCCGCTTTATCAGATCTTTAAATACAGGCAGCATGGAGAGAGCAAGAGAGAGAGCGGGAGAAAGAGAGAGAGAGAGAGTGAGGGGAGAGAGAGACTTCAGTGAGGCTTTGATAAATAATTCAGTACACTAGCACTCGTCCCACGGCCCACAGTCCCCCTGCAATCCCAAAGCAGCGCTGTGTGTATGCACACACACTTTTGCAAAGTTTGTGCTCATCAAAATATCTAAAGTGCAAGAGCATGCGCATATGCACAATGAAAACATAGTAGTGAATGAAATGGATATTGAGAAAAGTACCTCATTTATTTACCCAGAAAAAGACACAAATATTACAATAAATACAAATAAAATAATTCAATACGTAGTTATTTTATGTGTGTCAGCACTTTCACCTAACTATTTCCAAACCTCCCGTCATTACAATCCAGTGCCTGGCTAATTAATCCTTCATTAAGCTTAAGGAGGTGACGAGTTCAAGCAGAGAAAACCTTTGTTTTTTTAATTCAAAAGATATCAACTTTTTTTTTTTTTTTTTTTTTTTTTGTAAAAGCAAGAAGATATTACTTTTAATTTTTTATACTTACTGTTGTAACAAAAAGTGTTAAAAATTTGGCTTTAATGCCAAGGACATTTGCATTCAGCACTCTGAGCAGCTGAAAGGAGGACTGATCTTGGATCTGATTCCTCCATTTTAAACTGATTCTAGATCAGTACTCCCGAGGTGGTGTGTGAAAACAGACCCTGTTGTGTAAAACCTAGCAACAACAACATTGTCCTTAATACCAAGAAGACAAAAGAGCTCATTATGGATTTCCAGAAGATGTAAGCCAGCAGATCTACCCCCATTCACTAAGGTGGAACATGTTTGTGTTCCTCTGTGTTCACATCTCTGAGGATCTCTCAGTCTGGTTCAGAAAGGCACAATAGCGCCATTATTTTCTGAGGGGGATAAAGAAAGCAAAGTTACCTGCTCAGATCCTGATGAACTTAATACCGACACTGAGCAGCCTGACTGACCGACTGCATTACGGTGTGGTATGGTTACTGCACCGTAGCTGACAGGAGCCAACGAGTAGTGAGGACTGCCAGCACATCATCGGTGTCCCACAGCTAGCAGTCGTTGACCTGCAGCCTACACAGAGTCTCTGGCGGGCTCGCAGCATATCTCACTTCCCCCCGGGAGGCGCTAAAGGAGCCTCAAGTCTCAAGGAGCCGACACCAGCAGGAACCAGGAACAGTTTTTTTCATAACACCTTCACCATTCTTAACTCTCAAACCCAGTACTAGCCCACTCCCTCACCTCCCTTTCACATTTATGGACTCTAACTCACAGCACTAGCCCATTGCCATTACACATTATGGACCTTGCACTGCTTCTTGCACATATTTAATGTAAATATCTCACATTCTACCATGTGCTCTCCCTGCCCCAATCTGTTTTATACATATTTAATTACTTATCAATACACAAGATGTATAATTAGTCTGTACTTGTTCACACTAATATTTTTTATCTGTATATACCTATGCATACCTTTGCACTCTATCAGTGAATATTCACAGCTTATAATTTAACAACCTGTATATATTGCCTAATCTGCACTTTACTCTACAACATGTACTCTCTGGTTGGATGCTAAACTGCATTTCATTGTACTTGTACAATGACAATAAGCCTGAACCTAATCTAATCTAACCTAATCTAATCTAGAGTTTCTGTCTGCAGCGTTTAGTCACAGTTATGAACCTTTAAGTTGGCCGAAGAGGGTCACTCAGCACCTCCTACACAGGGACAATTCAATAAACAAACAAGCAAACAAACAAATAAATAAATAGACTAAATAGTACTTATATGGCAACAGTGGGGTGGAATGTGAACGCCAGTATACTACATGCCAGCTTTTTTAGTCTGTCTTTAGTTGTTCTATATTGTCTCTGTCTGTGTTTGACTTTACCTGGAGGACATACAGTCCAACTCAGAATCAATCAAAAATAGCAAAAAAACATTTTTTTCTCGTACGGTTTATAATAAGACATTAAAACAAGGCGGCCGTGCTCATATGAGGCTAATGACTAATTAAAATACATGCAGTTTACTATCAGCAGCAACCACTGTTTCGTTGAAAGTCCCAGAAAGTCTGGGCCCTCTGTAATTACAATGCCATCCCAAGTAGAATGAGGTTGCTTATGTGATTTTTGAGACTACATTATGTACTGCTTTTTATAAAAATGGAAAAACATGTAACATAGCTAGAACTGTAGTAGTGACCATTCTGAGACCTGAAATCTGTCCTTTAGGTGCACATGCTCCTTCAACACAATGTGTTGCTTGTTAGCAATATTAGCCTTGTAGCTCCAGTGCAAAACTAATCTAGCAGACACCAAACATGCCTTGGCTGACTGACTACATCTGGGGTAAGGGGGAGATTGTCTAAATTTGATTGTTCATCAAAAGATCGCTTTGATATTTGCATTTAAGGGGGTGAACAAGTGGATGGGAAGCATTAGCTCATACTCTTAGTATATGAGTGCAGCACATATGGCTCATTTTCTTCTGCTTGGTGACACACACACGCACACACACACACACACACACACACACTGGGAACAGTATAAAAATGTTTATCCTAATCACTCCCTAATGACAGCGACTTATGTCCTTAGCATAGTTGATTTGTTTCCTGGGTTTTAAGAGTAGATTATTTCCATGGTAGAGATTTAGCATAAGCCGTTCAGAAACCACAAGCACTGCACTTCAGCCTCGGTTTGGGATTTTAGCCAAACCTAATCTGATTAAAGCAGCATTTCTCTCTCTCTGTCTCTGTGTCTCTCTCTCGCTCATATGCCACACCGCTCTTAGAGTCCTATATGGAGCGCTAGAAGTGGGCCAAAACAAATTGCTTTTAGTCAAGGCTGAAAAGTCGGTCTGAAGAAATAAAAGGTTGTTTTGGACCAGATTAATTCTACTCTACGGCAGCTCCAGCACATCCACTCCCCAGTGCATTCTTCCACTGCTTGTTCTGAACAATGCTTCTTCTTTCAGCAGGTTTTGGAAGTGAGACGGGTTTGTTCTGTCCAAGGTACATGTTTGTGTAAAGATCAATAGAAGAGAGCAGAGCAACAAAATGCAGTTCACATTCTGGCAACCCAGCAAACCGCAAAAAATGAGGTTCACGCACTGATGAAATCTTTCAAGAAAGAAAGCACTGCTGTTGAATGATCTAATAGCTTTCCTTTGTACCATAGGTGTTGATGGCATATTCAAAATCTGCTCTCGTGGCCTTTCCATTCTTTTATAGGACCAATCTGCATTTTTCTAATAGTTGTATATACATGTACTTTAATTTCTATAGGCACTTTTTCTATGTTTTTTAATACACACACACACACAAACACATATCTAAAACGTATGAAGCTCTCTCTCTCTCTCTCTCTCTCTCTCTATACATATATATATATACATATATATATATATATATATATATATATATAGATAGATAGATAGATAGATATAGATATAGATATAGATAGATCTCACCTATGAATCTGTGGAGTTGTGTGTTAAGCATAGCCTGATTGGCCATCCATTAGCATTGAGGGAGGGACAAGATCCAGCCATCACTCAGACCAAAGCAGAACTAGTGCAAAATCAAATGGGGCAGGTTGAGGATTTGCTGGTAAAAGAGGTAAAATGTCACAAATGTTTATTCAACACAGATCAAAAGGCTGTGAAATGAGTATTAATTCTTGTAGAGAGTAAGAGATACATGCATGCATGTATCACTCATATATGCAAGTATGTATTTAGATAAAGACATAAAATTTGCCCTTCATAAAAAAAGCTACATGTATTTGTCACATTGGAAAAACACTGAATTCAAAATAGGCTGTTTTTGCAGCTAAGTGTCCGTACATAGACTAAAAAAGGTGAACAAATGCTTTTAGTTTGGAAAAGCTAGGAAAATTCAGATATGGGCCCTTTAATGTAAAAAATTAATTATAATAAGTTATGTAAGGCTAAAATGTAGCCAGAGGCAGTAATATTTGCCTCAGTGAAAAGGGATCCAGCAGAAAGATCTAAATCATTCCACCCTGCTGGGGAAGCCGCAGAAAATTTAATTTGGGCTGACAATTACTCCAACAATTTTTCACGGGACTGAATACGCCACGTCTGGGCCACAACTTTTCCGATAGTCATTGCGATGGTTCTTCCAAATAGTGACTTAAGTGAAGTTTCTGAGACGGACCTTTGGGGCTGCGTTTCTGGACTGACCTGGATCCTTCAGCCTGAATTAAGTGAACCATGGTGACACTGGTGGGGCGGGTGTGGGGGGCTGATGGCTTCACTTCCCTTTGTGTGCGTGTATTATGAAAGCTCTTCTAAAACCCTCGCCTGCCACACTACCAGCAAATCTATCCCGCTCTCACAGCCCCGGGGATCTGCAGAGCTGTGACGAGAAAAAAGAGAAAATACTGTGTATAATCGTAATGAAAAATACAATCCCTTTTTGCATCGAAAGCTAAAATAATCGGAGGAACAAAGAGAAAGAGGAGAGGAGTGGAGCGGGTCCGAGTCGGCCCGAGTTCAGTGTGCACTCATGCTGCAAATTTCATCAGTGGAGTCGAGTGGAGTATTGATTTGAAGCCTCAGAAACACGGGACATGATATTGGAGGGCCAAGGACGTCCATAGGAGCCAGACACTTCATCTGAGCTACTGGACACGGGTTAGCAAGACAGAGAACTGGGGCCTGGGATATTCTGGTGCGCCGCATCGTAGCATCATACTCCCTTAAGAATAAAGGTTCCTGAATGGCTCTAGGCTTGAAGTAGAGTTTAAGGGGGAAAAAAGCTTGAAAATAGCCTTTACATTGCATTGAGGACTTTAAAAAGTTCTCTCGCACATGCAAGGTTCTTTAAAATGATATCCATTGCAAGACTTTTTAGAGAACCAACAGAGGTTCCTCCCAAACTTTGTTTCAAATAACCCCTTTTTTATTCATTTTGGCACTTATTTATAAGTGTAGCTCAAAGTTTTTTGCTGTGGGAGAAGAAAACGTAATATATTCGCTGGTCCATCTCACTACATGCCCCTCTACAGCCACTCTCAATCTGCTATAGTACTGATTATGCAAACTGCTTTCTATTGTTTAGCCATGCGTCTATTCTTCCCGAGGTCTTATTACAATGCATGGCTTTCAGGCCTCTGAATTAAGTATTAGATTACCTCATTATTTTAAGCAGATACACAAACTTCAACATTGCTTATGAACCTGGGGCCATAATGCAGAAACATCCTAACTCTTATCAGATTAGACCCCATGACAACTTCAGTCAGGATCAAATTTAGGACAGGGACCTGCTACAGAATAATATGTGCTATGTTCTTTGTCTAACTCCAGGTAGAGTTCCAGAAAAAGAGTGTTACAGAAGCAGCACAAAGGTCCTAAATACTGTCTTTATGCATTGTCTCTGTCTGTCCCACTTATTAACTGTAGGTGTTAATGCTGATAAATCTTGTCAGAAGTGATGGTCGTGAATAATAGAGGCAGAGTTAACTGTGTGACTGTGAAAAATAACAATAAGGCAGTGGTGACGTCCTGATGAACAGCGAGGTGGGGCAGTCACAATATTTTTCCAACTTCCAATTGGTTGTTCCCCTAAAAAATTAAATTGCTGTCACCATAAACAATAATAAAAAAATCAAATACTTTTGAAAGCAGTAATGAACAAATCTGAGCCCAGAGTTGCTGTGTAAAATGATAAGAGGGTGAAAAAGTTGGTTTTAAGCAGTTTCTTCTCTAATCCACGACAGAGCAAGCTACAGACTGCAGCTGCCAAAACCAG
Source organism: Alestes dentex (assembly GCA_037576975.1). NCBI lineage: Eukaryota > Metazoa > Chordata > Actinopteri > Characiformes > Alestidae > Alestes > Alestes dentex. The sequence continues at coordinate 9,648,945 of JBBIGA010000001.1, forward strand.
CCTGTAGAGAACAAGTGCTGAAATGAACGGTTGGTGAGTGGACTGAATGATTAGTCTTCACAAGATATTATGCTTTGGCACTCTCAGCTGCGCACAAAGCAAGTGCTTTCAACCTGCAAGGCACTATTTCTTTTGTCCTGCCATGGCCAGCTCTCTGCTAATGGTAAACATGTCCTCCCGGCCAAAGTGCAGTTGGTTTTTTGAAAGTGTGCAGAGACAAGAAGGTCCTCTATTCAAGTTGTGAAGCTTGGGGCTACAACTTGCCTTCCGATGAGAGACTTCATGAAGAAAAGAATGCTTTTTCAATGTTTAAAATGACAAGAGAAAAAAGGAACTAGACCTAACGACATGCCTCCAGCTTTTAGTGCCGTCTACAAAGGGCATTTACGTAATGCTATTATGCTGAGCTACATTAGTGATACAACAATGTCACTGTCGAGCTAGAGTAGCCTAATTGCACCGTGTACTTCCATTGCAAGTGTTGTGGGTTTGGGAGAGCTTTACAGAATGTCCTAGCAATTAAACATGATATAAATGAGATACTGTTTAGATGGTGGCAAATTTGCAGAAGTGAACCATCACTATTAGAGCACGGCCTTTAGTTTGGACCAAAAATGTCTAAACATGATGTCTATGATGTCTATGATGATGCTAACTCTGGCCCACTGGTGCAGCTAACAGCGATTCTTGACATGTAATGATCATTTTTGCCAATGATAGAGTGCCATTTTTCCTCATTAAATTAGTCCTGTTCATTGTAAATAAAAATCTAATTGGTTAACTCCACAGATTTTTAGTGACTAATCTATCACATTAGGCTAAAGGTCTTAGAAACTCCAGGCCCTGAAGGCTGAACCAAAGGTGGAGCTTGCTTAGCTGTAACTACTGAGATTCCACAGAGAATGAAAAAAAAACCCAGACTAGATCCATTTCTGTCAGCCTTTTCAAGAATCAAACCAAAGCTTAACACTGAAATAAAAGAATCACAAAAATACAAATATGATTATTTTATCCCCTTAGGCCTTTACAGTAATTGAAATGTGGTATCCGTGATAAACTTTTTTTTCATTGGGGAGCATGGTCTAACTCCTTTACATGCAGATGTACAGGAGAAGCCTTGCTTTTTAGTTTGACCAGCATCAGCCAGAGCAGGTCCAAGTGTTTAAACTCTAAATTGTGATTCAGATTTTTCATAAAGTTGAATAAGATTGTTGCAAACTTTCCATAAACTTTGTCCAACCTAAATGCAGTAGCCACAAAAGCGTGCACTTGTGGGCAGACCGTGGACAGGTCAATTTAACGAGAGGCTGATTGTATTTGATTTGTGCGCTACATGCTCTCGTAGGCCCGAGCAGCTCTTCAGAGACAGAGGAAGAGACAAGGTAACTGAGTCAGCCTAGAGCTTCTCCTAAAATAGGACTCCTCGAGCTCAGGAGGATTACACAATATCACCGTCGAAAAAACGAAGACGCTACTAGAAGACACCCGCACACATCGCAATAACAAAACAAATCATTTCTCATTCTCTCCCACTCCCCCTGTTTATCCAAAGCTCAAAGTTAAGTTAGGTTGCGGAAAGCGACAGTCATTAGGCAACAAAACAAGCTGTTTCCGTCTTTAAGAGGGGAGTGCGTAATTAAATCGCAAAGAATGAAAAGCAAGGACATCTAAAGCGGTTGCTGACCTGGGTCAATAAGCGAAGGGTCCAGCTGCTCAATCTGCCATTGTATTGACTTATGCTAAATCTATTCTATTGTTTAGCCACGCGTCTATTCTTCTGGAGGCCCGATTTCAATGCATGGCTTTCAGGGCTCTGCCCTGCGTATTAGATAACCTCATTATTTTGAGCATATATACAAACTTCAACATTGTTTACGAATGCCAAACTGCTATATTCGGCACGGTGGTGCATTGAGCGCAATCTGATTCATTTTGAACAGCGAGGCAGATGGCTGACATTGATTTGAAACACGTTTTTCTACAGAAGTGTTTTGCTTCATGTTTACTTAACACACGGAGAAACAACTGAAAAGATGCTTTAAATGAGTTTGAATGCAATTCAGTGTGGTTTTAACCATTAAAGATGCCTTTAAATAACTCTTCCATGTGAGGTGTTAGGAGTCCATAAAGCGATTATAGCCTTCCCACAGGAACATCGTAAATGAATCAAAGCAAAAAAAATCACTGCCACAGTCCAACTGTGCGCAGGGACTTTTGCAGGCATGAAAATATGCACCTATAAATGGGTGCACAGTACATTATCCTCCTTGTACACACACATACACACACACACACAAACACACAAATATATAAATATGCAGCAATAAGGTCTCAGCATGGCCAGTTTCAACTCCATAAATACTCTACAATGAAGTGTGCACATGTGTATGTGTGTCTGTGTGTGTGCTAGTGAGAGCAGTGATGCTTGGTAATTGAAGAGCAGTCCTGTCACTGGTGACCTGCAGGAGGCCAGGGATGAAATGTATTCCATTTTCTCTGTTTTGTGCTGGAATTGACAGCCTGCTGAGGCCCGACTCTGACAGGCCTGACCGAAAAGTTGCCCCAGTGATCGCAGCACCACACACACATACATTTAGATTTGTTTTTATGTGTGTGTGGTGAGGGGCTAATTTGTATTTATATATGTACTGTAAATACTACATGATTATTTCATAGTGTTTTGAAGACTTGTTTAAGTTCTTAGTAAAAATAAAAAAAAGGAAACATCCTTTGTAGGCAATAAACTTAAATATAGCAAATATAGCAAACTATATATAACGTGCCACAGCTTTTATCATTGGTACCCAAACTTTTGCATATGACTTTATATAGTCTGAATATGTACTACCACATTTTTCTTTGTCCTGAAAATGTACAAAAGCAAACATGACTGCCTCCCACCTGGTCCCCTGCAGTTCACACACACTGCCCCTCACACACACACATGCACCACCCCGGACTTACACAATATATTTACAATATAACAGCAATCACATAGCACTATGATGCTCTCAGTCGACCGTCTACTATCACACAGATTTCACACGCACACACACACACAAACACACACACACACACACACACACACACACACACACACACACACACACACACACAGCACATGCCACAGGCTATCTAAGCCTGCATCTGATTTCACTGCACTCATACACACAGGTCTTAAACCCCTGCGTTCCTTGTGCTATTCAATTTTGGATTTATATTGTGTCACCTCCCATTCTGCCTGTGCTGGGGCCTTGACGCAGGAGAGGAGGAGTAATAAGGGAGCTGGACGTGTGCAATCAGAGTGTGTTTTAATATTCATTCTGGCAGCTCTTAGGCCTAATCCTCTCTGTGTGTAAAAACATCCAGCTCTTGTAGCCATTACTGCTTCCTCTAACCGCATCCACAGCAGAACAAACGGCGGGGAGAAATTAATATATTCAAAGCCCTCACTTTCTGCCCCCTGTGTCATCCCTGCTGATTTGTTCTAATGTGAAAATCTAATCCAGACCTAGAAAAGCAGATTATGATGTATTAAATTCTTTTAAACTGGACTATTTTAATACCACATTTGCCCTGGAAATGCAATGCGGGCAGATTATGGACAAAACGCTCCAAATATCAAAAACAAAACGATTCTCAGAACTGAAGTACATATGAAGTCCATATGAATAAATAAATAATTAAAATCACACTCACACACTTTAAATGCTCCAGTTAACTGTATCATCCCACTGGCTGTCACTTAATAGCTCATTAAATATCTAACAATTGTCTGGTGATCCACAGTATAATTATAATTTTGTTAGATGGGTTTTTTTTGTCTGGCTACTAAAGGTACTCAAATGGTGAACATTTATGTGCTAGTAAAGATTAACTTTTGACTGGTTGTGTGTGTTTATATACACACAAATATCAAATATATCTCAAAAATCTTCAGTGAGTGTGGAGGTGCTAGATGACCAGATTACTACAGAATTTAAGACACACTCAGTTTAAACCACATTCTTTTCTTTCAGAACCCTGTCCATGCTCCTCCGGCATTCTTGGATACTGTTGCCAGGTAAGACAAGCTTTACACAACACTGACAAGAATACCATTCTCACTAATGAGACACTGCAGAGTGTGAGAATAGTACATATACTATTACATTAATATAACATCAACATAATTTTATGTTTCTAGATTAAAATGTGACACTACTAATCCAATTTCAAGGAACATTTGAGAACATTAAGCATTTAATTTAAGGACTGCCTACATAAGAGCTTCATAACACATGCATAAATGTTGAATAGGCCTGACAGAAGCCTAACAGTCCTGGGCAATTCAGTGAACTAATATATGACAGCAACTTCAGGCTTATACGTTCCATTACCTAGTAATGATGCTGTATGACAGTGTTATGTCACTTTAGATAAAATGTGAGTTCAATGCCATTTACTTCATAAAAAATATTGCCAATACTAACATCAGCGGTTTATAAATACTTAAGCCACGCTTTCTGAATGTGCTATTCTATGCTTGTGCATGTCTAATGAAGTCTCTATGTCGGTACAAAGAAAACTATTTCAAAGAAAGTATTAGCGTAAAAACTACAGACGGTCTATCCCAGAACAACCTTTACATACTTACAAAATCAATATTTTAATGTTAAAATATATTAAAATGCATCAAAAATGTATTAAAAAACTACTATACATTCATATGTTTTGACATAATTTGAGACAAATTTTCTCATGAGGCTGAACAGGATTTCTGCCATCCTGCTACAGAAAGGATCCGTGCAGACAGCATGGGCAGGTCAGTTCTCCTTCATCTACAAATCAGATCACACAGAGATCACAAAAAAGGCATATTCGCTGCTGCTGAAACTCAGTCACTGAGCTTTGGAGCAATCGTCCAGATTCTTTTCTTTTGATGGGTGTCCAGTGCTTGATTTTAAGTCTTGTTGTTTGGGGACTTTTGGTATTACGGAAGAAAAATGCAGAGGCAATAAAATAATGCGCTGAAAATGTCTCTTGGTGTGTTTTGGGGCTAAGCAAATTGCATTCTTCCGGCGAGTAAAGTCCCCCGAGCAAAAGCCGTCCAAATTAGGACCTGGGGGAACAATGTAGTATGCAGACAGTCAGCATTCAATCTCATTTAATGTTGTGCCCACAGGCTTCAGCTACCTCTGCACTGCATTAACTCATATGTCCATCTTTCCGCCAAGTCATTAAAACACTGTGGGACACAATGCGATTTTTTCGTTTAACCACAATGCAAAAAAAAGAACAGATGAGAGAGACAGGGGAGAAGAGGAGAATGGGGAAACAGTCAGAGGCCCTCTGAGAAAAAGTTATGCAACCCTCTCTTTGTGACTGCTTCTGCTATTCACTTTAAGCCACTTGTTTACGGATAATTTCTTAATGTTTAATAATTCCGAACTTCCGGTGTATGCAAGCATAAATAGTTACTGACATAAATTGTCATTTATTTAATATAAATTGAACTCCCAGTAGACATAAATGCAGGATCCATAGAATGGCAGGTAATTTAGTATCAGAAAACCGTATAAGACACATTCTGCATGGCACTACAAAACGAAAAAAGCATTCCAGCATCTTTTATGTCAGTGACTGTGCTGATGTGATGTATTGTATTCGTGTTTAAGTGATGCACACATCTGAATCAGGGGAATTCAGTGTGTCTCCTGCTGTGTGTAGGTTGTGGTGGTGAGGATCTGAAATACATCGAGTGAGTGTCTGTGCCATGTGTGCTTGTCCTTCCGCAGCTGGGTGTGTACCTGTGCCTGCTGGGCCCAAGGCTGCTCTCGGGTGGGATAATGAGATGGATAGCACCCATCTGCCCCATAAACCCCAGAGACAGCCCTGGCCGTCACGCAGGCCTGACCCCTGACCCTGGATTAGGATTGGACCATGTGGCTCGCTGACTGAGGGTGACAGAGTGCAGGGAGGGGGCAAAATCACAGATAACACCTTCAGTCAGGACTATAGTATCAATTCAGGCAAATAAACACACACATACACACACACACACACACACACACACACAATCAAATACTTAGGGATGTACGAAACCCAAATACATTATTCAGGAAAGCACAAATAACAGATATTTATTCTCTTAATGTCTAAAAAAAAAAGCCAAGATTGACTCATCTTTGTGGTATCCATTATTTTTCTTCAAATTGATTCTTATCATTGTGAATGGGCATAAGGTGAAAACATCGATTCTGTTTGCATTTCTCTGAATTCACTAACCAGTAATTTCATTTACTGCACTTTATAGAACTATGATCGCTATAATCGGTAGTCATCGCCACCGAGTCAGCACAAAGCAGGCAGCGGGCGGAGAGTGGACCGATCCCGGCCATCACTCAAAAAAAAGAGGAGGGAGGAGGAGGCATCCCATATTACTGTTATATAATTACTGCTGTAGTAAATACTTGAGCAGAAACTCAAGTTTCTTGAGCGGACTGCAGTAACATCAACACATTAAGAAAAGCCAGTGCAGCATAACTGATATTTAAGAGAATTCCTTTAAACTGAAGGATATTTTTCCATGTATCTTTACAAGCCAAAATTTATGTTTAATTTTTTAATGTGTTATATTCAGCACATAATCAGTAATTGTGCATTAAAATGTGCAGAAGTGTGTTCTCTGAAGGGGATGTGTACTTAGTTACAAATTGTCATTTGACCAAGTGTAGCCAAACTTCTGCATATGACTTATTTGTAATAATAATTTGTCTCAATAAATGTATATTTGTACACTGATCAGCCACAACATTAAAAGCACGGGCAGATTAAATGAATAACTTTGGTTATCTTGTTACAGTGACATCCTGCATTGGGTGGGAGATAGACATCAAGTGCACCGTCAGTTCTTAAAGTTGATGTGTTGAAAGCACAAAAAAAAGGGGTGAGTGTGAGAATCTGAGTGACTTTGACAAGGTCTAAATTGTGATGGCTAGACAACTGGGTCAGAGCATCTCCAAAACAGCATTCTTCATTATTATTATTATGTAATTATTATGTAACATGGGGGGGGTTGATTTAGATTTAATGATTACTAAGCATCATATTTGCATATTTTCAAACTTCCCTCTGTTATGCTTCATGGCAATGATATTCCCTAATGGCTGCGGCAATGCTCCCTGCCACACTGCAAAAATGGTTAGGGGACGATTTTTAGAACATTACAAAGAGTTCAAGATGCTGACTTGGCCAACAAGTTCCCCAGATCTCAATCTGATTGAGCATCTGTGGAATGTGCTGAATAATCACTGATCCATGGAGTTTCTACTTCACAACTTACAGGACTTAAAGGATCTGCTGTAACGTCTTAGTGCAGAAACCACAGCACAACTTCAGAGCTGTTTTGATGGCACAAGAGAGGCCTTCACAATATTAGGATTTTAATTTTATGGCTGATCGGTGTATATGTAAGAAGAAATAGTTTAGTAAGAATATTTTTGATATTATGTATAAGCACACACACACACACACACACACACACACACACACACACATATATATATACATCAGTGTCCTCGAATCCCGCGTGTGGAGGAGGGAAGGAGGGGTGTGTGTGGAGAGGGATTACTCAGTCACTACAGGAAACCATGAAACACAAATATTCATGGTATAGATTGCTGACATTGATTTTGTCTTGAAGGAAGTAATCCCTTACCCTGTCTCTGTTTCTTTGACAGAAACACACACACACACACACACACACACACACACACACACACACACACTAAAGCTGCACGAAATATAGTGGACCCTGCATGTTGCAATTGTAAAATAATGAACAAATACATTAAATACATTCAAAAGGCAACTGAATTTAAGAGAAGGCCAGGTTTTGCAGCACTGATCTTTTTGTATTGTAAAGTTTTGGTTGGAACACACGAGTTAAATCCTTGAAATGCCCTATAGAAAATTATTCAAACATTGCTCTAGTCTTTTTGGAAATACTCTGACTCTAGACTTGAAGTATAACCAGATTTTAGCCGTGACCATCAGGACTGAGTCACTGTAAAAGTGCTACCTACAAGTTAAAACAAATGTTAAAATAATTTCTACAAGCTTCAGAAATCCATGTTTAACCTATAACATCCAAAGATTGCACTTTAGCCTTAGCTTAGTTAATATACTAAGTATACTGTTAGTATATTAGTAGTAATATGCTAATATACTACCAGAATCCCATTGTGATGCTTGCAGAAATTAACATTATTGTTTCCTTTCTTGCCTGCTCTAAATGCTTTGCTTTAATGGTTATGGCTCACTGAGTGGGACATGGGCATGGTTATGAATTTCGTGTGTATTATATTTTCCCAAAATGATTTATGTTTGTTTGCCAGTGTGAATGGCTTCAATCAAATACCCAAAGAAAATCATCTGGCCTGATTGGTCAGAAATCGTTACAAGACATACACTAAATTGCAAAGAAAACTATTAACAGTAATAATTACAAAATATCTAGTTGAGCACCACACACACACACACACACACACACACACACACACACACACACACACACTCATGCAATGACCTGAACGAGGTAGGCCTGGAAAGATTCAAGCTGTTCAAGTATTTATATAAAACAGACAAAAGTGCTTAACTATTTCTGTATTGCAGTGCATTCTATTATTAACTTGATGCACTTAATTACCACTGGCTTCTGTCTTTGACCTAGAGGCTGAAGCTCACCACAACATGCAGTAGCATATGGCCCAGTGCTGTGACTGTGGTAATTAGTGTTGTTGGTGTTCAGGGCATCTGAAACATCTTTACATTGTGCAACTAGACCCGGCTGCACCTCAGCACTGGACGTCCTGCAGCTTTTTAGACGAAGCCTGCGTCCTGAACTCTGTCATGTGGAATCACCAAAAGCCCATCTGAGCCTCTCCTCACATCTAACAGCCCAGAGGCTTACTCCAAAAATCCACCAATCACAGAGTGGTCTGCAGCAGCTGACTCCACCCACATTCGCACAAGCCCAACGACAGATGACAGGGCAACGGCAAGGCGCATGCGTGAGCACGCGCACGTGCACATGCATGCACAGTACATCCATGTGAACCCCCCCTCACACACACACACCACACACACACACTTACACGCACTCATATTTCATGCATTTGCACAAGCAAACACACACCCACATGAGGCACCATATTTTACAGGTCACATACACATGTTTGTGTATCATGCATTAGCACAAGCATGCACACACACGCACACACACACGGCACAAGGTCTCTCTCTCTTTCTCACACACACATACACACACACACACACACACACATGCACAGACACATACAGACACACACACACACACACACACTAAGCACTAAGCACAAGCATGCATGAGTATGCATGCACATATAAAAAACCATACAGGTATAGATACACACAAACACACACGCACACACACACACACACACACACACACACACACACACACAGATTTAAACAGGCTGGTATGCACATGCACACACACGTGCCACGTATTTGCACAAGCACATGTTGGAGCACACACACACACACACACACACACTCAGAGTAGGTCAGGGTGCTTGAGTGAACACCCATCCAACTGTGCACAAATTCTTCAAGAAGCAATTAAATACATCATGAAATCTCAAATATCACCAAGACCGGATTATGATTCTTTAGGAAGCGATTGCAAGTGAAGTTTCTTATGAAAGGGATTTAGTGCATCATAAAATCTCAAATTTCACCACAATTCATTTTAATTTGATTATGTTTCTGAGGGAAGCCATTCGGTGCATCATGAAATTTCAGATATCAGTGAAGTTGATTATAGTGCTGAGAATCAGAATCTTTTATTTGTGGAGAAAACACAAATGTGTATGAAAAGAACGAGAATGAGTGTAATCAAATACTATTTGAACTGATTTTAATTAATTCTAGCATTCTAAAATCAATGCAGTTGAATCGGCACCTTCAGGTCGATGCAACACCACATATCAGTGCAGGGGAGCTGAAAGGCCTGGGATTCGGCCCCACAGCCCTGATTTTTTTCTAAATAGCCCTGGATCTGAAAAATAATAATAATTAAAAACAGTCAATAGCCATGGATCTAATCTTAATTATCTGTATTCCGAGCTTTGCCTGAGACATGGTGACACATGGCTTAGGTGAGCAGACCCCCTGTCGACAAATCAAACCAACACTCTTCCCGGTCGACAAATTGACATGTTCAAGGTCCTAAGGACACCCCTGCATTAGTGTATGGTGTGTAAGTGTTGTGTGTTTCTCTTATGTGCCTGCAGTTGGTGAGAGGAAATGAACGTGTCCCTCTGTCACCAGTGTTGCAGTGAGCACAGGTGATAGGAGCAGAGAAAGCCACAAACAAGACAAGATAGTCATCGACCCTGCAATGACAAACGACTCTGTGGATGCCCCGCGTCAGCCTGAGCGAAGTGTTAACAATGACAAAAAACACGCCAGCTTTATCTCCAACACATCCAGCAGAAACCCCAGAGCCTACGGCCTATCTGGGTCAGTCTAGCGCTTGAAAAAATTCTTCACACATTGGGCAGTACATCTGTTCCAGTTTCACTTTAATTAAAAAATGTGGAACAATTGTATCTTTGCATTTGTACCTGTCTGAACAGAGTTTCACATGCAAAGTGCATATTGCTACCAAAGTCCCGTAGACAATGCTCTAGATACAATTAAAAAAAAAAGTAATAATGATTGACAATTCATTGACAACTATTCACTCTTCAGAAAATGGTTTAGTGAAAAGGAATTTATACACTTTCCCACTGATCCCAGATGTTGATCAACCAAGACAAATTTGGAGTGCAAATTTTGTTTCTTTAGTTTAGTACTGGAGCAATGAGGCTAAAGCAGGTAACAACCACTAGTAGTCAATAGTCACCCAAATGGTTTCTATAAAAATGCATCCCTAATTTTTTTCTCAAACCACATCTTGTGGATCAGACTTGTGGATGTGGTTTAGGGCACTGTACGACCTACTGTGAGCTTTAAAAAATGACTAAAACACCAATGCTACAGGCAACAATGTCCAGGCCTGGAGATTGGATTACATTCCTCCATTTTTATGATAATTAATGGTTCAAAAACTGATCCTAGATCAGCACTTCTACTACTGAGGTGGTTTGTGAAAACTGACCTTGTTGTCTAAATAGGCTGCTTGCAATGTTCAGCCACAGAACACCAAGAGAAAGTTTTAGTGGTGTGTGTAATTAGCAATGTTATCTCCAGTTCTAAACTGAACAGAGAAAAAAAAACACACAACATATCTGCTACATCTGGAGTGAGTGGAAAATTGTTCTTGAAGCTGTTTAACGGTCCTACACAATCAGTAATCACCTTTATAAAAAAAACATTTCTTTAAAGAATCTTCTATTAAAAGGCTTTTCTAGGGAAGGGAAAAACACTTTAAGTATCTTTATATTTAAAAACAGATGCACATATGCAAAACAGGAAAAAATCAAAATGCTATTCATTACAATATTTCATATATCACAGGGTGGCATGCCAATTAGGCCTACAGAGTCAACACGGCTGCAGCGTCTGCAGAGTAATTAAATTGAAATATTAATGATGAAATGTCCGCGCAGGCCTTCAGCCCGCGATCAATCTGTGCCTAATGAGTCATTCATCTCGATCCGTTGAGCGGCCCTCCCCTCGCCGCGTGCGCTCGGAAGCTGGGCACTGCTAGAGGTCATTGATGAAGTCGGCGCAAATCAGTGCCTAAACAAAACCAATTTATCCTTAATAGCATTCTTTTCCCAGGGAAGTGAAAGGTGGGGAAGGAGATGTAAATGGCCCAGCAAGTAGTTTGCGGGTGAATGCATGTGTGTGTGTGTCTCTGTGGGTTTGTGTGTGTGTGTGTGTGTGTGTGTTTGTGGGTGGCTGGGTGGGTTTTATGGCTTTATTTCCATGTTAGGCTCAAAAAAAAATGTTTTAGCTTTTTTTTTTTTGGGTTCTTTTCTTTTTTGGAAATATATTTTTTTCCACAAAGGATGTTTTTTCAGGAGCTGATGCTGTCGTCATTTGAAGCATTTTCTGAGCCTCGCAGATCATTAATATTTGACTTGGTTTGAAATATGTTTGCGCATTCCTGTAAGCGAATCCTTCTAAGTTCAGGGAAAGATGAGTTGCCTTTATTTGATTTTTTTCCCTCGATTATCCTGTCAAAAATAACGATGCATTTAAAAATAAAGGCAGTGCCATGGAAGGTTCCCTAAAGAACCTTTTCGGTGGATAATTTATTACAGAATCATTATACCAAATGAGGGAGTGTGAAATATATATATATATATTTTTTTTAAGTTTAAATAACCTCCACATAATGTTCCAGGCCAGGAGTGGGCTGCTCTGGTCCTGGAGGGCTCAATTCCTGCACAAACACACCTGATTCAACACCTCAGTAAATATCCAGGTTTAGCCAGGTACGCTAGAGCAGAGTAATCTTCACCAGACGGCGCTGGACCCCGGCCCTCATTTGCCTGTGTCAATTAATGGTTTCTCCTTGAACAGTGTGTCCAAGCCAAGAGCCATTTAGGAAGCTTTATTTTTTATAGTGTAGAGGGATGTCTGCTTTAACCTCAGTGTTGTATAACAGGCTCTCTCTCCTGGTCCGTGTGCGTGTGGAGGCTGGAGCTCCAGTGGGAGCTGCACTGCACTGCTCTGTTCTGTTTCTGCCATGAAGCTAACACTTGATCTGCCTGCTGACTCATTACACTTGCCACGGCGCATTTGCGTGGCGAAGTGCACTCGTTTGGAGCTGGCCGACTATTTTGAGACTTATTAGTCTTGACCCGGGCGAGCGAGGCTTGCTCTGTCCCATCAGTCCAATCAGTCCAATCAGCGCTCCTCCTGTCCGGGCCAATAATAGGATTTCCACCATCGCGTTGACTTAGCCCCTAAAGAGCAAGGTGGGCCGCTTCTGTGGAGCGGGTAAGCCGAGTTTAAACCATTTACCCACTTGCCAAAGTCGACGTGATGTTCTTGTGAAGTTGACAGAGATCGTTGTGTCGGTGGGGGCTGGGTGGGGATTGGGGTTGCTACGGACACAATTACTTAAGCGCAATCGAGAGGAGCCATCTCCACGTATCTGCTGTTTACTCACGCAAGCCGCGGCTGGCCAACTTGGCAAACAGAGGTCCAAGCACACCACCTTTGTTTGAATATGCATTACCTCCCAAAGGGCAAACAAATGAATGAATATTCACACTCAATCTATAGCCCCGGGCTGTGCATGCATTATTCATGCACTTGCCATTGTGCTCCAGAACAGACATATCAAGTTTGTCATTAAAAATCATAAACTGCATTAATTAAAAAAAACATGTATGAGCATAAAGGATTTTGAGGAGTAAGAGAAACAAAACAGCCATGCTGGAAGAAAAAAAAGCCAATTTGTTTATGACCAAAAGTTCAGTGGATGCCTTAGTCTGATAAAGTTACAATAAAAAAAGGGGGAAAAAAACAAAAACTAAACAAACAAACAAACAAACAACAAAAAACCATTTAAATGGCTTGATAAAAGCAGCCATCTTGAAACGTGGCTGACAGCTCATCTGAAGCTTTGAGCCCATGGAGTTCCAGAGCTGTCCCCCCAAAACACACCATTAACTTTAGACATTATTTCTTTCATTCCCTCAGATCCTGATACATATCCGTTAAGGGAGTCTATGCCTTATTAGAGATTGAGAAAAGTAAGCTGTCACGGCGCTGTGCAATGACGGGGCTGTTTTCGACTGTTAGTAGGTGGCGCCCAACAAGAGGACGCTCCATGCTAAAAGGTTTCTCCTCGGGATGAGCGACAGTCCGGATGACAGTTTAAAAGCTTCCCTCTTCCTATAAAAATTGGTGCTACCTTCTTCCACACAATTGCACTAGCTAGTCAAATTGCATTAGTAATGCACTGTGTCTTTATGGACGGCGCAAAACAATGGAAGCTTAAATACGGTGCATTGCATGGACGTGTTTTGAAAGCACTCTGCCTTTTACTGATGGAGATTACGGTGTTGTGACATTTTCTCTCCAAACACAATCACGTGCATGGTCATCAGTGAATCTATATTGGTCTATCAGCAGGAATCTCCATATTCACTCTAGAAAAAGGGTGGGGGATGGCCATATATGAACAACTTGTTTCCTAAAGAACTATTGGCCCCTGAACAACCATTTCTGTAAATTAAATTAAGTACCTAAACATTGCAAAAATCCATAACTAAAGGTTTTTATGAGGACTGTACATCCAAGACCAGAGCCATTTAGAAATATAGTGTACTCTTTAAAAATGGTTCCAGAAAGGATTCCACATTTCTGCTTCCTTTTTAATGGATGGCTTTTTTGAAGAACCATTTGTATACATCTTTTTTTGAAACTGTAGGTTCCAGCCAAGAACTGATTAGAAGAGTTAGTTTTACAAGTTCACTCCTAGAAGTAAAGATCCTAAAAAGAGTTCTTTGGAGCAATGTCCCTGCAAGAACCACATTTGGTTCCTAAATCACCCATTCAATGTATAATTCTTTGAAAAAACATTTTTGTAAATGAACTAGTTGTTGAGGTGGTTGTTAAGAACCATTTTAAAGAAGCTCAAGCTTCTTTAAAATGGTTCTTGTAATGTGAAAGGTTTTATACCAATTAAAGGTTTTTCACAGAACTGCACATCCAAACCAGGAACTGTTCAAGAATTTTTATTTTTAGCTTTATTTATTTCACTACCTTTGTTAAAGTGTGATGTTTTTTCATTTAGGTTTAATGGATACAACTGTGAACCAAGACACACATCAAGACAGACTGAGTCTGAGCAACACTTTAATATTGATGATCCTGGAGCAGCATTGATATTCTGTTTGTTGCGAGCGGAGCGCACTTGCAGTGGTCAAAGCTTCACCTTGCCAGGGAATGAAGGTCAGCTAGGTCCACCCGGTATACCAGCTCCTTCGCAATGACCCAGCACAAGCGGTTCTCAGAGGAGGCCGCGCACAATTATTCAGCAAAACTTTGGAAAAGTGCTTCATCTTCAAAAGAAGAATTATTCGAATTTTCATGACCATATGCAAATCAACCGCAACGCAACCGTCTGACCAGATATGAATATTCAAAGGGCTCCGTCTTTATAGCTGGAAATAATTAGAAGGATATTTGCATTTGATTATTCGCCTTCCTGAAAGCGTGCTGAACATATGACTTGCCCCTTCAAATGTGGAGAGGTCAGTTCTGATCTTTATTGGGCCTTTGTTGGTTAGTTAAAGGGGCTGTGCACTTTTACACAGAGTGATAGGAAACAAGCCTTAGGTGATGCGGATAATTCTGAATTTCCTCATGTGTGATTACGCCGGTGAAAGAAAAAGAAACATAAATCCTCCCTGTCATAATAAGAGAGAGAGTTGACATTTTGTGACAAAACCCAAGAAAAGTTGGCCTTATCAGCTGCTTCTAATTAAAGGTCAGTACCTTTCACTGTTTAATGCCACATTATTTGATTCTGAGGAGTTTTCTGCTTTGGTCTCTATTTAGATAGCAGCGAGCCACTCACGAGATAATGCAAGGTGATTAGTGAAGGGCCAGAAAAACACTTTAATACAGTTTCCACCTCATTTGCCTTTTTTTTTTTTTTTTTTTTTTTTAAATGGGGCCATTCAGGGGGACAGGCACTGATTTGATGTGCAACCTCTAATCTGAAAGAACACAAGTACCCCAGATAATTGCTGTTTGAGACATCCCGATACAAAAACACTTGTTATTGACATTTGTTGACTTTTTGCCACAGGGAAACGTCCAACTGTGCACTGTGCTGTATAAACACAGAGGACGGAGGCTTGCTAATGGGGGTGGCCTCATATTTCTGCCCTGGCTAGTGGGGCTTTATGTAATTGTGGGTATTTTACTCATCTGCAAAGCACCTGTACTTTCTGTCCCCAACGCCGTCCCACAAGAGCCATTGGGCACATGTTGACAGCTAGATTACAACTTCAGGATGTGGAAACAGTTTCTAGCTCTGGGTAAATAAACCTTGACACTACAAACTCTCTGCACTGCAACAGTGTCTGTGGTGATGAAAGCTGCCAAATGCTAATGCACTGGTAAATGTGTATGCTTGCTAAACTAGAGTATGTGGAGGAGGTTAAAGGAATATGCCGGTGTTTTTTCAACCTAATTTCTATCCGCTGTGTCTGTAACATGCAGCTAATTACCACAGACAGGCCCTGTACTTAGTAAAAGGACAGAGAATCTGGTAGCTTAAAACATACTTATAATGGAAGTCATTGGGCAGATGCTGAAGCACCTGTCCACTGACTTAAACTGTGAGTGAGTTTAAAGTGAACAGATTTCCTGATTTTTTTTTTACTAATTACTGCCTGTGGTAATCAACTGTACGCTGCAGATGTGGTGGTAAAACACTGGAGTATTCCTTTAAGGAGAAATATGGCAGTGCTCGCTTCATGGATTCATTTTAGGACGCCTTGGCGCAAAGGGAGAGCACGGAAGGGCTGTGAGGAAACTGCACACCACCACACAAATCATACATGAAATTCACATGCGCACACACTCTTGCTGAACATGCAAGTCAGGAATAACACATGCAACTAACAGGATATATTAACATACATTGTATACACCTACACACATGCTTAAAGCACATTCACTGCAGTGCACACGCATAGACATAAATGCTTTAAGCTATGCCCAAGCCAGTCACATTCAAAGTGAGGAAAAAGCCTGAATCTATTGATTACGCAGGCAAAAACAAAAATGGCTAAAATTTCTATTACTAAAATAATTCATGTGATGGATATGACACATTAGGATGAAATGACAAAGAACAACAATATTTCAGCACAATTATTTTAGCTAGATTGTTCCACTGATGATGGCTTATAAAATAATTATATGCCTGTCAGACAAAAGCTAATTTTTGCAACATATCTTCATGAGCTTGAGATACATTTCATCCATGCATGGTGCATGCATTCATCATTTTCATGAAGATCCCCCACCCCCCAGTATTAAAGCGTGGAAACACGGCAAACTACCACTCATCTTCAGCTCTCGTCCCATGTATAATAGGAGCTATTTCTAATTGTCAAAAATGAGCGACTCTTAAATGAAAGCAATTGTAGAGTGCTTTGGCTGCTTTGTTGTTTTTTTTTCCTTCCTCATTTCCATAAAGGCGGTAGAGAGCGGCTGGGTGGTATGTGCCGTCGCGGGGAGGTGTGTGTGTGTGTGTGTGTGTGTGTGTGTAGGGGGTTTGGAGCGAAGGCAGGGGAAGCGCTCCGTTTGGCCCATAAATCATTCATGCTCTTCCCTCCATGTCCACACAAAGAACTCTCTTACAGAGCTTTAGGTAGAGCTCAGCTAAAGAGCATGCGGACCGATAAAATCTGTTCAAATGAAATAAGGAAATTTATTTATATTTGTCTTTATTTACACATTTTTGGTGGCATATATAATATATGTACAGATGTATGGCTGTTTTGTGGCTTAAAGATTTGACAAATGCTCCTAGAAAACATGCAAAATGATAAGTCTAGAAATATATATATATATATATATATATATATATATATATATGTGTGTGTGTGTGTGTGTG
>JBBIGA010000001.1:9682370-9693084 GCA_037576975.1 Alestes dentex
TTGAGTGTGTGTGTGTGTGTGTGTGTGTGTGTGTGTGTGCGTGTGCGTGTGTCCATTTTTAAAAACTGTTGATAGCAACCCAACACACCAAACATTATATTTCACAATAGCACCTGTACTTTTTATCAGCCACAACAGAACATGACAATGTAATCAAGTAATAAAAAGTATAAATATTTTGAATGTATATTACAAGCAGTTATACACTTCAGTTTTTTGGTGTTATGTGCTACAAATGTCTATGCATCACTACGAGCTTGACACTAATATTCATTAAGCTAATAAATACATTGCTGCATTAAACCTTTCCAGCTCTCAGTGGAAATAAAATGAAAACTTTATTTTTTCATTTTATTGTGTGTTTGTGTGAATATGTGTTTATATGCAGTATTGTACATGCATTTTACAGTGCATTTGAGCAGCCGTTCAGATCCACCTATATAAGCACCGACTGAGGGAAGACGAATGGACATGAGGTGCATAAAAATTAGGCCATAGAAGAAGACATTAGGGGGACGTTTAATACATACCACCACGTTTGACTCATCATCACAGAAAGGCTGTGTTAATTTAGTTTGGGCTGGATGTAAATCAGCTCCGTTTAATCTAATTACTTTCCTTACGACCTGTTGGTGGTGCTGTTATTCATGGATCCACGGGAGTCCAAAATAATCAGCTTCTAGTCAGTTGTTAACACCAAAAAACCCAATGTGGATGCTAAACACTGAATCTTGTTTTGATGTTTATTTTCTTTGAAGAAGAGGGATGGCTTAGCCCTACTAACCGAATTACACCGCCTACTCCTATATACATGCACACATATACATTTTTCAATTAACTTCAGTTCATTCATTTCAGTATCAGTATTCACTTTTACATATCAGTTCATTTCCTCTGTGATTTGAGGCCCCTATGTGTCGAGTTTAGTGTGAGGTGTGAGGGGCTCGCTGAAGTATTAATGGAGCATTATACTCTTATATATTTTTAGTAAAAAAAAAAAAACCCTTTGGGCACTTCCAGTGTCCCTAAAAGAACATGGTTGCTAGGCAACCATTATTGTTGCCATGGAGATTCACGTGTTGGCAGCTGCTGCAATCAGCATTAACTCAAGGCACACATTCTCATTCCAATAGTCAGGCGATGGCAGACAAGTAGGACGGCAAGTCACCGGGATAGTAATCAGCGCGAAACATATGCTCATCCATTACTCGCCGCATTAATAACATTATATATGACCAAAAATGATTGCTGGTGCTTTGGTGCAATGATGGCTGATAGAATTAAACATCCTCCTGATGACTGCCATAGGCATATTAATTGCATTAGGGCCATTTTAAGGTTTGTGGACTCTTATTTTTGGTGATAAAATAATCAACATCAATTTCATGGTACAGAGAGAGAGAGAATGCAGCTTTGAAGGCATGCAACTAAAACATTGGGGGTTTTTTTTTCATGGATATAATAAAATGCATCATCAATTTGTTCACATTTTGACTTCTAGGCAATGAATTAGAACGGCTGTGGACAATAAGCAAGGCCCTGGTTTTATTACATTTAGGAGCCACACTAGGCCTCAAAACCATAAATGGAACCCAAATATACATGGTTACATTTAGCCAGAGTGTGGGGGGATCTGCTGAAACCCTCCACCGAATCTTCAGAGCCAGGGCGGATGTGGGGGTGGATGCGCTGCAGCTGAAGATTTCCCACTTCCTTTATGTTCATTCTCTCCGTTTGCTGCTGTTGCCGGAGCAGCATGGCCAAATCGAGTGTTCTCGGAGCAGCTGTGGTAGCCAGTTGCACTGCGTTTCTAAGGCTGTGGGGGATAAGTGATATTTTCTCGCGATTAAATTGTTTCTCTGTAAGGCCATGCGGACGAGCGCATTGGAGGAATTGCAGCGTGAAGCCATGCAGCAGAGCTTCGGCAGAGCAGACATGGACAGCCAGTGTAATAACAGTTATTTGGAGTGCCACTTTATCTGTCACTTCGCAGGTGACATCACAGAGATATGCAGGAACAAAGCGCGGCGCAGAAACAATAAGAGCGCTGTTGACCTTTGTTTACAACCCCAGGGCAACATGTGGAGATGCTCCTGCTGTCTGCTCGCTCTGATTGTATTCCAACTACCGGCTAAAGGTGATAAAAGGCAAGATATTCACTGGCAATGAGTTCACTACTGAGAGCGGGAGGAGGCTGAGGATGAAAGAGGATGGTGTGTGCCTGCAAATGTACATACAATTAACCCATATGTGCAGAGCAAAGATCAGGAATGGAGATCAAGACATAATCATCACTGAAATACAAATAATGTTTATGGGCCGCTCTATAATTAGAAAGGTGAATCATTTAATGAGCCTTTATTAAACATATGATATGTCTGAAAGTTTATATGTCTTCAATATGCGGACCATCTTAAAAGCAAAGATTCATAAATAGTCCTTTGTTTAGATGTACAGTTATAAATAAAACATGGCATAGAACCCCTATAATACACTCCTAAAAATAAAGCCGTTCTATGTCTGGTGCCACAAAAGAACCACTTATGGTTCCCTAAAGCACAGTGAATAGTTCTTAAGAGAATGGTTTTTGAGGTTTGTGAGTGTGTAGAACCTTTTTGAAGTTTAAAAGACACCTTTACATAGTGTGGAGGTTTTTTAAAGCTTAAAAGGTTCTTCACACTCACAAATCTCATTTAGAACATGGTCCTTCAAGAAACCAATAGTGATGTCGTGCAAAGAATTATTTGACACCTCAGCTTTGTTTTTTGAAGAATACATGTAGAGGTTCTCACTCTCATACAATCAAGCAAACAAATAAAAATGGTTCTTTAAAAAAATGGTCTGTTGAAAGGTTCTTCAGGGTCTTTTAGTAAAGGTTATGGTTACACACATAACTGAAATGCCTAAATAGTGCTCTGCATGGTGTTACTTGGTGGTTTTACATGTCGGAGAACATGCTGCATTTTGTTTTAAGGACCTTTTTTAGTTCTCCGTGCCACTAAAAAGGGTTCTATTATTGATCATTTCATCTCTTTTTGTTATCACAGAGAACCTTTTGCATAATACTAAAATGATCCTTTGACTATACTGCATTATATTTAACAATAGAATCCTTTTTGGTGCTATATAGGACTATTAACATTGTTCTTTAAAGAACCATAAGCAAGGTGTTTTGTTAAACAGTCAAAAAAAAAGCACAATCACTGAAATAGGCCCTTATAGTCATATGTACTACCATTAACTTTACAAAAGAACCCTCAAAGAACTTTAGTGTACACACTAAAAACGGTTCTTTTGGAAAGGCGATCATTCCGTATAGACCCATGTTCACTGATTTGTTGAATGCATGAGTGGTTCTTTCTATTACCTTTTTGAAAGTGGTTCTGTGTGACCCCCCATTTTTACAGTATTTAGCATTATATAGCAGTATAGAGCACTTTTGGTTTAGTTAGTGGAACAAGTAACGTTCCGCACACAGTTCTACAAAAGGGCCAAATGTTAGACTCTTAAAGCTGGCTTTCTGGTTACAGATTAAGCCCAGCCTAAATTGCACTACCAGGGTGTCCTCCATTCAAAATCCTTTTTAGTGTAGGGACAAGGCTTAATCTGTGACCGCAAAAGCAGCCCATAAACCGACTTAAACGGGTGAATAAAAACAATAGGTGAATTAGCTGAGTCAGTTAAGTGTGGAATTGTGAAAAGAGGAGAAAGTGGAGATTGTCGGGGGTGTTCATACAGTCATCGCCGGTCACTGCTGTGTGTCTCTGTGCTGGTAATGGCCTCATAAATTACATTTTCTTTCTGCTGTCTTTAATTACCAGACAAAAGATGGAGCAGGGTAGGGGAGTCGGTGAGCGAAAAAGGCCGTAATGATCTTCTCTTTCAGCGTGTTCCACTGACATTTACCGGCGCAGTGTGAGAGGGGTTGCTGGACCAGGTGCCTCGACATGCACATTTGACCCCTGGAGATGTAGGAGGGGGAAAAGGGCCTGAATGCAGGCTTGCGCCTCTTCTACCTGAGGAAGAGCGGGATAACAATGCGAAAATGTTACTTCTACTGTCCCTATAACAATATCTTTTACATGTGAATGGCATTGGCTGCAGGCACTGTGTGGGGCCAGGATGAATTAAGGCCCTCAACAGTGAAGTTTCTAATGCAGGAAATTTGCAGTGAGGTCTAATCTGTCAAAGAAAGTAGCTTGTTTGATCAACTGCTGTTGTACATTATGCAGTCCTTTCACATAAATGACATGTCAGATGTGTGGGGTAACTTAGTCCATTTACTCTGAAAATAATTAACTTTCTACTGAGTCTTAGTGTTGAGTTCTTAATTTTTTTTTCATTCTTTTTAATTGGGTCATGAACGTAGACTACTACAGTTCCTCCCACAAAGCATCAGGATTTTAGTTTAGACTAATAGGAGCCCAAAAATGACTAACAAACATCAGTTCCTATGTTCACAGACAGACAACTGAAGTTTATTAGGCAACAGAGTACTTATGGAGCACTGGTATACTCCTGCCCCAGTTGTTTTTGCATAAATAAATTGGTGAACTGGTGTCTCTTTGCTTTTTGACCAAAGGGTGTTGGAATAGACTCCAGCACTCCCTAAGACCCTGGTAAAGATTAACAGTTTGGATAATGACATGAAGTAAAACTTAGAGATAGTTCAATGAAAAATTAATTTGACCACTTACACCTTCCCACTTACTCCATGAGTAGCTAACAAACACTTGGAGTCAATGGCCACCCAAATTGTTTCTGTAAATATGCATCCCCGAAACATCTTTCAACACACTCAAACCACATTTGGGGCTTCATTAAGGTGGCACAGACTTGTGAATGTGCTTATGGATACAATATGGCTTACTGTGAGTTCTAGAAATGAATATTAAAACTCCAGCCCTGGTCTGCCCATAATGGTGTAGATTTGTTCAATTTTGCATCTTACAGTAAGTCATAGTGGGTCTTAAACCACATTGACAAGGCTGTGACACCTTTATGAAGAGATGAATGAAGTTCAAGAAGCATTTTGGGAATTAATTTAGAGAAACTAGACAAGTGACTGTTAGCAATGTTAGCCTCATAGCTCCTGGTCTATAATTAAGAAGAAACACCAAATGTCTTGGCTGATCTATTGTGCGGATCAATTGTGTATTGTGCAATTGTGTAAACAACTATTCCTGTAAAGATAAAGGTTCCCTAAAATGTTTCTTTGAAACGATGCTCTAGCACCCTTTTGTTTTCCTAAAGATCCTTCCATGCATTAATAAAGCATTTTTGCACAAGCTGAAGAACCTTTTTGAAATTTCAAGAACCACTCAGGAACCTTTGTCTTTAAGAGTGTAGACTACCAATACTTGAGTCATTGTTTAATTGAAGAGGCAATATTTTCACTTGAGGATGGGCTTTGGCTGCTCTGCAAACCTCTGCAAGAGACCTGCACTGCCCATAACTTGGACTAACATTATAAAAAGCCATGCTGAATTCCTCAAATGACCTGAACACCCTTTCCTGGAGCTTTCCACACAGGGAGAACCCCCAGCATCCAGCAGGTCTGCTCCTATTCATGAGCTCCAGCCATGAGGAGGTGCTGCATCTCCTGTGCTCATTACCAACCAAATTAGGTCACAGTGGGTGGGAGGGGGAAGACTCAGCGCCATTCTTTCACATGGATGTGGATAATCTCCATTAGACAGAGCTGCTGCAAGCAAAGCAAGAAGCTAAAAACACCCCAGCAAAATGGAGAGAAATGTCGCGAAGGGAGAGGATAGGGGTTGTATAGCTGAGATGTTCTTTATTCCTCTTTTTCTTTTTACAGATTTATATATTTTTTTCTTTCTGTTTTTACGATTATACTTCCTGTCATACTGCAAGTTGTCCAAAAATCTGAAAAAATGATTATGTAAGCATCAGAAATGAATTAATAAGACTTGAATGTAGAATGAATAAACATTCTGGAATAAACACACTGGAATAAGCCCAACAACACTGAAACTATAGCATTGCTGCTAAGAACAATGGCATTAGCATTACATTGCAACACCCCTAACAAAAATATATGAAACTGTAAGTCTTGCAGCTTTATAGCGGAATTCTACCAATTTTCTAAATTTTTTGAGAAGCCAACAAAGTCATTCAAGATGGTTTGATGTGAAATGCTTTACAGCAGAAATATAATTTAACATTTTACTTACTATCCAAAACAAATAGTTCTACTGATAATGGTAAAATAGTGATCAATTTGAGGATTATTTTGGCGCCCTCTGCTATAAATAGATTTGAGGAAAAAATTGGGTCAAAACCTTCTCAAAACAATTGTAAAACAGTGTCTCAGGCACCATGCATATGCATTCAAAACCCCTTCACCATCACTTTCTGTAAGGGAGATTTTAGAAACACATCTGGTTCTATTCACCACCACTGACTCTGTGAGTTTCTATAGAACACCAAACCCACCCTGAATGGCACTGTTTACAGCCCAGCCATTAAGCAGAAATTTGGAAAAATTGGTGGATTCTCAAATGTGTCTTTATATTAAAATCAGTCTATAAACCCTGAAGATTTATAATATTAAAATCAGTCTGTAAACCTTGAAAAATATACAGATGATTCTATTTCTGCAATGAAGCCAAAATCTGCTCAAAAGTTCAATTTCCTAGAGCTCTGGTGTCAATTGTCATTCATTTAAAAATAATAAGGAATTAAAATTCTGTGCATTTTCACAAATTATGAGATAATATTGTGACCAAAAAACATATTCAGTTTAAGAATATTTTTAAATTATTGATTTTTAATAAAGCATGTGAAATCTGATAACAGTTTGCACCTCTTTCTTTCAAAAACATAATCAGGGCAAATAATAATAACAATGAAGATATGCAGTGGAGTTGAGGGTCGTGCTGATGTCTCAGGATTTTATCTCCATGCACAAATCATTTTTTGACGTCCTCTCGACCTGCTGTCGACGTGCAGTCCCAGGAAGGTTTGCAAACCAGCAACAAAACCAAAAAAAATCTAACTGGGTCAAAAACATCCAATTTTTTGTGATCTAAACGAGCTGTACCTTTTTTTCTGTTGCCCTCCAGTGCATGCCTGGCGATTTTGTGTGACCTACTTTAGGGGCTTCTGCTTCAAATCATGTACGAAATTTATCTGGACGATTTTTAAACGCGTGTACGAAGCAAAACGATGCTGCTCCCAAAAACAGCTCATTTTTTAATTTTCCTCATTTATAAAAAAAAAACATCTACGCATATCATTAATAAAACACTGCATTAAATACATTATGATTTCGTTAAGCACGATCTTAATTTAACTTCCTCCACGTCTCCCAGGCTAAATGCACGCGATATAAGCTACATTGCATAACAAACACACCATAAATATAGAGACCGATGGTCCAGCACGCTAACAGCTTGTAGTAACCATCATTGCACTTTTAATGAAAATCTAATACAAAATTAAGACGCTATTAGAATATGCTGATACTTTTGTTTTGAACTCCATTGGTCAGTAGAAGGGGCTTTAAGTGAAGAAGTTTTTCCTTTATCAGAGACGTGCACACGTTGGTATGCACCAATAACGTGGCCTAGATATTATGAAACTGACCCATCCACAGCTATTAAGGTGCAACATGACGTCAACAAACACTAGTTTCATTTAGCCAATACCTAAGAATCGGTCATCTAGGAAGACAGTATACATAAAAATATATCTCTCTTACTTTGCATATGTGTAGTCCTTTCATCCACCCAGAGACCAGCAAGCATTCCAGAAATGTTTGATATAAATATGAACCCTCATTCATTAATAACATCACAGCTTGTCCTGCTTCTACTCCTGACCTAACAGTGGGACCCAATACTGCAGGCAATGGTCACTTTTACCCTCTTCTTTTTTCCCCCTTCATTATTTTTTTCCCACCTCCTTTGCTTTTGCTTTTCCACAGTGAAACATGGGCCGCTGGTCAGCCCTGATTAATAAATGTTTATCTGTTTTGAAGTGTGGGACAATAGGCCGGTGCCCTGTGACCCTGTGGAGCGCTGACCCTTCGCAGGGTCATTGTGGTCGCTCTGGAACAGAAGGGCTTTGGGGCCTTGGACTCTATGCTGGAAAAGAAGGGGGCTTTGGGGCCTGGTACCCTCCGCGCTGACCCGAGCACATCCCACAGCTTCCCCCCACCCCATTCACCTCCACTCTCACCCACCAACCCCCATTGTCTCAGAGCAGACAATGGAGCTTTTCCCAGAGAGAGAAAAAAAATCTCTTTAAAAATTCCCTTTAAAGTTGGAGCCCTGCACTAACCCAGGCATTAGTCACTGTTTCATTACTGCAATGCTGAGGGACCTGGACTGCTATAAGATGTGTAATATTTACACTCTGTTTGCTAATCAGTTTCCCTTCCCTTCACAAGGCTACTGGTCTTGCTGCAAGCCTCAGAAGGCCAGAAGGAGGAAAAAATCATCTCTCTGCTCCTCCGACTGCTTGCTCGGATTAAGAAACGTCCCTGCAAAGATAGCTTGGACTGCAGTACTCTCAAGCTGCACAAAAGCTTGTTTACATGAAGATCTGAACCCATTTAAAGCAAATGGAACCAGAAGTCAGTTTGTACCTGTGCAGAGAAACTGATATGATGCACAAGCAAGACTGTCAGCTCTCTGCCTTCTTAGACATCTTTAAAGGGAGAGGAACAAGATAAGAAAGAGTGGCGTGTATATAACTGCCACACACAAACACACACACACACACACACACACACACACACACACACACACACTACACATAGTAACCAGCTTACTGTGTGGCACCCACAGTAGCCATTTGCAGTCTCCGATTGTGGTCTTTGTGTAGATATAGATGCTTCCTGCCAGGCCTTTGGTCTAAATCTGAGAGGGGACTTTTACTCTAAATTTTCAATTTCAGAAAGTCCCACTGTCCCACCATCCCACCCACGGAGCAGTGTGAAGGTTAGAAAAAAGCTGAAGTACATCTTTTAAACTTTTATGAGTGGAGCTCCTTGTGGAGTCATATCTATCAGTATTAGTTTGAGACCCTCCCCCTCCCCTCATTAACTCAGTCGAGGTCCTTTGGGTTCAGACAAAGGCCTGTTTAAAAAAAAAAAGGAAGAAAGAAAGAAAGAAAGAAAAAAAGATGTCCAAATCAGTGTTCTCCCCCAGCCGTGGACTGTCCGGTCTTAGTGGACCTGGGTTTACACAGATGGTTCCTATAGCGGAAGATTAGAGAGCATATTTCCTCAACAAGAGAGGGAGAGCGAAGGGGGGAAAAAAGCTGGGATGAATTTCGAAATTGTATTATTTCTTAATCGAAGCGAAGCACAGAGCTGTATATTTACGTGTGCAAGAACACACTGTCAGCTGCTTTGAGTGTAAATTCGGCCGGGTATTATGTTCTACAGGAGATTACAGGGATAACATTAGGCAAACATCTCTCCTGAGGTAGGTCTGCTGTCCCATACCGCCGCAGGTCTCGGGAGCACTAACCCTGTCTGCCGTGTTTACAGACAAAACGGCTCAGAAAAGAGGGATGACCCTGTTCTTCAGGACGGTTAAAAACCGTGGAGCAGCTTTAGCTCACTGTGTGTCTGAGAGAAATGTTTTAAATCTTTTTTAATTTTGTAAAATGTTTTAAATTTTTTAATGGAGAAGAAAACAACAATCATTAACCATTATTGTTATTGATGCTTTATGTTCTTATTCAGGATGGCGTACACAATTTAGCATTATAAAACTTTAGTATTATAAAACACATTTTAGTATTATGTCAAGTAGTAACATTATTAGTAGCAGTTAGTAGTAGTAACATTATTTTTTACCATTAAATTATACTAGATGTCTTCATACATGCAGTAATTAATTCTTTTCTTTTTTTTTTTGCTCAAATATATTTATTAGGAAACGTATAATAATGATTAAAATTTGAAACATTTGAGAAATTAAAGTGCATTAATTATTATTTCTTAAAACACATCACTATAAAACTACATATCCCTTTTTGCATTATGACTACAAATTAATATATAGATAACTAGATAGATATAAATATAGATAGATCCTTTAAACATTCTGCATATACCAATTTTCAGAGGAACAGAAAAAGTCCTAAAATGTTTTTTTGTTTTTTTTTTAATAAGGAAAATATTTAGTAAAATGTTTCCGGCTGTTCTGAAATTATTTATTTCAGATTTCAGATCAAAGGCATCAGATTAACATCACATGTTGCAGATGCTTATCATGTGAATATCTTTTGTATTTGATCTTGAAGTTCTTTTTGTTTCCATTTATTTTGTCCATTCTGTGTCCAAAGCAGAGACCCCATGTTTTGAACAGAGCTCCAAATGACCGTTGTTTGCAATAGCCTCTTTGGTTTGGTTTTGAACAGCAGGACAGTAAATGTGTGAGGAGAAAGCGCTCAGTGTGGTGTGTGTGTGTGTGTGTGTGTGTGTGTGTGTGTGTGTGCCCCTGCTCTCCATTTACTCATAGGTGAGCTCTCTATTCCACAAGTCAGTGGAGATCATGGGAAAGCATGTAAGCCTATTAATCACGGTTAATGGGCTGGAACGTGCGCGGAGGCTGCCCTCTGCAAAACACACACACACACACACACACACACACACACACACACACACACACACACAACCCAACACGCGTGTCCACCCCCACACAAGCGCACATAGATGCGCACACGCCACTTC
>JBBIGA010000001.1:9693184-9713685 GCA_037576975.1 Alestes dentex
TAAATATAGCGGGGTCAGTAAAAGCATATGTATATGAGCTTTATAACAGAGTTGACGATATTCAGATCTCATGTTTCACACCCTGCACAGATTAAATAATCCCTTTCACTCAAAGCCATGTTGCACCCTGTCTAACATTAACTTAGAGGTGTGTAATGTGTGCTTTGCAGCCCAAGCAACTCTGTTCCATACGATTTTCCAGCAGCACACCGATACGAGTCAGTGCACGTGTGTGGTGGTCTTTTTCTAATGTGGCACGTGCATTTAGGAGTGACTCTCCCGCGCCACTGCTGAGAAGTAAGCAGACGTTTGCACTGGCCAGTGCACTGAACTCTCAGGGACAACAACAACAACAACAACAACAACAATAATAATAATAATAATAATAATAATAATAATAATAATAGAAACACTGCGTTAGACTTGAAGTTAAGACCATGAATCGGTGATATTTTTCTCTACATTATCAGTTGCACGTAATCTGAGATAATCGCTGATGCAACAAATCCGGGACGAGAAGAAGATAAATACAGCATGAACCTGCCAAACTGCTACCGTGGACATGCTACCGTATGTGTGTGTCTTTACACCTACAGGGCTAATGCAGTCATACATTGGTGTGTGTGTGTGTGTGTGTGTGTGTGTGTGTGTGTGTCTTTACACCAATAGAACGAATGTAGCCATTCATTGGTGTGTGCGCGAGTGTATCTTTACATCTATAGGACTAGTGCAACCATACACTGGTGTGTGTGTCTTTACACAGTAGGGCAAATGAATCCATACATTGTGGTGTATTTGTGTACTATAAATGTGTGTAAGTGCAACATAAATGTTTGGTCAAATGCATATATATGTGGGTACATCCGTTATACTTGTGTGTGTTTATCCTAATAGCGCTGTTTCAGATTTGGAGCGTGTGCGTGTGTAAGTATGCATGTGTGTGTATGTGTGTGTGTTGGCCGATGAAGAGAGCGCGAGAAGGGAGGGAGAGGAGGGAGATTTAACTCATTATAATGCACAGAACGACCTGCCCTCTTTTGGGGTGTGTGTGTGTGTGTGCGCGCAGGGAGGGGGGTGAAGCTCAGCCATTGCTTTGCAGAGGCTCCAGCCCCCTGCTTCACTCCAGCGCGGGGCAAGTGGCTCCACGGATGCTCTCTGTCCTGCACCTCCACGCGGCGCGAGGAGCGGAATACAAACCAAGCTGTGGGCTTTATGATAATAATCACTCTTTCTTTCTTTTTTATTAATCCTTACCAAAAACCCAGGAGAGAGGAAAAACAGACAGTATCGGATACGCGCGCCCAGCCTCGCGAGCAGACCGAGCGTGAGTAGACCCTCATGAATCCCACCACTCACCCCTTCCATGTCACAACACAAAATCTGCTTGTTTTTGTTTATGTGCTGCTGTCGTTTTGTTGTTGTTTACACGCGTCTCGCGCTCCTCTTTTGCCCCGAGATGCGCACGCTATTGTTTGTCGTGTAACAAAAAATGCACCAAATGACCTAAAATGAACAAATGGCTCAAAAAATATAAAAATGCAAGAACAGTTCATGCACGCGATGCAAACACGCGATGCTTGAAAGGCTCGTGGGCTTCGTCGTTCATTATAGCATAGGATCGCGGAGACAATGGACCCAGGTTCGGGACAAGTGGGTCACATTAAAGCACCCGCACGAGCCTCGGTACTCCTCAACCCGAACCTCGTGCGTTAAAGAGATTGCGTGCACATTATGAATTTGCGTTTTAATAGCAGATTTCGCGGTTTTTGGGGGGCTCGAACATGGCGATTCCCTTTGTTTCACGCGCCCACTGGTCCTGCGGAGACCCCCGATACGATGCGCATTAAAGTCTCACTGCGTTTCGATCCCGGAGAAGCTATCGAAGGACAAAACGTGCAAAAAACGATGTTTTGAGAAAAAAATTGTGCTGATCTAGCGACAGCAGCTGGTCAGTGGAAACGCTCGTGCTGGGGTCACTTACTTACTCACAGCATAAGATTCCTGAAGGTCCGGTCGCCTTACAACACGCCATTGAAGAAACAACAGTGTAATACCAGGAAATAGTAGACAGTGTAATAAATCAGTAATAGACAGTGTAGGCTATCAGTAATACAGTGTATTAAAGGGAAAATAGTCAGTGCAATGAATGACTCGACTAGGCCTTTAATACAGCTTCAAATGACTCAGAACCAAACCCTGGTTGTCTTATGGCTCTAAAACTCGACCTGATGTAGGACGAGAAGGTGCTGCAGATCTGGGGCAGGTGGATGGTGTGTGTCCTGATAGTGCAGGTCTGGAGGGCCTGGAATCTAAAATCTGAAGGTAATTCTCATTAGCATGGATTTTTAGGTTTTAAGGTTAATAATGGAATAATCCTAATATATTTATAAGCTAAGTGGCAGTATATCAGCACACCGTTTCCTGCTTCCAGGCTAAATGAAGGATGCATCAGAAGAGGTAGGAATTGCACAAAAAAAATTGCAAAAAAAAAGCAAAAAATGGTAATAATCTTTGAAGCTGAACAGGCGTTTACGAGCTCTCTGCAGCTTCCCCAGCTTCATTTGCATAACGCCAATAAACGCCTATTGCATAAAACGACCCGGAGAGGTCAAAGCTGCAGATTCAGCTCCAAAACGTTATAAAAATCTAAACGTATATATAAGCTAAGGTGCAATAAATACGAGCCTAAATGGAGAAGAATGCATCAAAACAAAATTGGTTGGGTCTATTGGTTCTGATCTTTCTCGGTGGGAAGCAAAATAAGGACGGTTATGTCAGAGCTAGCTAGCTAAATAAATAAATAAATAAATAAATAAATAAATAAATAATTAAATTGCCCTTTCAGTCGTTCAAGGGCGAAGCGATGAAGACGGACAGTGCGGGACGGCCAACATCTGCCCCGTGACGTCACCGCCCCCCTTCTTCCCTTCTCCTCTCTCTAAGGGGGGTGGCAGAGATGCCCCCCACCCCACCCCCCTTTTTTGTGTTTTGCTGGAGGGGGGGGGTTAATCCCAGAGTTAGTCTGTGAGGATGAGGATGAGGAAGAGGAGGGGGAGCTGTAACAAAAAAAGAGAGAGAGACTGGACGGAAGGTGTGTGTGTGTGTGTGTGTGTGTGTGTGTGTGTGTGTGTGTGGAGGGGGGTAGGGGGAGGGCAGGGATAGTAGCATTTAACTGCACAGACTGAACTCCCACAAGGCTCTTTGGTGGGACTAGTGCCTCGCGCGCAATGTGGACCACCTTTATTGCTTCCCTACGCGACGCGTCTCCGTAAACACGGCACGTAACGTCACGGGGAACGGAACGGGTAGCGCGTGCGGGTAGAACTAACGCCGCGCTCCTTGCGTTTTTTTTTTTTTTTTTTGCTCCTGTAGGTGCTCATTGTGACTCTTTACTGCAGAGAGGAACCCCAGAACCTCATCATCTCCTCATCTTCTCCTTGTGGGACTTTTCAGATTCCAGCAGAGGAGGACCCCTCTTTTTTCATTGACAGAATTTGATGGCCATCGAGCAATGATGTCTTAAAAACAAAATAATCGACTTTTTTTCTTATCTTTTTTTGACCAATTCAACCTTAAAGGCACGGCTCGCGCAGGATATCACAACACGAAGAGTCACGCGCTGGAACCTAATGGGAGAAAAAGCATGTTTTTTTGGAAAGAGATGGCTTTCAGGGTGGGGGTGTGAGGAAAAAAAAACAGTGAGTATAAGCATATGTATGTGTGTGCGTGTGTGGGTGTGTGATCTGACTCTGGCTCTCCGTGTTCACAGCGGACCTTGATTTAATGTCTTACAATTAAGGCACGCGGTGAATGCCAAGAGCTCCTGCTCGAATTCCTCCACTTTTCTGCTTACATGACATCTTTTTTTATAATTTTATTTATTTTATTTTTTTTCCTCAATAAAATAAAGCATGTGGAGTGCAGTAGGTCTGGTCTGGGTCTTTGTGGGTGAGGTGATTGTGCAGCTGCTGAGGTTTTTAATGTGAGGAGCTGTCCACTCCAAGTGGTGCTGAAATTCTCTCGCAGGGACATTGGGCCTCTGTTCTCCTCCTATAATGCAGGAAAAACAACAATGACAGGACTATAACGCCTTATAACACACAATTAGGCCTTTTTACACAGAAAAAGTGACCATATACAATATACACCGTTTATTTGTTAATATGTTCATATTCATGCTATATATCACAGCCTTTATACAGCTTATACAACCTCGTTCATCTCTGTTTCCATCAGATTTCTCTTTAACCTATTCGCTTGATTTCTACCAGTTTACGTTTATTTGTTTTCCCTCTAATAGTTCTGTTTCCCAACTGGGAAATCGTTAGGCCCATCTTTGGGGTTCGTAGATTATAAAGGGTTAACCAGTAAAACACAGCCTTTTTATTTATTTAATCCTTTATTTGCTTTTAAATATAAACGTTAAAACAAGCTGAACGAGATTTAGGTGCGGAAGTATTAAATGATTAGTTTTTTCTAGTTGATTCTTACAGTGCAGTCTGAATTCAACCACAAATCACCATGAATCCGTCACATCAGCCCAAATTATAATTTACCACCAACGCCATCAACTTCATAAGGCCGTTATAACGCAGCAAATACTGTATCGAAATCTCTACGGGATGTAAACACTCGAATAAAATGCAATTTTCCTTTTATAATAATATGGCAAGAGCTCCTATAGTAGTCTTAAAATAAATTCTGATAATTGTTTACTGCAGGATTCTACACACCTATTATCCATCACTGACAGATTGTCCTACAGGAGCACTGTCAGTAGAGAAAATGTTACGGATTATTATGGAATCGTTATAATGCATTATTGACATCCTGTAGTTATAACAATATTACTACAGTTCTATAAAAATCCTGTAATATATAACAGTGCAGCTCTTTGTCCGTCCTATAGTTTATAACAGTATTAGTGCAGTTCTGCAGAAATTCTATAGTTTAGTACAGTATTAGTGCAGGTCTGTTGAAATCCTGTGTTCCAAGATTCAGGATTCTTTATTTGTCACATACGTATACAAGTACAATATGAGTCGTATTAGAATTAGGGCAATTCCATAGAGATCCCATAGTTTATTATACTAGTAGTGTAGTTCCGTAGAAATTCTGTAGCTTGCTATACTATACGGTTTTAGAGAAATCCTATAGTTTAGTGTAGTATTAGTGCAGCATAGTTTATCGTAGTATTATAGTAGTAGTACAGTTCTATAAAATTCCTGTAGGTAATCACAGCATTAGTGCAGACCTATAGAAATCCTGTAGTTTAATGTGGTATTATGCAGTTCTATAGAGACCCTGTAGTTAATAGTAACAGCACTACAGGTCTTGAATATTTTATTTTATATTTTACCAAATGGAGCGTAAGGAAGATATCTAACACTGAGTTGTATCCAGAACGGCTCAGCAGTGTTCAAACATCAGCGTTAAATTAACAGCTAAACTGTTAAACTGCTCACTGTGCTCTTACAGTGGTCTCCAGTGTACAATGTGTCAGTTTAACGCTGCTGATTTTACACTCGCTCAGCCTCTCTCGGTGTGTGTGTGAGCGTGTGTGTATTTTACACACCTCCGGGTTCCGAACTGTGACAGGTAAGTCCACGTCCTCGTGTCTCTCGAAGGTAACTTTAATAATACACATTTTTACTGCGCATGCGTGAAATAAATTAATTTTTAAAACAAAATATGCAGCAAGTATTTTGCATAATGTGTGAATGAGGCCCGTTTCAGCAGTGAGCGGGTTATCCGTGATGGCGGGGGGCGATCATGAGCGTAATGTCATGCATCAGTGTTGAGTCACGCGGTCCATAAATGGATGGATGTGAGATAATGTCAGCACGGCCTCATCCGAAGAGAAAATATAAACCTGCCGTCCACGTCTCGCGCTTTAATCCCTCACGAGCCCTGAAAATCCCGCAGATGGGAAATAGCGCCCTCTAGTGATCATCTAGTGATAAAACACCACTGCCAAGATATAACTCACATAGATATGTGTATGCCGTATATTATACATATATATGTACACACACACACTAACAGGATACACAGACAGCATGGGGTACATGCAACGTCAAGTCAAGTAAGTTTTATTGTCATTTCAACCATACACACACACAGCGCACAGTGAAATGACACAACGTTCCTCCGGGACCATGGTGCAACACAAGAGCAGAACAGAACACCACAAGACCACAAGTGCAGACAGGACAAAGGAGAGTGCAAGAAAAAACACAACCTCAACAATACAACTGGACAAGACAACATTTAGTAAAATCAACAATAGCTATTGTCTTCATGAATACAGTATTTTGACAGGTACTGTATTCTAACAGTAGAGAGTTTTGTGCAAAAATGCAGAACAGTGGCAGTCAGCAATATATATAAATTGTGCAAATATAGCAGCAGCAGGACAGAGAGTGTACAGTCCAATAAATATAAGGGTAAATAAAAAAGATGTATTCTGATATTGTGTGTAAATCTGAAGAGAAAACATTAGTAATTCTTACCAGAAATCTTCTCATGAATGTGACATTATACCAGGTGCAGCCAAGCATTAAAGTAATTCACTAACATGATGGACTGAGACCTCCAGCGTCAAGTGCCTGCATCATTCTCCACAATTTGTCGGTATCAAACCATTTATGAGGCTCACAACCACTCCTAACAGGATAAAATAAAGTTAAACAGCATTACTTTAGACGCAAACGTGGGCCTAACAGTTACCTTTTCTCCTGCACAAGCACATGTATCGACTCCTGCAGAGCACTCCGGGTGGAAAGTCATTTTATGGCACATGCTTGCAAACTGTAAGAGCAGTAAGTAAGTGAATGCACTCTCCGCAGTATGCATGCATCAGAGAGGTGGTTGCATCATTATTCCAATCATGCCAAGGGGCAGGACAGAGCAGAACACACACACACACACACGCACACACACACACAAGCCACTCTCACATGAAGAGCACAGACTAATTGGTATGAAGTGACCACTTTGAAACGATGAAATTGCTACTCCCTGAAAAAAAAATCAAACATCTCTTGATTCGATTGTGTTGCTAAGCAACTGATGTTTGTTAAAGGCACAAAGGGAGCAGGAGAAGTAATTGAATTAGCATGCATTATGCATGGCAAACTTCAGCACTCTCACACGGTGGACTGTGAAGACAAGCAGAGCTGCAGGAGTGGAAACATTCTGCGTCCAACAAGACCAACCAGAACACTGCTGCTGACACAGCGCTCTCACACGCGCACACACTCTCACACACTGACCTTTCCTTGCAGTGAACTCCTTTAGACTTATTATCCAATTACTATTCTGACTGTTTATTATTCAGTAACTACTATGAAAGTAATGTGTGAGTAATGTAGTTATGAGAGTGAGGAACTGAAGTATAGACACACCTACAAGGTAAGATGAGAGCCAGATGTAAGGATTTACCAAAAGTCTTTGGTCAATTTCCAAGTGAAAAGGAAGGATAGATGGATTGACGGATGGACATGTGGATTAATGAATCTCCAGATTTTCAAGAGGAACCATTTCAGGGCAAACAGTAAGTGGCTGTGTAGATGCATAGAGAAAAGGATGGACAAATGGAAGTATGGATGAATGAATGGATGGATGGATAGATGGATGGATGGAAGGATGGCTGGTTGATAGATGGAAGGATGGACAAATGGATGGGCAGGTGGATGGATGGATAGATGGGTGGGTTGGTGTGTGAACGAATTGAGGATGAATGGATGGATGGATGGATGGATGCATGAATGGGCATATGGATAGATGGATGGGCAGATGGATGATGGATGGATGGGCGGATGGATGGAAAGATGGGCAAATGGAAGGAAGGATGGATGGATGGAAAGATGGGCAAATGGAAGGAAGGATGGAAGGAAGGATGGATGGATATAACTACAAAAAATAATCATTTCAGGGTTCAGAGTGGATGGTGGATGGATGGACGGATGGATGGGTGGAAGGATGGATGAGTGGGTGGGTGAGTGAATGAATAGAAGGACAAATGGAAATAAGGTGAAATGGAAATGGTAGAAGGGTGGATGGGTAAGTGAGGGTAACGGAAGCATGAGTGACTGGGTGGGAAGATGGAGGATAGACAGATTACTGGATGAATAGATGGTTGGATGGGTGACATTTAAGAGACTTCATCAAGGAAAAATAGTAATTTAAAGTTTTCTGGGTTTTTTGAACTCCCAAGTCCAAAATGAAAACTGCATTAATAGATCACAAAACT
Source organism: Alestes dentex (assembly GCA_037576975.1). Lineage (NCBI taxonomy): Eukaryota > Metazoa > Chordata > Actinopteri > Characiformes > Alestidae > Alestes > Alestes dentex. The sequence continues at coordinate 9,701,439 of JBBIGA010000001.1, forward strand.
GGTCTGCATAGAGTCCTGCACTTTTTTATCCCTCCCCTTCCTCTCTCTACTTTACAAAAACACATCAACATTACACTGGAGAATAAAATACTTTGAAGTAATGTCTTTTTTAATTGTTTTCTGGCACAAATATTTTTAATTGCCACAGTTACACTGAGATAAGTTATCTTTGATGGCACATATAAATCATAGCCGCGATGCGTAGCGTCCACACGTCTGTAACTTTAGACCGTTTATGTACTACTGACGCCTGCAGTGAGACTTCTCAGTATATTTAATATCACTTGGAACTATCAGATTAACAAAACTGGGGGGGAAAAATGAACTCCTCTATGAACTCTGAGCCTTAGCGAAGTGTGGCATCTTGTGGCTGAACAGGGTTACTGCATGCTGACATTTTCCCCCATTTTTGTAAAGACACAAAAAAGACACACTCAAACAGTAATTTATAATGTACCTAAATAGATCTAGATAAATATTCATTCACTACTTTATATACACACATACATTTGCATACACATATGTATATATAGACAGGTATGCATACATACATAAATACACAAATACTTGCAGGCAAGATAATCATATTTGCTGTCTGCATTATCAATTCCCCCTTTTTTTTAGTGTGATCCTATTCATTATCTACTATTCTATCCTACACCTCTTACTTTACTCTGAGAATCATCATAGACATGCACAAATTTCCATTCTGTTTTTTTTTTCCTTTTCCTTTATCTCTGCTGTCATTCATTATTTTTCCCTCTCTGTCACTGAGCATGTAAACAATTCAGCCAATCAGAACAAATGTCATTTACATAGATAAATCTTAAAGGCACAGTAAAACAAATGTCAAAAAAGCAAAACCAAGCAAAATACAGGGACATGTTCTGGATGTTAGGGCTCTATATCCAGCTCAGTCTCAGTGCTGACTTCTGTGTCCGGGTGGAGCAGAGCCGCTGGTGGCTGCTGTTTGACCGTCCTGGCTCATCTTGTCTCATTAGTGCTGTTTGATTGGGCATGAAGGTGCTCCTGCACTGTCACAAGATAAAGAGCATCGCCTCAGGAGCTCCGCCGCAGGACAATCTACTACACTGTCCACTGCCCACACAGAGCATCAGCACTACACACACTTGCATGCATGTGCACACACACACACACACACACACACACACACACACACACACTACACTGTGTGACTATATATGTCAAAATGATATAAAATGCATTATAAAATGGTTACAGTCTATACACATCACGGTTATAACATCTGCATTATTACCTTTACTATAAGAGGCTATATACCTAATACCATCTGCATTATAACATCACTATTACAAGGTATATTCATCACAATTCTATCATATCATATATAGCATCACTATTACAGGCAACTATAACATCTTAATTATACGATTATTATTATTAGAGTGTATCTGCATCACAGTTATAACATCTGCATTGTAGCTTTACTACTACAGGCTATATATGTCAAACCTATATTCATTATAAAATCACATTAGCAGTCTATATACATCTCAATTATAACATTTGCAATATTACCTTTACTATAAGAGGCTATTACATCACCATTACAATGTCTGCATTATAAGATCACTATGACAGGCTATACTAATCACGATTCTATCATATAACATCGTTATTACAAGCAACAATCAATTATATCATCTGATTTATATGATTATTGTTATTAGAGTATATCTGCATCACATTTATACCATCTGCTTTACAGCTTTACTTTTACAGGCTATACACAACACATCTACAACACCTGCATGATAACAGCACAATTACAAGCTATGTACTACATGTTACATGTTACATGTTAGCATTTTTATTATAGTTTATATGCATCAAAAGTATAGCAACTGCATTATAGTTTTACTATCATATACTTTAATCAGCACAACTTTAGCATCTGCATTATCATTTTCTTTTCACAAGCTATTAAAGTCTATAGGTACCATAATCACAACACCAGCATTATAACAGTACTATTATGTGTTAAGCGCATATGTGACATCTGCATTGTAACATCACTTTCAGAGGTTATTTATTTAACATTCACATTATTGCATTACTATTATGAACAACATAAAGCAGATATAAACATTACTATTGTAAGCTATTTACAGAGGTATATATTATCTGAATTAAAGCATTATTATTACAGGTAATTTACAACGGCTGTATAACTTTGACATTATAACATGACTTTTATAAGCAATAACAGGTTTGCAGTATAATATTTTTTCTCATTATTTGAGATCATTTGGAATTTTACATTATATTACATATCCTCACTTTTTAATCTGTTTACAATTCATGTTTTCCTCATCAAATTCAAAACTGTCTTTGTTTTGTATTTCATTCTGGCCTTCTTATATTTGAGAAGCTATTTGTTACGTTTGTCTTTTCTGTTAGTTTAATCTGAGCTATAATGGTTATAGATACAAAAATATATATGTATATATAGTTATATATACAAAAATAAACACTTCAATGACAGTGTTACTTTTTAAAAATTGGACAGTTATCAGTGTCCACAAATTAATCCAGTGCTTTAGATTGAACAGAGCAAATCCTACAGTCAACACAGTGCAGCACATCATGGTGATAAGAAGTGTGTTCTAATGGGACTTTGATGAGGTTTTAAGGCTCAGGCACTACAGAGACACTCCTTATAATATGCTAAACTGCTTACATTACATGACTCTTGTCCTGTTCTGGAAACAGCGGGGTCTGCTTTATGAATCTTGCTGAAAAGGGAACTATAACCACGTGCTCCGAGAGCAGGGATGCACAATTCAAACGTGGCCACTTGGTGGAGCCTCAAGCCCATGAATCCTGAAACTGCACCAACACTGATATTTCTGATGAAGAAATAATAACAGCAAGTTTAAACCGGAGCGTTAGAACATATATCAAATTATTTAAGTAATTTGAGAAATTATATAATTACGTATTGAGTTTACGAATTATTCGGTAGTAGCCCTTTATAAATCAAATCACCTTTTGATTATGACTTACAGAACCACAGGTATTCTGTAACAGAGCTATATCAACCAAGGGTCGTTCTTGAAACATGATCATAAGAATAATATATAAATGGAAATATAAATTTAATTATAAACATATATAGATAGGCCTAGCAGAAATAGCAGACAAAACTTCAGGACTTTAAAAAGAGAGGAAAAAGTCAACTAATTACTAATTGTTCCCATTAAATCCTACGTCATCACAAATAAACAAATATTTCCATCTTAAATATTGAGTTAAAAATCAAGGATACGATGAAGAGAACTGAACAAAAAGTAGAAAATTTGTGTAAGTGGAACATATATGTTCAGATGTTTTCTCACCAAACAGTGGAATATGGTGAGGAGAACTTCATTAAAAAAAACGTTCAGAACATGTTAAAACTATAAATATTAGGTTAAACATTTTGGCACAAAAAAGTTAAGAACAGTGATTACAATAAAAGTTCAGAATGTGTCAGGTTTCCCTGAGACACAACAGCTTCAGTAAGTGACTCAACTAGTCGAGGAGCCCTGGAGGAACCCAGATCAGATGGATCAGACTAGAGCTGGAAGGTGGATCTCCAAAAAAGTGGTGCTGAACTGGAGCGTTAAAAGGGGATTGGGTGGAGAGCTCGATCCCAATAGGGCGATTTGAGGACGAGGATGAGGATCATGATGTAAAAGACCCCCCTCCTTTCCTCCTCCTCTTCTTCTTTTCTCCACCTCGTCGTCTCTTCTTCTTTTTCTTCTTCTGTTGATGGTGATGCTGCTGCTGGTGGAGGAGGAGGTGATGGGAGCGCGTTAGGAGGAGCTGCGCCTCCAGCCCTTCACTTCGCCCGCGACACCCCATGAGCGAGACGTGAGGTTCGAGTCTGGGTTCCTCGGTTCCTTCCCTCCCTTCTTCTTCTTTCCTATTTTCTTTTTATCCCCCCACAAACACAAACCCACCCGCAGTTGTCCGGAGCCCCATGGAGCGGAGGATGAGCTCCGGAGAGCTGTTCCCCAAGACCCTGAGCGCCGTGTCCAGCAGGAAAATGGACCCGTACCGGGTGGCACCGGGTGTCGAACCCTTGTCGTCCGGCTGCTACGAGACAGGCGAGCCGGACCCGGCCGGAGGAGGAGGCGGAGGAGGCGGACGCGGAGCAGGCGGAGGTGCCCTGGGTTTACCAACCGGCTCCTTGTGCGCGCGCTACGGAGACAGCAGCGCGAGCAGGACGCCTGCAGCCGAGAGCAGTGGGGGCGAGCAGAGCCCGGATGATGACAGCGACGGTCGTTGCGACCTGATGTCCCGCGCGCCCTCGTGCGCGTCCTCGGCCATGGCCGCGTCCTCGGGCGCGCAGGGCAAGGCGCCGGAGTCGGGCAAGAAGAACCGCGAGCAGAAGATGCTGCGCCTCAATATCAACGCGCGCGAGCGGCGGCGCATGCACGACCTGAACGACGCGCTGGACGAGCTGCGTGCCGTCATCCCGTACGCGCACAGCCCGTCCGTGCGCAAGCTCTCCAAGATCGCCACGCTGCTGCTCGCCAAGAACTACATCCTCATGCAGGCGCAGGCGCTCGAGGAGATGAGGAGGCTCGTGGCGTACCTCAACCAGGGACAGCCCATGCCGGCAGCCCCTCTCCCCTCGGCCGCTGCTGCTGCTGCTGCAGCCGCTGCTGCTGCCCTCGCCCCCGGCCTGGGTTACGACCAGGCTCCGCCGTATCCCTTCCCCTCCGGAGCGGCGGCTGCTGCAGCTGCAGCCGCTTCATCCTGCCCCGACAAGTGTGCCCTCTTCAACACCTCCAACCTGTGCAAACAATGCACGGACAAGCCTTAAATTTTAAACAAATAATAATATCATAAAACAAACAAAACGGACGGAGTGGCCAGCGCCCGGACTCAAGTTTGCAAGTGGCTGCAGCTCGTCACTCTCAGACCCAACCAGTAGGCTGCGGTTTCTTCTATTCTGAATGGAAGTCAATAGAAGTGCGGGAAAAGAATGAAACTTTTTTTGTTCGTTTTTGTTAGTTCTTTTCCATTCTTGGCAGGTTTTTCTCACTCTCTTGGCTCAGATTGTGTACATAAAGGTAGCCTTGTGATATAAGTGCTGGTCGAGAGTGAGTCTAAAAGACCAAAATGAAGTCTATGAGTGCTGAGAAATGACCAATTCTATATATATGGACCCTAAGAGACTGAAAGGCCATTGACCTGGCAACAGCCAAACCATCCTTTGCCACACACAACCCTTCATTCATTTTCTGGCTCTTTTAATGCAGCAAACTTGAAGTGCACGTGGCAAAAAACGATAATAATAATAATAAGAATAATAAACCATGGACATCTCAAATGACTGTTTTTTTGTCCCGGTTTGAATGGTAACATCGTTCACTGAGAGTAAAAGGTGGGAAAGTTCTCTTTTCCTGCGGAGTTTTGTGAATGGAGTTCAGTTTGTTTGCACATTAGTTATAAACCTGGCCTTATTTGAATTTAATTTATGAATTGATGTGATGTTTTTTGCTTTTTTGTTTTGCTCCCAGTCCTACAGCAGGCTGTGGATGAGGTGCCTGCGCGTTTTTTTGGGGCTTGTTGTCAGGTCAAGATTTTGAGCACTGTAGATACATTGGTTTCCAGTATGAGTGCAGAGGGTCATTTGTACATTGTTGATGTTGCTGGAATTAAAAAAAAAGCTTTATTAAAATATTTTCAAGCTTAAACCCTCTGCCTGGTCTTCTGCTGTAAAGATGTGAGAGTTTGAGAGGCTCGTGGCTACTGTGTGAGGTGGTTCTGATCATGCATGGTCTTAAAATGCCTTTTTTGGGGGCAATTTCGGTTAAATTACACTTCGCCTTTAATTCTTTCAGTTTACTGATTTTATTTTGGACGCCTTTCTTTTGTTTTTCCTGTTAACATGTGAGAAACATTCCAGCATTGGTAATAAACTAGATGTCCAGTAGATTATAATCCAGTCTCCTGAAGCAGAGCCGTTCTTCCACGCGCTGCTGGTGGACCCGGGGTCTTCAGGTCTTCAGAGAAGGTGGGCAGTGCTGTGAAGGTGCTTTTTTCCACAATGAGGAGACCCTGATTTGGGATGCTGGGGACAATTTCCGTGACGATGTGTAACGTGTTCATTTGAAAACAACAGTGTTCGGAACCTGTGGACCACGGCTGCTTTAATGAAACACGTCGTTAAGGCAATTAAAGCTCGCGGATGTGATTAAGGAAGATAATTACGAGGCTGTTCGCCGCTGTAATTGGGCCTCTTTAATCACCCTTCACATTGTTCCGTCTCTACTGTCCGTCAGTGTCCTGCCTTTGCACAGCAAGACAAAACACACGGAAAACAACAAAACAAACAAACAAACAAAATATTTATGTTTCATTGTTGTCGTAACCCGTGGCTGTTATTCAGTTTGAAAGCGAGTGAAAACGAAAACAAACGTTTAAATGTTTTAATGGTTACATTTTAATAAGGTGAAATCTAATTTAGATACAATACAAATGTGTAAAATAATTCCTAACTTGTAGACATTCAATTCGAATTAACAGAGTGGACTGTAATAACAGCGTCATTATATAAGATTGGTCACATAGAAGTCGTGTTAATAGTAATAATAATAATAATAATAATAATAAGAAGAAGAAGAAGAAGAAGAAGAAGAAGAAGAAGAAGAAGAAGAACAATAATAACAATAATGTTAATAATCTTAATTTTGGATCTGTTATTATTAGCAGTAGTACATTTATTGTTATGCATATTACATTTCTATCTATGTAATATTGTAATATACACTTTACTATTTCGTAGTTCTTAGTATTTCATTACTATTATTACTATTGCAATAGTACTATAACGATTATTGTCTATTTTAATTAGAATAATAATCATTATTATAAAATATATGTTTACAACAAATGTGATCAAAAAAACGTAAAAAGTGTCGTTTTAGAAATGCTAGAAACATTTAAACCAGCTTATATAACGGGACCTTTTAGGGAGATTGTGGTTCTCCTTCTCTAAATCAGTCTAAAGGTCTCGTTTCTCTGAAGGACTTTTGTCCTGCCTGAGCCGCTGAACCTCGGGAAAAGTTGGACGACCTGAGAGCGGAGTGTGTGTGTGTGTGTGTGTGTGTGTGTGTGTGTGTGAGAGAGAGAGAGAGAGAGAGAGAAGGAGAGAGAGAGAACAGAAGACTCGTGTTTGAGGGATCTGAAGGGGGTTTAGATGATCACAGGCCCACGAGCCGATTCCAGACATTAAAGGCAGCGTCTTAGCACACACACCTTTCATATCGGGGGTCACTATAATACAAATATAGCGACATGCCAACAGAACCGCGAGATTCCAGGACTTCTGAAACATTTACCCAACATTTAACACAACGTTTAATTAAATTGAATTTCAGTTCAGCACCAGGGACAGCTCCCATTCACAGCCTGGTTAAATTGAACTGGCTAAAAAACTGCTTTGCTTTACACTTTACAAACATAACTTCATACAGTTACTACATAAAACTAGGTTTACATTGTAGTATGTTAATGTTTCTTAAAATCAAAATTTTGTACCACAATTTGGCCCATAATTAAAAGACATTATGTTTAAGCTGGCCGTGCATCTACTTATACTGATGAAGTGTCCAGAGCCTGTATGTGTTCAGGGTGCCCCTCTACAAACCTCATTCAACCCCCCCCCCCAAAAAAAAAAGATTTCATTCCTTTAATTATAAATGTTTCTGTCTTATCACAGCCATAGGCCAGGATGAGCTTCTGCAGCCGCTTAACAGGACAATGCTCTACTTTCTCTAATGTGTCCACTCTGTTATTAGCCATTTAGACAACAGTGATATTACTCTGTCCTCTCTAATCCTGACCACGGCTCAGATGCGAAGCCCAGCACTCGAGTCGTTAATCAGGGCCAACAGTAATCAGCCATCACTGGGATCTGCTGGATAAATACTGTCAGCAATTACTGTTTGGAGTCAACTACTTTCAGGGTTTCCTCCATTTTTTTCCTTCCTCCCTCCCATGGTCACCTACGTACTGCCACTCTATTCAATCCAATACTCTGACATACCTTAACAGGAACGATAAAAGATCATGAGAATATTAATTATACATGGTGAAGAAGTGCACTATTTATTCCAGAGATTATCTCATGTCAATAGGGCCTCATTCTCCTGGGAAGCAAATCAGGGTGAGCTAAGAACACTCATTAAAGAGAACTTTTTTCTCTGGCACTCTTAAAAATGGGTTCTTTGAAATTATGTAATGTCTGGTTCCCCCAAAGAAAGTTGGTTGTATGGTTTTCTGAAAAGTCCTTTCTGTAAATGAGGCATATAAGTCTGAAGAACCTTTTTAGAAGAACGTATTGTAAACATTTTATACTTAAAGATTTTTCCTACAGGTGTAAAAATAAGAAAAAGGAGAGATTACATGAAAAAATGTTTTAAAAGAACTATATTGGGAACATTTCAGTGTTTGGTTTATTTAAAAACAGTGCTGTAAGAATTGCTTTAAACTCTGAAGAACCTCAGCATCAAGGTCTAATATCAGTTAAACATGTTTTCCTTACATTATTCAAGATATAAGTGTAAAAACATGAATGATTCTTTAAAAATGAGCGCTATATTTGGTCCCCAAAATGGTTAGATGGGTGGTTCTTTAAAAAAACATTTTTGAAAATGAGATTTGTGAGCATGAAGATCTTTTTGGAGTTTGAAGAACTCTCCTATCATGTACAATTTCTATAGTAATACAAGATTTTAATTATTTAAAGACTCTTAAAAATAAAGGTTCATAAATGAAATCTACAGGACGATGCTTAAACGGTTTCTTAAACCAGTGATTCTCAAACCAGTTCTCAGGAACCTCCACAGATGGCTCACACATTTTTGCTCCATCCTTCTTCATTGCCAGTGGGATTAACGCAAAAATATGGACCATCTGGGAGGCCCTGAGAACTGAGAACCACTGCCTTAAAGAATCTCTCAATGAATAGCTCTTCAAAGGATGATGAGATGGATGTAGATCTTTTCACTCTACTTCCATAATGTAAAGGTTTTATACCAAATAGAAAGACTCAAGAACCATAACGAACCTTTATTTTTTAATAGTTCACAGTTGTCATCAGAATGGCAAACATCAGTACTATCCTGAAATGTATTATCCTCAGCCTGTATGTTTTTCTATAGGCTGATAAAGGAAATAGTTCAAATAAAGCTGCAACCTAAGGGCACACCACGCCAACAGCAAGACAACAGAATCAACAGCAGTATTTTTTATTATTCATGAACTCAGTAAGCTTAGCCTGCCTTAAACATGTCTGCATGCAGCTTCAGAGGTCATGAATATAAGTGAAAGATAAAAAAGGTGCCTTACCATAAACCATAAAATATCCAATTTACCGTATCAAGAGCCACCAGGATGCCTATTCATAATACAGATGTGCTTTAGGCTAAGGATGATAAACAAGTGTATAGAGAAATATACCTAGTGCTCTATCCACCCCCCATATCAGTACCAGACCAAAACCGTGGGAACGGAATCATTCTTTCACTCTCCAATCTAACAGCAAAACGGAGAAAAAATATACCAGGTGCGGGCCGTGCCTCACACTGTCATGTGCTGTAATTCACCAGGACCAGAACCATGTTTCTTGGGAACAACTACATTACACCTATAGAAGCCTAGAACACATTAATTTAGGAGGGTTTTCAGTAACAAACACAGCTTAAAAATTGTTTTATCAACATGAATTCAATGAGATCTCTTAGCAGGTTAAAAGAAAAAACCAAAGGTGCCAAAATAGGTTCCTTGAAGCCACCCCATGGAAGAAGCACTTTTGATTCCCCAAAGAATCTTTCAATAGATGATTCTTTACAAAGATCCTTTTTAAAGTTTTAACAACATTCACATTGCCTAATGGCTTAATACAAATTGTTTTTCATTAGTCACATGCATAAGTTTGAACACCTGTGGTCAAAATGTCATGTTTTGTTGGTAAATAAGTACACATTCTCACATGCATCTGCACATTTTAACGCACAGTTCCTGCTTATTTGCTGAATTTGTTACACCGGAAAACAAAGAATGTGGTCTGTACAAACATTATGGCACATTTTTGTTTTATAGCAGATAAATATAAACTAGTAGAAATTTTCAGATATCTAAGTTATATATACACATCATGTATGATAAGTTATAAAACATTTAAGATAGCCCCATGTAGTTGATATTAACTTATCATACATGATGTGTATATATAACTTAGATATCTGAAAATTTCTACTTAGAGAAATCAGCAAAACTTGTATTTGGACTTTAATGGGATGTTCAGGTTACTCAAATTCACCCAGTTCAATTTTTATTTTTTATTATTTTAACTGTGCTGTAAACTGTGGGATGTCCATGATCTTCTATTTTAGGTTTCAGTTTAGGTTTCTGACTGTAATCTGGCAGTGAAAGACTTTGACCTCAAAATCCTCAAGGGTCAAAGTTTGATTCTGTAGCTTGTTGTTCTTCAGCCAGTGCTGAATTACCGAATTACATTTCGAAACGTTCTCTCTGAATGAGATTAACGGGTAGGGTTAAGCTCCAAATCCGTCTAACACACTGCCCTTTTCTTTGTGTGATAATCCGATGTTCTTGGACAGGCTGGGGACTTTAGCACTCCTTCGAACTTTGCAGCATTGCTAGATTTTGCAGCACAGCTGGACCTCTGCAGCTCTGTGGAAGGTGCTAAGGAGTTAAATGCGAAGCTCCTGTATTCTGCTTAATGCCACTGTAAGCAACAATTAAGGTGACTGAGGGACATAACACAGCCCTTTAAGGTTTTTTTATTGAAAAATCAGTAAATTGACTAATTAGAGGAAAAAATGTAGGAGAATCACAGTCAGTTAAAGGGCTTATATCACACATATTTCATTTTTTTGCTTTCCTTTTTTATGATGCTTGTGCAGGTACACAAACAGCCAAAGGTTAATTTATAACCGTTTCCTGTTATAACTGTTTATTCTTGAAACAGACTGTGTATGTTCCAAAACAGTCCATTTGAATTTACTACTGACAGACTGTGTCCAATGTCCATATATCTAACCTACAGCAGTTTTGCTCCGCCCACTCACATAGAAGTTATAAGGAGTGTTTCTAGTGAAGCGCAATACTAGGTAGCCAATCACAAAACAGGTCAGTCTTTAAGACATAGTAACAAAACTGTTAAACTTAATTGGGAAAAATAGTGCTGTAAAAAAGATACATTCAGTCAAGCAGCAGGGAAAATCTAAAATACAAGAAAAAATAGAATATGGCCTTTTATAAAGTGTAAAGAGGCCACATCATGTAGTCTACAGTGCTTTTGATGTGTATGGACCACGTGCTCTGGCATATTGTGGGAGGAGCTGATGGCCAAGCTGTGGCCTCATTGACATGCAGGTGCTGACCCTCAGAGGACACTTTATAGCTTATCCACTGAGGAATACATTTCTACCCTGATATTCATTAAGCATGGCTACGGAGGGGGGAGGGTTCCGTCACAGAGAAGACACAATTACCACCCGGGTCAGTCACAGCTCAAAGCACCAACAGCAGTAGCCAAACACACCCCCTGCCCTGTAAGACCACACTGTAAAAGGCCCAGGACCCCAGTGACCAGCGCAAGGGAAACACACAGAGGGCAAGTAAGCACCCTATCGACCACTGCTGTAACACAGGAACCCAAATACACATTTATCTTCTTCGTTATTAAGCTGGTTGTGTAATGAACTGATGACATGATCATGGGTTACTGTCTGCTTGATTCCTTCAAGTGGACATTAACCCTTTCATCTCCAGGACTCTTATTTTGTTATTAATCTTAGGACTTTTTAGTCAGTTTAGGAATGAGTCATTCAGTAATAGGGCTTACATGAAATTAAAGGTGATTTAAAATGTACTGTCTTGGTGAAGTACTAATAGTTGTTTGCATATTTGTAGATTTGAAATTCTCCCACTGGTCTTTTTGCACTTGTGGTGTAATATTTTCCCCGTGAAAGCATGGAAGCTTTCAAATTTATGTTTACATAAATTTTTTGTCCATTTTAAAAACAGAATTAATTAAACATCAACATCATCAGTAGATTATTCTCTTACTAGCATAATCAACACACACAGACACACACACACACACACACACACACACACACACTGTTCACTTTTCATTCTTGTAGCTACAGAATCTTTGTTGTTACCAATATATAAA
>JBBIGA010000001.1:9744714-9764695 GCA_037576975.1 Alestes dentex
GCACATTACCAGATAGATACATAGATAGATAGACAAGACAGAAACACACACATTTTATTATGCACAAATGCATTTCTTCTCCTATCATTTCATCTAGGTATGGCATTCTAATCAGTGTTTTAATCTGGCATGCAAAATGCCTTTTTTTGCAAAAAAATTTAATGTTCTTAGAATTTAGAAGTGCACTTCTTTTGTTACTTAACAACAACAAGCAAAATGAAATGTACTATGAAGCTTTCTTATACATAGTAAAATACAAAAATGTTTTAATATTATTCAACATTTTTACATAAAAAAGTGCACAATTTTCATGTTGAGGTTGTGTTACTATGATTTGTAGTGATATGTATGGATTATATAGGTAGCAACCTGCAGTATACCTAACATACACACACATATACATGCATATACATGTGTGTATACAGGATAGTCTGGATAGTTTTTCTCCATTTTCTTCTTCTTATTTTTTATCTAATATATGAAATGTATGAAAACAACTACTTTATGCCTTTCATACACCGACAATACTTGCTAAGCGCCATAATCCACCAAATCTGACTGATTACGGTGTGGAATATACACTTAAAGAGGATTCTTACATGTTCCAACACAGGCCTGTTACAGCAAATGACAGGACTGCGGGTATTTCTATACTGTTTGTCTCTCATGGTTAACAGAGTCTTGCCAGGAGAATTCTGCACTTTTTTGAGTGTAGGTCAGCTGCCCGAGGCTGAGACTGTGTGTGTGTGTGTGTGTGTGTGTGAGATAGAGAGAGAGAGTTACAGTGTGAGCACCTCCCAACAGGCTGTGCTTAGATGTCTCATCCACAGAGAACTGTGAACACACACCCCGCAGGCACTGCAAACGGGGAAGGATATATTCAGGAATTGTTTCACAGCCGTTAAAAGGAAATGGGGCAATTTCGTTTATACATAAGCACCAAAAGTAGGCCCAAAAGCATGTGGGCCAACGACAGTGCTTTAGCCCTGATTTCTCATCTCTTTGATAAATTCTGTTTTTTCTTGTCGCAGTAAATATGACTGCAGCAGCAGAAAATGACGTTATAAATCTGCACTATGTCACAGAACCTGAAAAAATGGTTTAATCCAGATTAATCCATGGAGAAAGATCTCACAAACACGATGGTACCTTCTTGTCAGTGTGAATAATGCCAAGTTAACATGCCATGCAGTATCCGATCTAGCAAAAAAATCTTAAATGGCACTGAGAACAATTTTTTCTTTCTAGGAGGCTTTAGGTATTTAAATCTATTAAAGCTTGCTGTCAGTCCCATCACTTCCACAAGTGGGAAATCTAATCAGATGCATTTTTCCCCCTCTTGTTTATAAATATAACTTTTCCATCTTTCTGTGCGCAGAAACATTGGTGGTTTTTATATCTGCACTTTACACATTTGGGCACTTCACCTGGAGAAATATTGTCAGGCGTGGCGGCAGAAGTCCAGCACTTGTCATAACTGGTGAGTGTCAAGCGTGTCACAGCGAGTAACGAAATGACAGCTCAGAATGTCTGCAAAGACGAGGCCTCGGGATAGAAACGTACACACGCCCTGGAAAACTCAGGCTTCAGAAGTGTATCAAAGTGACTTCTGTCAACGCCGAGACACAGGCTAGAGAAAGAGCTGTTCATTTCTACAATTCACTAAAGTTGTCCATATTGGGGGGATGGGGCTGGTGGTTGAAGGAAATATTTTTGAAATATGGGTATGCGATCATGTATTGGGCTGAGACCAACTTTGAGATGGTGTAAAATCGGTGTCTATTTGAATGAAACATTTACAAGCCTGCACAACATTACACTAACAACTGGAATCCTTGACAGGAACTCAGTGCTGTGCATCATGGCTTTATGGGGGTTAGCAAGGTACATTTAGATTCAAATTAAGTTGAGTTTACTCCAGCAAACTGTATAATACCCAAATGGGAATTCCACAGATTTTTCTGTATTATCAAATTACGATATAAAGTAAGTCACAGAGTTGTTGAATGTTTAATGTTGAATGCGTTGTGCTAGAAAAATGTATTGAAGTAGACCTGTTCACACTGATGATAGGAACCAGACTTCTGAGGCATTTAATGACTCAATAAGATCACTCACAGAAAGGTTTTTAACTCAAAATGGTATATGCTTGAGACATTGTTTTGTGTTGCTCTTGAGAAGATTTTGGGCTAAAATGTATTTTTGTTTAAATATTCAGGTTACAAAAGTACATGCAGGGCTAAAGCAGCATTTTCTCCAATTTACGCTACCTTCGTTAACATTATAATCTAACCCAGAAGACATAATCAGATTGGATTGTAAATAAAATTGCTTTATTTTCTAGATGTTACAGCCACCACGTCGCATCAAACTGCTTTAAAAAAAGCTTTAATTAAACCTTAATCATTGTCCTTCACTCTCGCACATCTTATTTCCAATGGTGCTCCTTTCATAAACCATCCACTGAAAGGTTCTTCAGGGAACCAAAGGTGGATTCACTCCAAGGGACTATTTTCGGCACCTTTGTTTTTAAGAGTGTATTCAGCTTGCAAACTCACAGAGTAGGAAAAAATAAACTAAACAGGAAATCCACAGCCAAATTGTTTGTTATGCAGCCATGGTGGTAAATGCCATCTGTGAGCTCTTAATATATTTTCTGTTCAAGTTCTGAAATCAGTGCAAAACTGAAGCATCATCCCCTCTAAAGCGTATACTGAATTACAGACCTAAGTCATTAATATGGAACGATGTTTTAATAAAGGATTCTTGTTCTAAAATATACATAAGAAGTAACTCTGTTCAATAAGTCACCAATAAAGAAACAGTTTGCAGAAAAGGAGAGCATCATTCTTCTGATTCTTCTTCTGATTTTGCTCTCACTGTATTTGCACTCTCATAAGGACAACAAATGCTATTTTCTTTCAAGACTACAAGGAAAACTAATTGAAATGGTAATAAGGTAGTGGCCTTTCATCACTCATAATCAGATCTAACGCAGAGTAAAAGAGGCAGTTAGCATGGAAAGGCTATATTACCTAAGAAGGCTGAATAAGTGAATGACCCGTTTGCCCCCACTGCTGATATGAGATACGGCAGAATTTCCGGCTAGGACAAAAAAAAAAAAAGCTTAAAGGGCTTAAAGCAAAGTAAGGGTGAGGCAATGAAAATATGTTTTTGTCCCAAGGCCAGAGCATGTCCTGCACTGAGGGCTACTTGTAATTTTAGTGTTAGCTGGTGTAGCGAAATCATCCATGCATTACTATTGGCCCTGAAGTTAGGAACAGGCTTTTTGGCTCCTGTCAAGTGAACTTATCATACATGGGCACATACACATGCGTATACACACACACACACACACACACACCACACACACACAATCTCATTGCATGTTTACAGATTATAAGATGCTTGCACACACATGTATACCCTTCACTAGTGTTGCCAACTCCATTTGACAGCAATCTTTTTCCTCATGTAGCTGTTAATCTGGCACATTTCTCTGAATGTATAGAAATATCTATTTCTAGACGCTCCTCATTAGTTTATTCCTTGAGGTCTTCTTCACAGCCGATGGAAATAGCTAGCTAGCTTAGCTTGTCTGATCTGCTATATAAAATACAGAGTGTTCCCAGTAGGTAAAAAGTGTAGCGGTGGTGATACCTAATGAGCTAATCAATCATATGTAACCCATTCATCTGTGAACCAGTAATCTATCAATATATTAGTAATACATCAATATATAGGCTGACCAGTGATACTATAACTAACCTAGCATTCACTAACCAAATAAAGGTAAACCAATCATAAGCTTCCAAATCATATACTTGTAATGCACAAGCAGTGATAACCTAACCAACCCCGGGCTAATGAAGCAATTGTTAATGAAGCGCAAGGTAATCAGTCATTAGCTAATCAATTATAGGCCAAACAATCATAGGCAAAAGAAGCAGCATTAAACAAAACACACATACATACGTGTTTTATGGGTTTTGCTCTGATTTTATTCTTATTCATTTCGTTTTTTTTTCAATAAATATAAGTGATGAAGTATACATACTTTGCTATAGCTTCAAAACCTACCATTCACCATTCCATACAGTCCACATATGAAAGCTAATCTGTTAAAACAATGACATTTTGATGTGACTCAAAAGTATATTTCTAGATGGCAAAAAATGAATGGGAAAAATGCAGGATTTAAAAGTAAAACAATTGTAAAACAAAATGTAATAATTTCTCAGTGATGGCTCAGTCACAAAGTTGGCCATTCAAGTATCTTTTCTCCTTCTTTCTGTGGTCTACAGGAAACCTCCACTGAGCCCTGCTACCATGATTAATAAAGAACAGACCACCCTGGGGAGAGGAACACTCAGGCTTCATAAAGACACTGCTAGAGCAGGCGCTTAAAGAGCCCACATGCAAAGTTCAACAACTGTGAAAGAACTATTAAAAAGGACACACAAAGCGGTGACCTTGACTGACAAGTGCTCTTCATTTTGGCAATAAACAGCAGTGGGGCTGATAAGTGTTCATTGGCGCAGAGAGTAATTACCTATCTGTCAGCATGGCTGCAGCGTGTGAAGTAGTATAAATGGAACATACATAATGTACAGCAATAATACCGCACACATAGAACCTAATGTATTATCATTATTCTTGGGCTGAAGGCTTCTCTTCCGCCCCTCTTTCTCTCTCCCTCTCTCTCTCTCTCTCTGGCTGCCATCACTGGGTAAATGCCTCCCGGCCACGATAATTTCGGCCTAATCTCTGTTCCGTATTATAATTTTCATAGCCCAAACGACAGCGGAGAATCGATGCGTTTCTATCAATGGCTAAACAGAACACAGAGCTGTAACTGGATGCTTTATGTAGCTGTAATACGACCCACTCTCAGAGCCTCTATCAATTTATGATAAGAGCAAGATAAGCAGTAAATTCGTGTCTGGCTGGCTGTCTCGCAACAATGTCATGAGATGACCTGGGACAAGGTGTGAACACACAGGACCAAAGGACAGGGGCTTGGCGGGGGATGTGGTCCTTTGCTCATGTGATGAAGTAACATTTTGATGGGTTTGTAATTTAATGAGTATTTTTATTTATTTATTTCATTTTTACTCAATTTTCCCCTTCATTTCATTCTTGTGGCCAGCTCCCACCCACGAGTTGGGTCACTCCAGTCACATGAAGCTAACTGCTTTGACAAAGCCATTACAGCAATGCTCCAACATCTAGTGTAAAGTGGCTGATAGAGGCTGATTTTAGAAGAAACAGGTGTCTACAAATTTTGGGCCAAAAACTTCACTTTTACTTGAGGCTTAATTTCACAAACCACTTCAGGAATATATTTTTCCTAGTTTGTATTATTATTATTATTATTATTATTATTATTATTATTATTATTACTACTAATAGTAGTAGTAGTCACAGTAGTAGCAGTATGATTATTACTATGATTAGTATCATTTTGTTTAGCTTACAGAAATCTCTGGTTCTTGTATAGATTAATTTGTGGGTTTTTGTTTGATAATACATTTCCTCCAATGCACCTTCCTTCACGTTCACCTGTACTGTACAGTGTATGTTGTATTGTGTGTTCAGTGTTTGTGTTGTGTTGTTATATCAATGGGGCCTGTGCACTATAGCAGTAGTACTACAGGCTGCCTGGCAAAAAAAAAGAACTATGTATGGGTACTTTGTCACTGGGTCATTTACATCAAACCACATTAACTCAGAGTGCCAGAGGGAAAACAGTAAATATGAGGACCAATGATACTCAATGCAGCTTCTTTTTCTCATTTTTGACATAATTTTTTGGTCAGCACCGGTCAGAGTGGATTTTACGCAGCAGTTTTGTGGCAATGGTTTGTTTGAAGGCTTGCCAAAATGTCTAATATGGAGAATGCCTTAAGTCATGGGCATCATAATTAGGCTTCCAGAGAAGATGGGCAGCCACAGTGCTGTGAAATTTACACAACAGCTGGCCCATGCCTTTCCCGGTGCCCAGGAATCCTCAAGGTCTACCGAAGAACCAAAGCATTGTTTAGTGTTGTGCTTTTGAAAGGTGAGACATGAGGACACGCTAAAACGTTAAACCTGTAATCACTGTTCACAACACTGGAAAAGCAGGAAAACTGAGAAGCAGTGGTTTTGTTTTTGAGTCTCTCAGAATACTTTAAAAGTGCATTTGCATTAACAATGTGAGCTGTATTAATTGCCGAAGTTATGCGAGGTGATTGTATCCAAAGCTTTAAGTGTTTTTTGTTGCTTGCCACAAGCTACATGTGTACTATATGTACTATATACTATGTATACAAAATGCTCAGTGTGTCACTTGCAAATGTAAGTGCACACAAAACAAATTTAAGACACACATGTAAAGTCCAAAAATATATTAAGGAAAAATATTTCTGTTTTATAAACGGTAAAAGCTGTATGGTATCATTGTATGCTACAGTGTTTGTTGATGAAACGAACAATATATTTATAAAATGCAGGCTAAAAGTTTAAAGAATTAAGGACTTTCTTGACAAGTTTAATTCACATCATACATTATTTGTTGGGTATTTGCACCAAACTGAGGTACTAAATAGTAGGACCTTAATCAAAAGTTTGGGAACAACTGCTATTTAAAGCACCCATATAGAAAACTGAATTCATCATTCACATAAAAAAGTAATGGAAAAGTGATATTTGAAGCAAGTACATTCATTACTGTTTTCAGTGTAATGTTACACACTGTGTCCGTTAGGCTACATCTTTTGCAGTTGCCTATTGTGGTCTGGGATAAGTGTGCATTGGATATTTTCTACAGTTCAGACTACAACAGGACTATAAGCACTGATTTAAGTCTCAGCCAGTTGTACATATATAACAGGGCCTGATCGTTATACCAGCTTGCAACCAATAATAACTGACCAGGTTTGGCTAATTATATCTTACTGTAACTGTAACTTCAGAGTGTTTTTTAAACATATCTTTGCTAATGCTCATGAATTCTTATGTTTCAAAAACAAAGTCATAAGACATTGTGTGTCTTAATATATGGACATATGCACAACAGTCACTGAATGGTTAGTTTCTTTGTTTTTTAGCTGATTTAGCATAACTTCTACCCAGATTGCTACCAAATGCATCATCATGGAGTCTGAGTGGGCAAATCTCTCTGTACCATGACTTTGGAACACCACTTTGAATTATATGTGTGCTTTAGAGGCAGAGTAAAATAACGATGCAGTTTTTGCTTTCAAAACAACTGCCTAGGTTTCAAAATCTGAGCTGGAACACCACTCTGCCCTGACCTCTTCACCCCATTGATGTAATTATAATCTTTATCTCCTTTCTATCAGCATCAGCCATAAAATATTCACATCAGTCTAGGCCCTGACAAAGATCCCCCATAGTGCAATAGCAATAAAAACACAGACAGAAGTGATCACATTCAAAGGCTGTTACTGAGACTGCCACTGCGGCCATTCAGGTATTCTTACAAAGCAGAAGGGAAGGACGCCCCCTGCAGCTCTGAGACAGCGATCTCGCCCGTGGAGGTCAAATCTAACTTGGCAGGTCAGTGTCTGCCCAGACTGACAGCCTGGAGAAACACGGCTGCCAGGCTCAGTGCACAGGAACAAGGCAGGATGACAGTGAACACCTCCCAGGGAAAAGGCTGGTTAGAGGCCCGTCAGAGGGAACTCATCCACTGAGCTACGCTGCTATCTCTGACAACGTCCATCATCGCAACATATAACGTCCATGTCTGCATGCTGTGCTTGCATGCATTATTAATACATACAGTGGTACTGTATAGGAAGCTGTCATTTTAACCGGTTATATAATACACACACTCGCGTCAAAGCAAAGCTTTAGAGTCTGACTGATGTGAGACACTTATCTCTCACATTATAAGCTACAGTGCTCAGCCCTTAAAGTGGTTCTTGGCTTGGACATATCATCCCAGAAAGAGGTTATAGGACCTTTACAGTTCACTTTAAACAGGATCTTCACCACATTTTACTTTAAACTGTCACACATCCCATTTACAAAAGTTGTTCTTCAGGGAACCAAAAGTGGTTCTTCTACAGCAAAGAACATTTACTTTTAAGGTTGAGGAGAGTTCTAAAACTTTATGTTGAGTAGTGTAAGAAGAAGTGGACTATCTATCTTCTAACAGATGAGTTTAAGAATAAAGATTGCTTGAGTTTCAGTGAGTAAAAACATACTGCTATTTTCTTAAAACCAGATAGGTAAGAAACAATCAGAACACCAGTAATGTACCAGAAGATCCTGTCATAAGATTTCATTTCAGTTCAAACTCTCAGATTTAGTGTGTGCTGTGATGTTCACACAGTCATTCAAAATGACAGAAGAAAAAAACTGGTTCAAACCTGCAGTGTGACCTAAAAACCTGAGGGTAATGCAGTGAGTTCAAGTCAAAGGCACAGCAGAAACTGATGTGGGAGGGAGAACTCCAGAAGGTTTGAAAGAGTGTTAAGTGATAGCATCTAGACCCTTATCAGCACATATGTAATGCTTGAACAGTTGGTAAGATCCTACATATGGTACTGATTTCTGTGGGAGGGTCCCACTGCCAACAGGCTTTGGCTAAATACAGACGTGATGACATGAGCGTCAAGTGGTGTCATGAGCTTTCGTCTCACAGTGTTCCCCAGCCTCTTTCCTTTCTCTCTTTTGAACAACAGTGCTTTGCAAGAGTAGGAATTTTCCTTCCCACACAAATGAGCACAGAAAATAATACCACATGCATTGTTTAGATATGCATTGACAAAAAATCTAGATGTGTAGTGCACAAATCTCTGTTTCTAACATATCGATTGTTGCTATTAATGAAGCATTAACTGGGTTTCAACAAGAAAATAGCAAAACAAATGGTCAAATATTTATTATGTCCTGAAAAATAAAGTTATCTTCAGTGACGTCATGGATAAGTTTGGTTAAATATTTTCTGTGGATGGTTCTTTAAAACACCATTTTTGTAATGTGTTGTGAAGAACCTTTTTAAAATATATCTTGTGGAACAAACCTTCAACTAAGATTTTTCTTAAACCTCGTTCACGTAAAGAACAATTTAGAACCAACTGTAAGAATTTAAAAGCTTGCAAACAAGTACTGGTGCGCAGTATTTGTACATAAAGGTGGGAGAATTATGTATTCCTTAGGTTTAAAATGAGGCTGAAATGAGTCATCTTTACATAGGACAAAAAAAGTGCTAACGATGAAATGAAGCCAAAAATCTGTTCAACATTCAACGTCAAAGAAAGCTTACTGGCTGTCACTATGGTAGCCCCAGATGGTACGTGGTCCTCTTTATACTCATTATCAAATATGTGGTCCTGCTCCATCTTTCAACTTGGGCTAAGGTGAATACACCGTAATGGAAATCCATGCTAATCACAACTCTAACAATTGTTCTGATGCTAGAGGTAAGCTGTTGAAAGCAAATATATTTTAAATGTAAATCAGTTTCAATTTGGATAGGTATAAGGCGTTTCATCTTCAAAGGTTAAGAATACATAGTTATATACCCTAAGTGTTGGTCACAGCCATCCATGGCTGAGAGTCCAAAACAGCACTCGCTTGGCTTTCTCTGGGTGGGATGGCCGTCCCTCTCCCCTATTATTCAGACATTGTAGGCATTTGTAAGTTAACATAACAGAAATAGCATTTATTGTTCCCCTGCAAGAGTGTTGATGGTGCTGAGCACTCATACATTCTATTTACTGAAGTGAACCAAGCGTATTTAAACACCCGTGAAAATTCTGAAGGTCTTTTAGATTACGAAGAGACCTAAAAATTCCTCTAGTTTTTCATGTGTTTGCTTAATTAAATCATTAAGATATACACATAGAAACTCAGTGGTCTGATGTGAAACTTACTGAGTAAGAAAAGTTCACACTGGTGATAATTGAAACTAGTCAGAGTTTAATGCTTCTAGAGACTCCCTTAAATAACACTATTAGTCAGAATGGTTATGAATGCAGTGCCTGGTGCCTGAGACATTGTTTTACAATAATTTTGAGACAGTTTTGGCCTAAAACTCTGGGCCATTCAGGATGGAGAGGTACATGCTGGGCATGTTGTTGGCAAGGACAGATACCAATTAGTGCTGCTAGAGTTGGTTGTGATGGCGGGGGTGATTGGTGGCATGGCAGTGGGAGAATAAAGGCAGCACAGTGGGCGGGTTGGGGGGGGGGGCGGTGTCCTATGGTGACAGGGCTGATGAGCTTGTGTCAGTTGGTGTGGAGAGGTCAGGGTGGGAGTGGGTGGGGAGTTAGGAGGTTTTGAAGCTGGGTGGGGGTTGGTAAGGATGGCATGGGCTCTGGCTGACAGCACTCAGCCTCTGCTTGCCCTTTGTCATGCGCCCTCTTCACCTCCAGAGCTGTCAGTGACTTGTCAGAACCAATCAGAGAATCTGATGGTGTCTGCCAGCAATGTACGAGTTTGGACAAGATGACATCAAATTTCTGGTGCTACGTGTCAAGCACCATATGAAAACAGATGTCCTCATTACTGGGTCACAACTGCTTTAAAAGGCAGCATTCCTACTGTAAACACCAAACCACATGAAGCTGATAAGCAAACACTTTAACTGAACACACTGGATATCTAATGATAATTTATGATATGATGTCAAATAAATCAAATAAATAAGATAGTGGCATAACGAGCTAACATCCAAGTTACTTCTTACATGCAGTTTATGTAATTACACTACATTATGTTATTTACAGGTTCTGTATAGGTATAACAGATAGATTCAATGGTGGTTTGGGGTAGCAATTAAAATGGCTATATTTCCCTTTTAGATGTTGCAATTTCTGTTTCCTATCACCACCACTGTAAATAAATGTCAGTTTCTTTACAAAGAACTATTTCACATCAAATTACTCCAAATGAATGTTTATATCTCAGCCACTGAATTATGCGGAATTTCAGAAAAATGGAATTGTCCTTTAAAGGCTGTACAGAAAAACAACCCAATGCAGTACTGCAGAGCCCGAATGAACATTGCACATGCATCCAAACAAAAGTGTAATAATTTCAACCTAGTACAGCCCTCAGTGTATTAAAAGCATTTCACTGTATTGGGATTGATAGTCTTATAGGTTAATATATTGCTTCAGACATCTGTACTCACTGGCGATCAGCCACGAATTCAATACAGAATTTTTACAAATGGTGAAAATAACAGTTAAAAATATAAAACTGTATTGCCAGGGCACCCCACCATCTCTTCTGGTGGACTGTCATTTGCCTTTCATGGAAGCTACTGTCAATCATCAAAATGTGGTATCTGGGTATATTTTTGTGTTGTTATTAGATCAGTTTGGTCTTGCACATGCCACATTAGTCTATTGTTTTGAAATTTTGTCCATGTAGTTCATAGTAAGAGGAGCAAAGACATTTCTAACACTCAAAACATCTAAAAACAAACCAAATCTCGACCATAAAAACTGAAAATAAGTTTATTGCCGCACTCTTTCCCCAAAGTGACATTTGTCATGGTAAATTCAAGACATTTCAAACAAGCACATAAAAAACGAAAATACTGCACATTAGACTCAAACTAAGCATATTTAGGTGATACTTTAAGCGGTCGTGTGAAAAAGCGGAAAGCCCACATGATGCATGACGAGGCTGGGCCGATCTCACATGACAAAAGTAACTTTATTGAATGGGACAGATTGCTGCTTGTCTGACTGACTTAATCTGTTTGATTGAGCAATGAGACGCCTTTGGCTTCACAAGTCCTTCAAAGGCAGCAGATTTTTCCAGGGTGGAATAGAGTGGAAAAAAAGCTTTTCACTGTGCTGGTCACACCGATGGCCTTATAAGCTTTATTTATTGGCTTCAAACATCTTTATTCATTGGCTATCACCCAAGCTCTTTCACTTCATCAACCTGCAACAAAGGCCGCAAGCTTGGACAATCTGTCAACTGTCTCTGTCATTGATTACCGGACAACACTGGGCTGGCCAGTGCGGCTTCAAAAAAGGACTCAACCGCCACACTAAGACCAAGAAAAAACTCAAAGAATTCCCCAGATAGCTTAGCACTTCCCTTGCCTCAATAGAGAGCCACATTAGCGAGCCATACATTCATTTGCCCACGCCTCATGAGCTCATTATTGGGATCTAACTCTCCTCTCCTCCTCCTGGCTTTCAGAGAGGCCGTGGCATTACAAAAGAGTCGCAGGCATCATTGTGTCTTGATCTGAGTTTTATTTAGCTCTCCATATGGTTCTCCGGCCCCTTGCTAAAGCTTAATGTTTATGCTCATGCTCAGCGGACTCTCTAACCGTTAAAAAGGGAGCGCAGTCCATAAGCACATGGGCCATTGTGAGGGTTTAAAGTTGGGAGACAAAGCAGCATATTGTGAATGGTGCCTTACACTCCATTCTCAGCTTAAATGAGAATGGGCAAGTTAGCACCATGGCCCATTTCACAAACATACATCATTCAAGCATATCTGAAGGATTTTGAACATTTTGACTGTAAGGGGCTAAAATTTCTGTTAACTAATAAATAATCAAATATAATTTTATCACAGAAGTCATGGCTGGAGCTTAGAGTGGAAATTTGAGTTTGGAGAAAAATTATAGCACATTTCTGCTGGGTTGAACACCATATAAAAACAGATGTCCTCATTATTGGGTCACCACTACTTTAAAAGGCCCCAATCCTATTTTAAGCAACAGAATGTATAAAGTTAAACCCTTAAATTAAGTTGTTAATGAAATTAAACCCTTAAACTTAATGGGTTGACAAACTATCATAGGGCATAACCCATGATAGTTTGTCACTGAGTGTGACAAAACAATTAATCAATAACAGAAATATCATCCAGTATTATATGACAACCAATAAATTGCTTGACTGAAAATATCGGCTGATGCCATATATCCAAATATATATTGGTTGAGCTCCAATCTCTGTATATTAAAAGGCATCCTGTTAGTTATCCTGATGGAATACAACATCAGTCATATTTGCATTCGACTAACTATTCATTTAGTAACAGGAATTGTAAAAACAAGGCCAAATAATAAAATATGATTTAACTGATCAAGAACAGTAGCTTTTCAAAAGTACTTTGAAAATAACTAGAAGTCTTTAAAATGCTTCACACATGCATTAAAGATATGCACAAAAATGGGTGTGGCTTAGTTTTCTATTGTTTTCAAATGGGAACCAGTAGAACAAATAAAAATATGCATTATCATCATTTGAATTTCCCACTAATTACTGCTGATTCCTGAAAAATGTGAATTTAATTAATGATTTTTTTTTTTACAATTAATCAGGTTTGATTGATGAATCGTGACAGCCCTAGACGCTTCCCTTTTTCACCAGGCTCCAAAACACACTGCAAAGCGTGCATAAAAACACACAGCCCAGACAGGAGTCCAGAATTAGCCCTAACAAGGTCTCCGGTGCTTTGACTTTCTCTCGCAAGCGTCTCCTGATCTGCCCTCAGTGACAATTTGTCCACATCACAAAGCCATCAGCTCTAATCGGCTCTGACTCGTGCCGCGCAGGCTCCGCAGCAGCAGGGCTCATGGCATCGGTGGGCCGAGTGCCTCCGCTCCCCTGGGGCTACAGAAAAGCGCCCTGTGTGTGAAAGCACACAACTGTTTCCTGCTAAAGTCTCCTTTTTACCAGCAGTGGCCTTGCACAATTATGGCTGGCTCCAGCCACGCTCTCATCATTTGCAAATGAGAAATCCAGAGGGTTTCTGGTGTTTCTCTGCTTTTTTATTTATTTAACGGGGACTACACACACATTAATCAATGTTATTTATATTTGTAAACACACCAGATTTAGCCAATTTTTTTATCTGCAACCCAGGAGGTGATGTAGGTCAGCTAATTCTTTTCACACTTCAGTAATTTAGCATTCAAATGTGGCTAGAGGGGCTGATTTAATATTTTGAGGCATTTTTACTGAACAAAAAACAATGCACTTAACTTTAACAAGTCTTTCCCAGCAACAAATCTGTTGATTCTCAGCCATCAGATTCCAGTGAGGTCAAAACCTACTGAGCAGGAACAAGAGAAGTCCCAACATGCAGCGGAGGAGGAGAAAGCAGAGGAGGCCTCATAAACTCCAATTCATCTTGCCTTCATCACCACAGCTGAAATGTTCTTTGATAACTGAAGGACAGCATTTGTAAGGCTCTGTGATGCCCACATAAGCTTTTAATAATCACAGAGATAAACCTACATAAATGTACAGAGAGGCCTGTTTCAAAAAGTGTGAGTCGTCATAAAGGATCCATCCATTTTGATGACATTTCACCTCAGCAAGTGTTGTGACAGACAGTGCATGTCAGAATAAGTTTTTAATGAGTCTTCAGAAAATGTTTATGGAGGTTTACCTCAGTCATATGAAGATTACTGACATAAAAAGTGTCAGAAAGCCTTTTGGACGTTGATTCTTCTTTTCTCATTTTACACTACAGTTGTGAGGACCTCATCACTACAAGGTGAGTAAGATCCACATTACATTAAGGTCTTAAAAATGTTTAGAATTAACTCAGCAATTCCACTTTGAACACAGAATGGAAATTGGAATTGATCAACTACAGGAAGCAGATTTGGAAAAAAAAAAAAGGAATGCCGTTCAATGACAAGCTGACCACTTTCATTTTTTGCTGTTCTGGTACATTTATTTTAGGTTGTATATATATATATATATATATATAAATTCTGAGATTTACCTCACAGATATGTACCTTACAAACACCAAGCGATGTATGAAAACCAGTTGAAGAAATGTAAATTAAATACAACTGAGAATTTTAAACTCATGAATGAAGACTGAGCTTAATATAGTTGACACTGATGCCATGATAAGGATTTGATTACATTATCTATACCAGTATATGATTACCAGTTTGACTTGATAAATGAATGAAGTATACATGATGTGTGATGTCTCAAATCACAAAGTAATGAGTCATGTTCATTCATGTATTTCTTATACATGTACATATATTTTACACAGGAGCAGATAAGGCAGGTATAGCTAGGTACAAAACTCACCTGAAGATGTTAGTTTAAAGTTTGAAGTTGCTGTGTTGGATCCATAAGCAGGTTCACCACAGTGCTTACAGACTGGACCACAGTTTCCTGAAGATGAAGGAACTGGTCCACATTGTTAATGTTGCAGTCCAGAGTTCCTACACAAATCCATAAAGTCCAAGATCACACAAAAGCAATCCAAAGTCAGTCAAAAATCTGTCCAGTCTAAAAAATCTCCAGTCTCACATCTTAACATAACATAAGCCCTAATTGGCCTTCATGTGTACTCATTGGTTGTGACCGTTCACATTGCATGGAATTCTGGGAAATGCTGTTTTCATCGTTAGTGTCCATTTCAAAACTGAAATGGACACTAACATGCAGAGTGAAAAATGCTAATAAGACATTCATATTTTTTCTTAAATAATAAAAGTTTTTAAACATGCATTGTAAAACATTGTGGAATGTATTCTGTTTCCAGACATTCTTATTCAGTTCAAATTCCATTTCCATTCAGCTGCATGCAATTCCTATTCCAATTTCCATTCCAGAAAGTGAATGGGAATTTTCTATGAATTCTTAATTCAGTTCATGAATGGCCCCAAAGTTTTTGCACAAAAGAGAGCAAAGAAATACATTCCTTTTTAAATTTTTCATTCCCATGTATATTTTTTATGGACTATATTTTTATACTCTTAGACATATATTCAATTCTGTATTGTGTTCTGACTCTTTGTTAGAGAGAGTAGATGTTGCCTCCTAAAATAATTTCCACTGTTTCTACAGTCTATATATTGTGTGAGATCAGTTCAAGGAGTGAAGGCATGTGCTTGAGAAGGTGTTTAGTTTTTTATTTGTTTACACTGAAACAAAACAAAGAAATACACTTCTTTTAATCAAATACTCTTTTGTCTGTGTGATTTTTCAGTTAATTGTTAAATCTGTGCTTTTGTTATTTTATTACAGCTGCAAAGTACATCTAATAAGCAGTTTGTTTTGGATTTGGCATTAGTAGGTTTTTAGAGATCAGAACCAGAAGTGATTACACAAAAGGCCCATCCAGGCAGGTTGATCTCATCTCCTCAAATCATGGATTAGCATTTTATTCCAGCCAAGTGCATTGACTGGCAAATGATCGTAAATGTTTACAGTTTTGCTTTATTTACACAAATAAAAGGCAAAAATACATTTTTAAGCTTTAAATAGCCAAGATACACCAGTTTATGTGTCCAGTATTTAATAGGGTTAAGCAAATGCACTTCTGTGACCTTATACAATCTATCTAATCATCGTTTGATTTGGATTTGGCATTAGTAGGTTACTAGAGATCAGAACCAGAAGCGATTACACAAAAGGCCCATCCAGACAGGTTGATCTTGTCTCCTCAAATCATGGATTAGCTTTTCGTTCCGGTCAAGCGCACTGGCTAGGCAAATTTATGCAATTAGGTCAACGCCATGGCCAGTTCAGCAGGGGTGCGTATAAAAACGGTGATAGAAAACAAAAGTGATATTTCACCGTGACGCAACAAAAAATCAGAGGGATAAATAAAGCCGGAAGACACTGAGAGTACAAACTGCACACGATAAGAATTAAATTACGCTCCAATATGCTGGGCCTGCCCATTGCTAGCCCCCCTTTTTTTAATTTGGAAATATGCAGGCAGATTGTGTCCTGGCTGCCAGGACATGATTATATTTTAAGTGTGTAATATTCTGGAGGCCCCCACCACCCTGCCCCTCCTGCCTCTCTCTCTCTCTCTCTCTCTCTCTCTCTCTCTCTCTCTCTCTCTCTCTCTCTGTGTCTTTTTCTGGCCCTCTGGCTGCTCTCACCTCTCCCCTACCCCACTGGCACACACACTGCCTCTCTGGCTCCTGACATCATCACCCACTGCGGCGCAGACTGGACAGCGCACAATGGCCCAGATCCCAAGTCCAGCCAGTGTCCAGCCTTTTGCTTCCCTTCTATCTCCATTGGACGCATCACAGTGACTGGTGCGCACAATAGCGGGTGGAACTGGATGGGACGGGACGAGGGGGGCTTAAAAAAAAACGACAAAAGTGAACAAAGGTTGCACGCTTTCATCATTCAGCCCCAGAGCCCGCTCCGGCAGCTGCCTCTGCCGCGCTCGTGCTGACAAACGTCCAGAGAAACAGATGGTTTGTGCATTCATGACCAGTTTTGTGGAAGCCCAAGAGTCAAAACCATTCAGGAGAGGGTTCTTTTTTTTTGCTTTTTTCGTCAGCCTTTGGATAATAAAGCTTTTCACTCTAGTAGAAAATTAGAAATGCATTCGAAAAATTAGCCTTTAATTATTGAGGTCACCTCTGCTGCTCTTTGGAGGGCAGGGGGGCTGATCTGGGCTGTTGTGGGTGGGACGGGCTTTAAATCGCTTTTTAAACTTAATTTACATACATTCAAGGAGTTCAGCCCCACAAGGCCTCATCCCCATGTCTCAAAACATTTCATTAACTCTCTGAATTATAGGCCTATTGTCATAGTAACTCATCCTAAGACTTATAATCCAACTACACTTCTAAAGTATATATATATGGTTTTAGGAAGAACCTTGGATTGGTGCAGGACCTTTACATTATGCAGCGGTTCTTTAAACTTTAAAAAGGCTCTTCACACTCATCACATTGACGAAACAATTCTTTAATTAAACACCCATTAAATGGTAGTTTGGGGTATCAAATGTGGCATCACCTT
The DNA here is from genome assembly GCA_037576975.1 of Alestes dentex. Classification (NCBI taxonomy): domain Eukaryota; kingdom Metazoa; phylum Chordata; class Actinopteri; order Characiformes; family Alestidae; genus Alestes; species Alestes dentex. The sequence goes on from JBBIGA010000001.1 coordinate 9,762,464, forward strand.
AAGGAACCCTTATTGGATTTTATTTAAAGGAGTGACTATCAGAGATAATATTAATGAAAAGGAATTATATCATAGAACAACAAGCTTTGATTCTTTAACTCCAGAGCTGATTTTTTTATGGCATTGCTCCAAAGAACACTTTTTGGTTGCCAAAGTCTGGACCAGCTGAAGTGTCCTTAGACTTTAAGAGGTTAAAGAATGATCCAGATATGGCCAATGTTTGTGCCATTTCACACGGCTAGCAGGTGCCCTGGCTGTAAATTTGAACCTGGTCCAGTGTATGCCTTAGTCACGACTCCCTCCCGGCCTGTCCGTCTCCGAGCGGGATGCTTGCACATCTGTAGCATAATCGATAACAGATGAGTGAGTCTCAGGCCCTGAATCTTTCATCATCTCTCCGCTCTCAGCAGCAGATGGCAGTGCCATAGAGCCCCATTCTGCCTCCAACAGCCCAGGGTCTTGCCCTGCAGTGCCAGCCGAAACTGCCAGCAGTAAGTGTGGTTGATGCAGCAGCAAAATATAACATCACAATACTGCGATGTATCTCATGAGAGAAAACACCAAAAAAATGGTGCTACTAAATTTAAAATAACAGTTAAAAAATAAAGTGTTCAATAAGAAATGAGAGGAAAAACTGCTGCTCATCGCTGTTCTGTGTGTAACCGCTGTTCCTGCAGCTTTTGGGTCATTCTACAAATCTTCAAGGGATTGCTGGCTTATCTCTTACCTTCTTTACCATCAGACCCCTGCCCCAGCAATTCAGCCCTCTCCCTTCAACACATCAAAACTATAGCATATTAAACACAGCAATAAGAGTGTGTGAATACCTGTTTTCCCTTACTGTATTTGCCATCCCTTGCCTGCAGCCACCTTCAGCACCTTTCTGAAACACTGTCAATACCCACACTGCAGGAGGAGATGATGGGGTATTAAATAGCTATAACTCGCTGGAGGCTGAGAGCCAATGACCATTAAAGTCAATGGTGTGTGGCATCGAGCCGCATTTCAGGATTTGGCAGTATACCTACTTCATCGTTGTTGATGCACCTCAAATATGATGCACGTTATGCTCATCACTGTGATCGAATAAATCAGAACTCAGATGAATGTTCTGTTAAATAATAAAATAATTTTAAAAATAAAGATTTTGTGTGTGTTTGAGTGTAAGCATGTGTTTTTGTAAATGTGGTATGTAGTGGCATGATTGGAAAAACTGAAAAAACATTTGGATATTATATATTAATCATATATTAATAAACTGATCTGTATTATCCTTGCTAGTTTTAACACAAATTTTCATGCAACTTATTCATGTCTAGCCAGATCCTCATCTCTGGTTTCCCTTTAAAACAGTAATATTCCACCTGGAGCATGCCAAGACAAACCACATGGGCTTACAATGGATTGCAATATCATTCACTGCTAAAAATCACTGTCAGAGGAAAACTTCAAGAGGGACAGTGACAAAAGTGTCAACGGCATTCAGATCTAAGGCAAAGACAGTAAAAAGGGTTGGAACTTGTGGCTGGAAGTGATCATCCGTGATGCATGTACACTGGTGTGATATGTAAGGAAAAACAGTTACTGTCTAGGTGAATAAAAACATGTAAGGAAAAAAGAGTAACTGTCTAGGTGAATAAAAACATCAGTGCAGGACATGGTGAGACAGTCAGTAAGAACTGTATGCAAATACACAGAGTGATACAGTAGACCTGCAGTGCACAAACCCCTCATTATAAAGACAAATGACCTTCTGAGTGGGCAGTTTGGAAAAAACCATAAGCGCAGGACTACAGAGATGTAGAAAAAGAAAGATGGTCAGATGAATCATCCTTTATCTATAAAACTGGGTGAGTGCATGTGTGGCGTACACAAACAGAACAGTACGGATCTGAATGATTGAACCCTGCTGTAAGAAGATCCGGTAGCTCTGGAATGGTTACTGCAAGTCAACACAGTGATTCTTTCTGATCACTTTTATCTTTTGTTACAACCCTTCACTGAATGGTTTGATGAGTAATAAAATGATGTAAAGAATTTTCTCCAGCCTTCAGAGTCATCAAATCTAAACCTACCTGAACACCTATGGGGGATTTTGGACCTGTGTTAGACTCTCCACCACCATCACCAAAACACAGACTGAGGGAATACACTTTAGAACAATTATGTTTTCTTCAGTAGAGTGAAGAAAACTCTCTCTCCCTCTCTCTCTCCCTCTCCCTCTCTCTCTCT
>JBBIGA010000001.1:9764795-9791623 GCA_037576975.1 Alestes dentex
TCCTGGAGTGCATTAAATGCACTTATGTACTATAGCGCATAAAAAAACAGCAGAAAATAATTTAAGAATTGTCCCCCTTTGTTTATGGTCGCCTGCAACACAAAAGGGGTTCTAATACAATTGTATTAAAACTGTCTGGTTGTTGTTTTCTAGGTGATCTAAAGACTGTGTGAGTTGCGTGGGGCATTAAAGTGCAGATGGACAAAGTACAGGTGAAGCACATTTCTTTCCTTGCTTGCTCTGCTCTAATCTGTAGAATTACAACAACTAAGCTCAAGACAAATTATGCACTGTAACAAAGCACTGCATGGCTCTTTTAAATGAGGTGATTTTACTGTAAAAGAAGATCAAGAATCAAGAAAATCTTTTTCACAGATTGCAAAACAATGGTAGTCTGACCAAGACTGACTTTTGAAAAACACAATATCTGATGAGGCCAAATGCATAAGAGGCGGAAAACATGCAAATCGCATCTGATGTAACTGGTTTAGATCATTTTAATAATCATGCTGAAACTTCATCACAGCTTTCTAGTGCTTAAACTAAATTTACATAATCATTGCACTATTTGCATAATCATAGAGCTTGTTTGTCTGTGTTACTTATCATTAGCAACTGCGCAATGGACAAAAAACAGCATGCTCCATTATAAACTGACCTCCACGAATGAGCATGGTGACAACCAGCATGATTGGATTCCTGATTAAGGGACTAAAACAGGACTGAAATTACTTCACCAGTGGTGATCCCTCTTTCACAGTAAACTAGAACATAAACACAGCAATAAGGCCCCTTGATGCTGAATGAAAACAAAACATGGGACATCCACTGCTGTAGTGCCCTCATCTGACCAATAGTGGCAATGCAGAACATCATTCATGTGATCTTGTTCAACAGAGCCCAGAAATAGGACCGTAAATACAAAGGAGTTGTGAAGATCCTGCTTAAGGAGGGGTCAGCCAGGGACCCCATCAGGAGGAATTCGGACAATTCCTTGGGCCCAGTACTGACAAGGGGCCCTAACAGAACACCACTGAGATTATTATATAATATTATTTGCTTTTATAGGGCCAAAAATATTTAGCAATTCCCCAATCCTCATAGGTGATGTTGACCGTGGATTTAATCACGGTGCTCTGCTCTGGTGGGAGATTATGTTGTTTCCAGTAATCTCTTCACAGGATTACCAGCAAAAGGTTGAATCTAACAATACGTAATAATCAAGTATTATCTGAACTGTGTAACACTGAAATTGCAAGCTACATAAAAATAAGCCCCCTTTTCATTCAGGGAACTGATTCAAAAAACAACAATTTTGTTTTGGGGCTTAATTTAATATGTTTAGGAACTGCTCAACATTCCTGAGCTTTCCTTTTTTTAAAAAAATGAAAAAGGCAAGCGGTAATAACATACATGTTTTTGCAGGAGTTGACCTAATAAAAGACATTAATGGAAGCCCCATGCCCCAAAAGAGCTCACTGTAGTAATCATCTCTGTGACATATTATTCTTAAGTCCACAAGAATTAGAAATCCTTTTTATTTGTAAAGTTGTGTTTCTGAGTGAAACATGGTATTAGGGAGAGTCTCTTAACTAAATAAGCGTCTTCACTCATTGAAAATGGGAGAGGGAGATACTATGATATGATTTCCTTACTCAGGAGTTCATGGTGATGTTATTAAAATCAGGTGTTTTAGTACATTTTGATGAAAAATGACAGGAAAACAAGAATTTTGACCATATCTACATTATATGATGAATTGTGCCTAACATGACCAGGCATGTGAACTAACAAGGTGAAAAAAGGTCTGTTATGAATTTAATTTTGTTTTTAAAATCCTAACTGGAATGCACTGTACTTGTAAGTGGTCTAAGAGGTTTCCCAAGTGAATTTCTCTATGCACGCCTACCTCAGCCCCTATTAAATACCTCACAAACCATGACCCCGTAACACACGGCTCATCTCTTTACCCAGCCCTGACTGCACAAACTGACAGCTGTCCCACCCCACCTACAAGGCCGTGCTCTCGAACCCCTGTGAGTCCTGCGAGTGTTCATCATTTAAAGCACCCATAGCATGAAAAAAACCAAAGAAAGATTTGAAAGTAGTATCTAGACATTCCTCAACTTTTGAAACATACCATTCACTCCTCAGAGAAACACTGTATGTACAGTATCATGCACAGTTCTTAGACACCACAGAAAATGATATTTAAAGCCTGTTTAGCTGGGAAGCATATGTTTTAAAAAACTAATATTAGACTGTATTCAAATAATGTACTTAATCATTGCCAGACCTCTTCCCTTGGAAATCCAGTTTTACATTGTAGGACTCATCAAATACCTCACGTGCCTGATTTAACTCAGTTGATACTTCATTAGACTAAATCAGAAGCTGCTGATGGAGTTTCACAAGTCCTCCAAAAGCTGGAGGCAACGAGGAAAAATTTGATGCTGAACCTGTGTTCTTCTAACCATCTCACAAAACTTCAAGTACATTTACAAATAAAACAAATCGTGATATTATTTAATGCTGTCTTGTTTGTTTGCATTTCTTGGAATGTTAACTTGTATATTTGCTGGCAGAAAGTCCCTCGCTGCACAAGTCTGCACAAGACTTTTGCATAGCTCTATATGACAAAGGAAGCTCCAAAAAAGGGCCCGTTTTTAATTTACCGTGTTTACGAGCTCACAAACAGTTTTTCTATACATAAATTGACCCAAGCATTAAAGGTGCCTGCCTGCGATAGGGTCCAACAAAATAAACAATCAAGGTCCAGGGGCGAGAGCGACAGTGGTGTCGCCTAAATTAAAATGTGTTGTGACACGAGTGCATCACCAGCTTGTTAAATCTTATCCTACAGCTGTAGAGATCTCCACTTTCTCACTGTTTGCTGATTAATGAGGGGCGTTTAGCCCGAAGGAAAAGAGCACAGAGAGTTGGGCAGAGACATGACACAATAATGTGCTTTGTCTGCGCGGTCACCAAATGGCTGCTGCTTGGTTAGCTGTAAGTTCCATTTTGGGACCTTTTGCTCCCATATTTAATTAAAACATCATTATCACCTTTCTGCGTACTGAGCTGTATTACAGCCTATGCAATCCAGATCTGTTTGCTTAATTGGTCTTAAATGGGTAAATTGCGCTTCACCCACTCTGTCTTTTCTAGCTCACTAATAACGGGAAGTTGGAGAGTAATTATTGAGCTCTGGGCAATTTTTTAACGACTTTCAAAAGGAAATGTCTTGTCAAAACAAGAAAGTGAGCGATAGTCTGGGATTCTGAGAAAAAAAAAGAGAACTTGAAGTTTTGAACAAAGAATAGAGCACTTCAATGCTTTTTAGATGCATGAAGATCCAGCAGTTACAGTTATTATTTGATGTTGGGACACGATGGATGTTTTTTTAAGACATAAATCGTTAACAGGCCTAAAATAGTGTTCAACTGCTTGACTTTTGTCTCCTGCATGTCCAGAACTTCACCTCTGAACAAATTCACACCCATTGACTTCAATGTTGTAGACAATTTAGGTCCAGATCAGGAAAAAATAGAACCTACAGCTTTAAAGACCAACGTGACTTTAATAACACAATAGTACAAATCTATGCCAGTCTGAATTGTTGACCTACAAAAACATCTTACTTTATGCACTTTGCACTTATGCACTTCCTGTGTCCTGCAGTGATGTTTTTGACCCTCGTCCTATGTTTTTCTGTCATGATTCCAAGGTCCACTCATGATAATATAAAAATCAGCTGTAATTTGCTGCCCGGGAAAGGGAGAAGAGGAAGGTCTATGGATGTGTTGAGGGAGGACATGCAGGCAGTTGGTGTGAGAGAGGAAGATGCGGAGGACTGAAGGAAATGGAGACAGTTGATCCACTGCAGCTGAAAATAGAAAAATAGTAATTTATTTCTATAGCTATATTTATTTTTACTTTCCAGTTTTTCAACCTCTTTTCCTCCAATCCAGTGAAACAGACTGTTTTTGTTTCTGTACCTTTAATACTGATACGTAAATTACCTCTGTTCTGGTTGGTTCTCCTGTATTGCGCATCTTTCAAAAGCAGCCTGAGCTGAAACCCCAATACCACTAATACCTTCACTGTGAATATCAAGAGCTAAACAGTAGTAGGCAGCAGAAATATGTACTGCTTTTTGTGATATCACAAATATAGTTCATGCAGAATAGCAGTTTACATTTGTGGACTGTATGGATTATGGAGCAAACTATACTATATACAGCAAACTATATATAGCAAACTATATATTGGTCATACCAATCAGAACATAACATTACATTTTAATTTATTTATTTTATTTCTTCAAACATGTATATTTACGTGATATAAGCGTTTTATATTAAATTTGAGTGAAGTTTGCCTTTCAGCTGACATTTGCACTTTAATTCACCAGAATCTTTGGGTCTACAGTAGCGGGCAGTGGCCTGATTACATTCAGCGGCTGTAAGTTCACCTGTTGTGTATGCGGCACACACGGAGACAAACTTGACCAGACCTTGGAGTGGACCTTGCAGCCAAACTGCCGTTTGGGCACATTAATATGCAGCAGACGCCGCTGCCAAGCACCTTGAGCAGATGCGTGCTGGCACGTCTTTGATGGGCCGAGTGAGGCACACGGCGCACGTGAGGCCGGGCGCCCTCCTCGCGCTCATTGTTACTTCAGCTAGTGTTAGCCTGGCTCCCCTGGCAGAAACTAAGTGGCTTGCTGGCATATGGTGTAACCTCCATTTGAGCACTAAAAGCTGGAGATTGTTTTTGTGGAGCAGATGTTGGTGGGTGCAGAAGAGGCACAGCTGACTCCGCCGAACAGCTGGGAACGGTGTGTGTGACCCACATACAGGCGAAGTGGCCGGCTGCATGTTCCTGCCAAACGAGGACAGAAAATCAAGTTTGTTCCCCTTTGTCTATCTCCCAGTTGGGCCTGTGGGGGGTCTCAGCAGGGGACCAAAGGGTGGCACAGACTTTTTCTGACATAAGCAGGTTTCTTGTCAGAGGGCAACTCTTAATGAAGAAATAAGTCACAGTTACAGCGATTTTACTGTGACTGAGGGATGCTGTTAGGGCATGATTGATACAATTCACCAATGCTGAAATGATCACAATACATGATTCTTAAATGTAGCTTGTTAACAGTAGGCTATGACTGCCATAAAAGATCAGCATGATGGTTTTTAATAACTTGGCATGTTTAAACAGAACTAACATACCCATGCTCCACCCACATTCTTTCACTGCACCCTTCGGATGAGCTTTACTGGAAGCCAGCAATAACTTAACTGAACACAATGAATGTTTCACAACATAACATTTTTTCTAAATGCTCCTGAGTTGGATTGTGTTGTTAATCAAAACTCGGCAGGTTGAAAAGAATTTACAATGCTACTTTTAGTTCAGTTGCACAAACTTCATTGCTTCGGAGCCCGGTCTCATGAGTTTTCGTGAAGCCATCACGATATACAATCTATTCAAAATTGTGCTGCGCTCACGCTTTAGGCCTTTTTTTTGTGCTAGGACAATGCTTAATGTTTTCGTGCTAGCACAACGCTTCACTACAAGAGTATTTTATTGTCTTTGCCTCCAGTTCATGTGAAGTTGTCTTCTGTTGTAGCCTATGAATGAGCGCTTGTATGCAATATTGTGAAAATATACTACACATTTCCCACTAAAAGTGTAATAATAATGAGTTGATTCCTTATTGTTTTTGTTTCCAAAGCGGTTGAAACAGGTTGAAAGGCCGTGAGACGGGGAAAGTCCCTAACCTTAACCCTAACTCTAACCCTAACCCTGACCCTAACCCTAACCCTAACCCTAACCCCAACACTCACCGGTTAGCGCTGATACCGGCAGACTGGGCATACATGGGGTAGTGAAGCGTTGTATTAGCACGAAAAAAGGTGTGAAGCGTGATCAAAGTACATTTTTGAATAGATTTTATGTAGTGATGGCTGCACGAAAGGTCGTGAGATTGGGTTGTACTTTGAGATTCCTTAAAAATATCATTTGAAAATAATAATGCACTTAACTTTATGACAGCTTTGCATCTTGCTCAGACAAACTGAATCTGGTGTAATGAAAAGAGTTAGTGCTGTCAAAAGTTGTAATTGTTGCACGTAATTACCTTCTTTATTTTACAACTCACTCTTTCATGGTTAGATAGCATGGTGGATAACACTGCAGTTTTGTACGCCAAAATCTAACACCCCGACTGATAAGGCAACATGTTATTGCTGCTTTGGAAAAGAGTTCTTATATCACGTTCATCTCCACATTTGCTTTTTTCTATGAAACATCATTAGACTGTCTCTCCTAATAAAACATGTAGCAAATAAAATTCAGTTTTGTTCCTTTGAGCCCCTGCCCCCATAATGGCAGTGCACTGGACTTTGTTTTAGAACTATTTAGCATCTTGTCTGGCACATCATTAAAATACAGCATGCTTTAGATTAGAGTGGTTGAAACGTGGCAAAAATTGGAGATTTGGATATCTGCATGTCTAATGGCTGCTAGACTGTCACACAAGGCAGATTACTCTGGGCTCATAATGAGGATGCCAGGGTCATTACAGTGGGTACTTTGATAAATGTTGTGCCTTTCTCTAAGCAGATGGGACTTTGTGTTTGGGTGGGGAAGCTGAGAAGGCATCTTTCAATGATGTTTCATAGTGGGAATGCACAATAAGGTGACTGAGTATCTTTACACTCCAAATGACAAGTGCTTTGGGTCCCTGAGAGGAATGTAATCAATACCTATTAATGATTAAATCAAACTATGCTGGACAATTAAACTGACGTATCCAAAAACAGAGAAATAAAAAATAACAGCTGATCTCCCATTTCACAATTCGTTATTACAGTAATACTCCTGGGTCGTGTGATTGATTTAAATGGATTTCAGTTCTTAGTGACGGACATTGATGTACCCTCTAGAAACACCTAGTCACTGCACCCTCGGTATTTAGAAACATTGTCATCATATTTAATTACTTTGGAGGTACTGATTATTCCTAATGTTGGATGTGGTAAGGAGAGTTTCACCCAGCAGGACAGTGGAATGAAGAAGCATCTCTTAAAAAGTAATTTAGGAAATGGGGTGGCTTCCTATGGAGCATGAGGGTCGGGCACAAACAAAACACACACACATAAACAACACATGCACACCCACATTCACATGCACACAATTAGAGGTTTTTATATAATATAAAAAGATCTATTTAAGATAATATATGCCGCATACATTAGTATCTATATGTAATAATAATGTGCCTCATGTGCATTATGTGTGTGTGTCTGTGTGTGCACGCGCGCATTATGGTGTTATGACTGATGTTGTATTGTGATGTATGTATTATACATTCTTAAATGGGAAATGAACTAAATGTAACGTCAACCTTACCCTTGTCCCGAACACGTACAAAAGCAAACACAGACCTAAAGAGGGCCTCAGAGCAGCCCCCTGCAGGTCACCTCTCCTTCGCTCAGCAGTCACTTCCAGTTCAGTATGGAGAACAGCAGCAGTGGATGTTGTTTAAAAGCACTCCCTTACAGCGTCCACTGATTAACTGCACTGTGTGTTGACTCCAGATTGGTGTGTGTGGAACTCCAGAGAGAGACACAGGATGCCGCCGATGCCTTGATGTGAATCTCATCATCACTCCACGTGGCCCTCACTCACGCGAGAGCATTTTAATATGACAATGAAAGCCTTTGGATTTAAAATGCAGATGCAATTTTTTTATGTGCCTGGGAAAAGAAATCACCTGCAGCTATTTGTGACTGACTTGTAGCACGTAAATGGGCAAAACAGAGATGGAAACACATTTTCTGCATGGTGACAAAGGGACAAGGTCTCTGCTAATTACTAAAGATTTACATCATATTTGTCTAATTAATGTTGAACTTTGATTTGCAAAGTATCATCTAGGAATGCTTCTGGCAACACACACTCTGCTCTAAAGGAATCATGCATTGTATATAGTTAATTATAATGTAAACTGCATTGTTCTATATAATGTAACTGTGTTTAACCAGAGAGCTACACTGAACTGCCAGTTGCCACTGAGGTAAACCTACTTTGTTCCAACATTGTACTGACACTTACTGGCCATTTTATCAGAAAAACTTACCTTACAGCATTCAAGTACTGACTGTTGCTGCATAATTTATCTGCTAGCTTATTCTGTCCATCAATTGAAAGAGACCGCCATAGGACCATGGCAGCATTGCTATTATAATAAACAAATAAATGGATAATAAAAAAAACGTGATGTGGCCACATTTGGAACTGTATATCGTAATTGTTTCTGATAAAATGGCCAAAGACATAATATACTGGATAACATAATATACTGTAGGCAAAATCAGAGCTCCTGTCAGACTGTTCCAGCAAAACACCATCTCAAACCATCTCTGCCTGCAGTGATGCAGATCTCAGTAGATGGTCAAAACCCATCACTCGCATTCATGGTTCTTTACCCCGGGACAGTGCTCATGGTATTTCTGAGCATGATGCACATTCTCTGTCTTTGACTGAGCTGACAGATCAGAATGACTGAGTCTGGACTGGACAGTGAAGGACTGTGGTGACAGTAAGGTGCTCTGATGGCTCAAGTGACATGCACGACACTCAGCTGCAAGCTGCAGGACAGGTGTGCTGAGGAGCAGGTTCAAAGCAGCTGCTCACAAGTTGATCACAGAAAGGTCTTACCGATGGACAGAGATCCACATCCCTTATTTATTTAAGCTGATAAATCAACATTTAGGCAAAAAGGTCCAATGTTCCCTATGAATGTAGTCAACAGCCACACCATGTGTGATGTCTAGTTTTGCAGCTAACACATAATGGAAGACTATAGCTACCATGTTAGCCTAATCATATGATGCTTATCTTGTGCCATATCAAGCTGTTAAGTAATCCAAAACAGACTTGCTTATGTGGTTTCTGATACTGTATGACCTACTATTATCTCAAAAAATTAAGAAATATAATAGAGGCTTCAGGATAGTTGCTTTTGTCCAGTGTCCATATTTAGCATGTTGTATAATACCAGAAACCAGAAGGCCACACTGTCTGAAGCAGGCATTTGAAGATTTGAACAGCATAAACTTGTATTTGTTAGCTACTTGAGCCTCACAGCTACATTTACCTCACAGAACAACACTAAAGAAGCAAATGTTTTGTAATTATTAATCTGGTCCGTTATCCTGTAAAAAGATCTGGGCGCTTAATGCTGTGTAGAGGTCCAGAGACTTCAAGAGGCTTCTATTTTTTCGACAAAGTCATCGTCAGCCTAACTCCTCATCAGTTGAACCCAGCAGTAGTAACCGCAGCAGTGGTGTGTTTTGATCCGCTCTTCTGTACTGACTGCTCCACCTTCCCCTCAGCTATCAAACCTCACTGGCCAGATCAGACTGACACTGACGGAAGCGTAGCCCACAACGCTTGTCAGGACATTCTTTTGAGGAAATGGAAAGGAAAGAAGTACATCAGGAGACTTTGGCTTTCTGGACAAAATGTCTCAAAAATGTAGGAGAACCAAAGAAAAACTGGGGCTAACCTACAGCACCAACAAAAACGTCCTGACTAGTTTTATATGACATGCTGAGTAATTTCATAATTTTGTCCCAATTTATCATTCCAGCCCTATTTTAACATAATCTCCAAACTGGCCTTAACAGGAAGTTATATATGTACATATGTACATATGGTGGTAATACATCTACGGCATGCAAATCACATAATGGACATATTAATACATGCAAGCACTTAAATTATACCTAATGGGGCTTATTGTTATTATATGTAGATAATCACAAACTATACCAGTGCTTTTTTAATGTTTTCATTGGATTACAGAGTCTTAGAAAATTCGAACATAGATACTAAGTTTGACCTAATTTTGGGATGTTGTACAAAAAATAAAAATTGTGTGTGTGTCTGTGTGTGTGTGTGTGTGTGTGTGTGTGTGAGAGAGAGAGAGAGAGCATTGTAAAAAGTGTGTGTGAGTGCATGTCTGTTTCTCTGATGCATCTTGTTTTGCCTCGACGTGTGTGTTCCAGGTCGAGAGTCTCTTGCTTTTCCCATCAATCCCAGGATTAATGGTGAGAGAGTTGGAACGGAGCATCAAATCTGTTGCTGCTGTCTGGAGGAACAGAAGCCAGTGTGTTGAGGCAGAAAGATGTCACAGCAGATTTGGCCTAATTATTGTGCCCCCTCACTATAGTTTGTGGTGATGAATGTGATCCATTTAGCAACGCTTCAGCTAAGAATACCAAAGAGAGTCTTTTACACAACGACTGCATGTTCAGTTAGCAGCCGCTTCCTCTGCATTTTAACTGTCAGCCGCTAAACCAGACAAACCTGAGCAGGACAACAGAAATAACTGTGATGCCTCGGCACCTAATAAGAAGCTACAGTTTGCTGACTGTTAATTAACTGAGCTTTTTACCACATTCTCACGGGTCACAGCACATTAAGACACACTACTACTGATAACCACAGCTATGACAAAATGTCATCATCGCAATAATAAATTATAAGAAGGTGCTGACATTTAGCTGCTGACTTCAGAGCCTGCCAAAAAAAAGCCTGAAAATGCGTTTTTATGAAATAATTAAACCTTAAAGTCACAGTTAACACTGCTGACAACAAAAACATGGTGTTAACTCAAATCAATTACTTCTCATAGCTCATTGAATCAAGAGGGGAAATTCTGTTTGTGTCAGTAAGTAGAAATTATACTGTATTATAATTTGCATTATCGTGGGTTGCATCCAGTAATGGCATCCCATTTTTGCCATGTTGTATGTATTTTTTTTCATCAAAACAAATGGAGCTACACAAGTAAAGGTTCCTAAATGGTTCTTTACTTGGGTGTATGGTTTAGTGGAATGTTAAACCTATCATGAAGAGGTTTTAAATATGCTCTACATGCTCACATCTCATTTAGAAAATAAAAAAGGTCTTTAAGGATCTTTAGAGAAGTGTTCCTCTATGGCATCACTCTAAAGAACCCTTGTAGGATCTTTACTCTGAAAAATAATTCTGAAGTATTAGGTGGAGATATGCTGGACCTTGCATTCTACAGAAGTCCAAAAAAGTTACATACTCTTCATGGAGCATTCTATTAATTGGCTAATTTTGTTTGTTTTCTCACAAACATGATTTGTTTCATTACAAAAACATTAAAATGTCATAAAATCCCAAGAATAACATTAAATACTTTGAGATCTCGGAAAAACAAAGCGTCATTTTCCCAAGAAACCATGCGATCATCAGAACAAAGGGAGAACTGTCAGGAGCATATATGAATGAATATAAATTGAACATGAACATGAATGCAATTTCTTATGTAATTAACAAAGTCATTACATTTCAATAGTACCACAAAAGAAAAGTAACAACTCCTGACTTTTAGGAAGTCAAGTTTTTCCAGTTTTGCTTTAAAACTGGACGTTAGAATGGCTGCAAAGCTCCACAGTGAGTGGCTGGAGATGGAAGCCCCTTTATGCTATTCATCCAGAAGACAAACATCGTCCTATTAAAGTCAAGGTCTCCAGTTCTGTACCCAGTCTGCTGTCTCTGGACTGGGACATGGACAAGCCTTCACCTGAAATGACAGGTAAAAGCCCTGAAGCCACCCACAGGCAACAGGGAACCCCTGACCTGCCAAAACCCTGTCTGTCTTCACATACAGACAAACACACACACACACACACACACACACACACACACACACACACACACACACACACACACACACAAGAGCACGTCCTCAGCAGCAGCTCAATTATGTCATCTCCTTCCCCATGAATCAGTGTGACATATCAAGTGTGCGTCTCAAAAACGATGTTCAAACACAATCCAATAAAGAATAGCTGTGAGCTACACAGCACTGTGTGAGTAACTAACACATATTATGCTCGAACGTGGCCAGGACTCCTGTAAATAATTATGAGTAACAGTATTCTGTCCCTTGCTCTTATCTTTTTCATAATTAGTAAGAAGTGTGGAGATATGGAAAACTTCCAGAGGCATTTTCTGAGCGAGGCAATAAGACTGACACTACAAGAACTAAATGTATCCTATTAAAAGGATGTCACTTACTGAGAATGACTGAATCTTCTGTTAGGCAAAATGAAAAAAAAAAAAAAACCCTCGGTCACAATAATAATTTCACCCAGAATGACAGTTTTGGTTATTGGTGTTTAGCTATAATCCTGTGCTGTAAAGAACTTTACCCTTAAGGTTCCAAATGGTTCTTTGGCTGCTGATTCTAAAAAAAAAAAAAAAAAAAAAAAAAGACTTTAATTATGAGCAGGTTCCTTAACAATGTTCACATCTCATCAACAAAATATTTTTATTTGAAGATCTATTAATTTAAATGCTCTTTAAGGTTTTTTTTTCTTCTATGGCATCACTCCAGAGAACACTTGTTGGTGTATAAGTATCATTCTAAGGGGGAGGTCATGACTTTTTATTGAGTTTATTATTCTAATGAGTTAATTTTGTTTGTTTTTGCATGTTTTCAACTTCAGCTGAATGTGAAATTGATTGCTTAGTGGCCTATTGAGATGGTACAACACACTTAATATGCCATAACTGACAGATAATCTACATGTTTGGAAGTAAAATTGTTACATTGGGTAAACAACATATGTTTTAAACATTATACTGCGGTAACAAAGTTCCGTTGTCTTGAGACAATGACACACCCAGTATTTGATACGCCCACCCTCCAACCCAAATAAACATTTGTTTTAATTATTGATAGTTTTTCTCATTCATTCTTTATTATTCAACCATGCCATCACATCTCCATGTTTACTATACTGAGGAGCAGGACTCTGGGACCTGGCGCTGGCTGCTCAGCCAAAGACTGAAGTCACATTCTTGTTTGAATCTTCCATTCCACTTTAGGTGGAATTTTTCATTCCACCTTAAATTGAGCAGAAGTTATTATGTGCCACCTGTAGATGGAGCTGGAGTGAGAGAATGTTAGGTGAAAACAAATTAGATATGGACTCACCGGCTAGTACTGGGTTGGACCCCCTTTTGCCTTCAGAACCGCCTTAAGTCTTCCATACACATCCATGATGCGAATCTCCTGTTCCACCATCTGGTGACTGTAGAGGCCATTGGAGTGAAGTGAACTCATTGTCAAGATCAAGAAACCAGTTTGAGAAGATTTGAGCTTTGTGACAAGGTGCATTCTCCTGCTGGAAGAAGCATCAGAAGATGGTACACTGTGGTAATAAAGGGATGGACATGGTCATCAGCAATACTCAGGTGGCTGTGGTATTTAAATGACGCTCAGCTGGTACTAAGGGGCCCAAAATGTCCCAAGAATACATCCCTCACACCATTACAGCACCAGCCTGAACCACTGATACAAGGGAGGATTGACCCATGCTTTCATGTTGTGTACTCCAAATGCTGACCCGACAGTCCAAATCAAGGCTCATCAGACCAGGTAACATTTTTCAGCCTTCTGTCCTGTTTTGGTGAGCTTGTGCAAACTGTAGATTCAGTTTCCTGTTCTTAGCTGAGAGTTGGGGTACCCAGTGTGGTCTTCTGCTGCTGCAGGTTCAAGGTTCAGTGTGCATTCATATATGCCCTTCTGCATTCCTTGGTTGTAACAAATGGTTATTTGACATCCTGTTGCCTTCCTATCTGCTTGAACTAGTCACAAGGCATCAACAAAGCATTTTCACCCAGAGAACAGCCACTCACTGGATATTTCTCTTTTTCAGACCATTTTTTGTAAACTCTGGAGAAGGTTATGTGGGAAAATCATAGTAAATCAGCAGTTTCTGAAATACTCAGACCAGTTTATATTTTACCAGCAACCATACCATGTTCAAAGTAACTTAATTCACCTTTCCTCCCCATTCTGATGCTTGGTTTGAACTTCCGTAGGTCATCTTGACCATGTCAATATGCTTAAATGCACTGCCATGTGATTGGCTATTAGATATTTGTGTTAACAAGCAGTTGATCCAGTGTACCTAATGAAGTGGCCAGTGAGTGTATATGCAGGGTGTAATAGCATGTAACTGATGTAACTGAGCAATAACTGATGATGCCAAGCTACAATTTCAATTTTTGCCAAATGTAATATAATTTCAGTGTAACTAATTGTCATCTTAATTTCTTCCTGCTTGCAAGCTAACTAGCTTTAGCTTTACATAAGGTAAATACAGGAGGAAAGGCTATATGTTTGCTAGCTAAAAAGCTAACTAATTTAGCTTTAGCAGTCATTGTAAGAAACAGATCGTGAGAGTGTAAAGCAGTGAAAGAGGTACGGATTACATTAATGACAGCTGTACATTTTTGCGTCCATAAACCTCGCGTCAGTAGTAGCCATACATTGTGTGCCCAAAAGGTCCCATGCTGTTGATCAGAAGGCAGTTTTGTTTTGTATTACTATGTATTTTTAATGATCAGAGTGGAAGCTCTCAATTGAAATTAATATCACATTTATACTTACAGTATTCTCTTTATACTCATTTATAAATATCTAAAATACTGTAATTGTATTGTAAAATGTCACCTCCGTCACCTAGGTTATTAAACGTGTAGGCACAATGACAGAGCACATCCACATGATTCTGATGACAACAGATGAGAGCGTATCAGTATATGGACTGTGTATTGTAACACGTGTAAATGATCCCAAACCTGGCCCTGGAGGCACACTACCCTGCTTTAACACACCCATTTCCGCTCAGTAAGCTATTCTGAAAGAGCTGATTAGTTGGATCTGGCGTGTTGGGAGCAGTGAAAACCATCAAATGTGCAGGCCAGGGTTGGGAAACACTGATCTAAGAGACTGCATGTCTTCATCTGTACCCGAATGAATAATGGGGATGAATAACATTTAGGTCATATTAGATCCATGTCTAATACAAATGAGGATGTGACAAATCTACTGTGTCAATGGCCATACTTTTTAGTTGTTTTACACCTCCTGCTACTCTAAAGATTCCTGGTTCTCCTGAGCGGGGTCCATACATATCTTGCCCCCTCCTCGCCCCAGACAAGCTTAACTAAAGAAATCACACAAAAAAACAATTCAGACTCACATGTAATCTGCGATATAGATCATTTTTTCATTTTTTGGTTGCAGGCTCTCCACAACCACACAGATGCATTTGTGTGCTGCAAAAGGTTGAGATGACCTAGCCCTGTAATCTCCCTTTATTTGTATGTGGGGGGGGGGGGGGGGGGCACAGTTTGCACCATATGGCAAATGATTACAACAATAAATCAGGTTCAGCTCGACCATTATAATTTATAGCAAAATTGTGCGCTATTTTAATCAAAAAAGGAGTGGTTGTTATGACATTTCTGGACCTCATTTTCCTCCACTCTTTTTTTGATCGGGCGCGATGATTTTTATTTGACTGTGGGGATTGTACATATAGCTTGTACACCGCTGATTGATTGAAGGGACATAATTATTGGTGGGGGCATTTTCAGTATGCAAATGAGTAACCTTTAGGAGGCCTGCGCATGGCAGCAGCGGCAGATGGGCACTAATGGTAATGGGGTGGAGATTGGCTGGAATAAATCTGAAAACGTTCTGGACTCTGGTTCACAGCCCCCAGCCAGGGCCCATATGAGAGCACTCGTATAGGAGGGTGTTTTTGGGGAAGGGGGACGGGAAGGGTGGATCATGGTCATGTGGCCCAGCTTCTCTTGATCATGGTGATTTCCTGGCGCCCCAGTGCCAGGTGGGTCAGCTGGGCTCATGTTTGCGGTGTCTTTTATGAATATTGAAATCTTTTTGGCTGAGCTGTGGCCGCCCATTCATACAAAATTGCTAAAAGCCACTGAAAAAGGAGCTTCTATACAGTCCCAAATATAGAGATTTTTAATGTTTCATGTTTAAGTGTGGACCGTTAAAACATGGTGAGTGTTGTTGTGGTGAGTGTTGTTTTTGTGCGGTCATATGGGGACAATTACACATAACCTTTACCTGATCATCACAACTCCCACACATGTGAAAGCTGGACAGTAACAAATAAATACAGAAAAAAATCCTTTGACCTTTGGCGCCGGCAGAGACTTTTGAGAGTACCTCAGAGGGCAAAGAAAACAAACAAATGGACTGGTGACTGTATCAAGCCTCTCTTGAAGCCCAGATAATCAAATTCAGCTCTCGTTGGGGATATATTATGAAAAGAAGCAATCAGCTGGAAAAGACAGTTATGCTCAGAACAGCTGGAGATAAAAGTGGAAGAGGAAAGCTTGCAATGATGGATGGATGCAGGCAGAGGACCCAAAGAGAAAGACGGGATACTGTAGAAAACATTACCATATGGGTGTCAGAACTGATTTATTATTTTTATTATTATTATTATTATTATTATTATTATTATGGGATCTAAAATTCTAGATGGGCAGAAGATAATGTTTATTGTTTGATTAACATATTGCCACATTATTAGAAATTAAATTTAACTTAGATGTGCACAAAATCCTTCAGAGGGTTTTGATGTGAAATTATTCTGTATTGATAGAGACATCAAGCAGTATGTATGTGCAAGTTTAAAGGTTTGTTACATGAAAACAAGACAAAACAAAAAAGGGAATCAACAGAACCAGCAAAACAAGACCAAGAAATAAAAGCTAACAGGGTACTCAACACAATGTAAGCATCACAGAGAAACAATAAACAGACTAAAACGAATATTACAGAGTAATGCAGCACACCTGGGGAGCAGGAGGGGTTACAGATAAAACACAGATGCACGCTGAAGAGGAGGCTGGAGTACAGACAAAGCAAGACCAAAATAAAAGTACATGGCACAGGAAAACGTAAACGAAGTCACAGACAAGGCACGAAGACATGAGAAGGGCAATATTCAGCTTCATATTCAGGGTAAGAAACTTACTCACTTGCCCTTATTTACAGCTGAGGTGAATGGAACCATGACACACAAAGACTCCAACACAAATACAGTTATTTTATTTGCCATTAAAAGCTGCAACTGTGTCTTCTTAAGATATTTACTCTTTCTGGACTAGGATGCTTATGTGAGTGTTTTTGTTATCTCTTTTGACTGAAGAATTGTTGATTTTTTTTTTAACCAGAGGAGAAAAAAATGGATCTCCAGGTAATGGATATGTGTGGTAAAGGATGTTTAACAGCATGGAAGGACACAGGGCCTATTTTCGGGATATAATTTCCCGTGACTCCTGCTCCAATTAAGAGGATAGCTGCTCAGCGATTGGCCGTAACCTCGTCACCATTTGAGCTTTGCGCTCTCCTCTTAAAAGGGAATTACATTTGAAATGGTTCGGGGTTTCCGTATGCGACACATAATCGGGCCCTTTGTCTTTGTGTGAGAGCTCGCTGGTACACACACTGTAACACAGCTGTGGATGAGGCCTAATTGAAACCCTCTTGAGAGAAGAGTCCCACGCAAATAAATACTAAACACACAGACTGCAAAAGGGTTACACGACAGGACAGCCGATTCCATTCCCTCTCAGGCTTTCAATTACCATGACAGCCACTAGCTTTCCTATACAGCGCTGAGTGATTAGTACCATCATTTAAATAGCAATTTGCCAGTTAATTAAAGTGACCTTGGCTGTTCCTCATGCGTCTAAAAAGCAGACAAGACCACCTTTCTTACGCCGTCTGGACGAGTTGTCTTGAGCGGCTCTGCTGCGAGATTAAGTCGCCCCGGTGACAAAAGCAAATTAGACAGCTGTCAGCGAGTACCTGCACCTCTCTGCACAGAGCAACCCGTAATGACCTCGAAAGTGAGATTTTTCCTCATCATTATTATTGTGCAGTTTATGACGAGTTTTAATGCTTTTCTTGGTGAGTGTCATTAAATGGAAGACGTAAAAAGCAGATTGCATGAAATCACTGGAATTGCGCATTAATGTTTAATGAAACGTCTGTGACAACATCTTTAAAACCCAATGGAGTGTGTTTTATAATTAGCTGTGTCGATTTTTGGGATGGAAATCGATGCCAATGTTTCCCAAACTTATTCGGGAGCTCCAGTCGACTACGCCATGAATTATTAAACAGGCTCACTAATGTTCCCCCATTTTACGCTCCTAATGTTCTCCACACACTCCATCTCCGGGAGGATATTACGTCTGACATGACAAGTCAAAATAGCCTTCACGAAACACACCAAAAATGTCATGACTTAGATCAGCTTTTGCCCCGTCTCACATGAGACATTGCAGGATTAGTTTAGCTCAAGATAAAGACATGAGTTCATTCTTTTAGTGTTCTGCAACAAAGTTCAGATATCACAAAAAATATTATCCATCCATCTTTTATCTGAATCCTTAACCAGGTTTGAGGGGTGCTGGAGTATAACCCAGCTGGAACCGATCCCAGCAAAAGGCAGAGAAACACGCTGAACAGGACACCAGTCCGTCATGGGGCAGACACACAGACAAACATACTCTCTCTCTCTCTCTCTCTCATACACACACACACACACACACAGATACACACACACACACACACACATACACCTCGGGGCAATTTTAGCATCTGCAGTTCACCTGATGTGCACGTCTTTGGTCTGTGGGAAGAAACCCACATGGACTCCACACAGAATGGACCTTCAGTCGCGAATAAAACCCAGGACCTTCACAGTGGCCCCCCCCAGCTTGCTGTCTCCAACAAATATGATGAATTTCAGCCTACTGTTTATCTATATCTTACAAACTCCCAAATGTCCCACATCATTTTTTCAGTGTCACTGTTTACAAGATTTTTATTTGGGTGTGCATTTTAAAACAGGGAGTTTGCTAACTGTTTTTATGGCATGTTAATTATTTAAGATTCAGCCTGATCACAGCAAAAAAACAACAAACAACCTCCAGTAAGCAACTGTGGAAGAGCAAACAGTAGCATGGCCAGTGTGACATGTCCTTATCAATGCAAACACAATTGGTACTCAGACCAAACTAATTTATTTTTTTACTCAAACATAGACAGAGTAATGTGCATAGACCTTCAAATTCAGACGGATTTATTACAGTAAGCCCATGTTTTAATGTTACTCTTTTCACCCAAACTGTCTCTGGTTTAGTGTTGACCTGTAGTGACCCCTCTAGCTAGCTTTGAAAGTGGACAGGACAAATAAGTTTAAAAAATAGATGGGTATGACACAGCAGAAATGATGCTCAAGCTAGAGACATCAGTGTGCCATTCCATTAATGGCACATTCGTGGAAATGCTCTGTGATGAGGCCGGGCTGTTTGAGCTGGGTGCCATGGCTGCTAGTTTCAGTAAGTTTAAGACAGGACCTGTTTAATAAATTATTTATATATGTTCTCATCTTGAAGCATTATGTGAGTATTATAAATATATATATATATATATAAATATATAAAGATATATATAATGCTCCAAGATGAGGCCAGCCCGTTTAAGGTTGCTGTGGATTCCACTCATACGCTCGCAGGAGCCCTGACAACTCTATCACCCGTGCTGAGTCTGAGGACCTCATATCCCTCAGTCGAAACCGCAGACTCCACTGGAGGCCTCATCACAACAGGTCGCCGTCATGACAGCTCCGCGCCGAGTGACAGCAGGTAAATTGCGTGTCGGGAGGGTCTGCTTTTGCGGCTTTTGGCAGATTTAGAATGCACTTTGATAGCAAGCCCTTCAGTAAGTGAGTGATTCCTTGCTAACTGTTTATGATTAAAATGTCAATAAAGCTGCAGGCCCTTTCATCCCTGGGCTGCAAAGCTGTCCATCTCTGCAGACTGGGGCTGGCACACTGAGGACCATTTATCTACGATGAGGAGCATGTCATGTAATAATGATTGTCTCTGGAGAGCATTTAGAGTGAAGGAAAATGCTGATTGGGACAATAGGCTGCTGAATCTCATTTGGGGGCGTCGTTGTGACAGGTGACTGCTGCCGCAAAACACGCCACTCTCCGGGGAATCGAGCTGCGTTCACTGTCTCTTCCCCTTTCTCTTCCTTCTTTTTCTCCCCCTTTCTTTTATTTCTTTTTTTAATCAGGCTGACAGCTGCTGCAAAAGTTTTTTTGTCCTATTCCACAAGCCCCAGAGGTGCTATTTGTTGTTCCGTCATTGCTGTGCATTTGCAAACTTCAATCTTCGCTGCTGACGCCGGTTCAACTGGTTCAATGTCCCGACATCCCACTTGCCTTGGCAAATGAATAAATAAACAAATAAACAAATAAATAACAACAACAAAAGACCGACACAAGAAAGCACACTGCTTCTCCTTGCGACCAGAGCTGAGCTAGAGGAAGTAAACAACTTACAGAATCAGAATCAGAATCAGAAAACTTTATTTATCCTGGAGGAAATTGTTGAACAGGCACAGAAATGTGCCTTTACAGGCACAGAAAAGGCACATTTCGTGGTGTCGCTTACAGTTTTTCACCAGCTTAACACACTTAAACTGATTATGAGAGGTGTTTTAGTGCAAGCAAAGCCTCGCCTGCCGTTCTGTGCTCGGCGGAGGCAGCGGGGCCAGACCAAACAGCAGCTGTATCTGCAGATGCTGCTGGAAAAAACAAGCCTCATCCACACAGCTCTCTCCACTCGTTTGTTTGCTGGTAATTTAGCCCTTCAGCAGCAAAAAAAAACTACAGCTTTGTTTTTATACTAACAAGGTAATTAGCAATAATTACAAATACTTTTTTTCCCTCCCTTTTTCCCCCTTCCGTCGATCAGATGGGCTCATTACTGCAACACCAAATGTCGGCATTTGTGGGTATGAGCATCAGCGTATGCAAGCAAAATGTGTGCATGACCGAGTGTGTGTGTGTGTGTGTGTGTGTGTGTGTGTCAGAGTATACACAACGTCGTTCCATGCTATTTGTAGTCATATTTGCATGTGAATAAAGCAGGCCTGTGTGGTTCGAGGCTCAGTATGTCCCTGGATTCCCCAGTGGCCCTTTCGCATGCAGGGCCCTTGATTAGGCCGTGTTGTAATCGCTTAAGAACAGAACAGTAGTGTGGGTCTCCAACACACACAGAGCGAGGAAGATAACACAGCACGGAAGGAAATGGACTCAGACAGCTGATATTAACACTAAAATCCGGGTAACAAGTACTGATCACAGGCAGGCTTGCTAGAACGGAATACATACTGCTGTACTAATGAGAGGCTTTTTAATACTAGATACACTAAACACAAATACAAAGAAACATATTTTGCACATAATCTGGGAAAGTCAAACAAACCAGTGAGTGAAAGCTGCCTAAAGAAGTGACAGGTTACTACCGGTCAACACTAAATCTAATGGTAATGCAAAGTACTAGCATGCAAGAAAGAAAGGAAAACACAAAAACATAATGTCATACCCCATACATAAACACACAGAAACATATACACACACACACACACACACACACACACATACACACACAACAACAACAACACTGAACTAGACACTGTCTTAACATGAAAATAAGACGGTTCCAAGCCACAGGCTCAAGCAGTTTAATATAATTTTAAAAAAATCTTAAAAAACTTAAAAATCTCTTTACCACAGGAATTATAGTGATTTACTGTTTACTGAAGCAATAACATTTTCTTATATCACTAGAAAACCATATACAGTGTAAATACATATAATGAAGCCCCAGCAACTCTACTGTTCACTGCTGGGATTATCACTAAACACCCCCATCTGTCACTGAGTTGAAATGCTTAGCTAGCTCAGAGACCCTCACTGATACCCTCCTGTTTCACTCAGAAATACATCATGGAGCTGCCCTGTGCGTGAATAAGTTTTTGTCTCTAGCAAATGTACTACAACAAGACAAGCTACTAACCATTAAAAATGATATGATTATCACTGGGGTTTTTATACCACAGTGAGTCATTAAAACTGGTCATGGTCCCACCCCTAGTGTGTCTATAATGGGTGGGTCTAGCAGTCATGACCCAGTGGGCGTCTGTGTGTGTGCTGGCCCATGCAGGCGGCATGTGCCCTCATTCTTTATGCGGGTTCATCTGGTCTGGGAGTGTGTGGCCCTAGCGGCCGAGAGAGCCAGCAGTGTCCCCTGAGCTCGGGGCCCCCACGCTCGGCCTACCTGCCTCAGCTCATCTGAGCAACAATCAAAGCCATATGTGGAGCTGCAGGAAAACAGATGCTGTTTTTCCATTTGTGAAATCAAGTTGTTGGACTACGGTCAGCTTTATGGGCAGCGTCAGGAAAGATGGGATATTAAAGTGACAGTGTTGTTTATGCACAGCCCCTCTATTAGTGTGGGCCAGACAGCACAGAGAAGCAGGAGGGCCCTCCCATGCTTCCAAGTCGAGCAATGAAACAGGATTGCGACCTAGCACGGCTAGCCATCTGTTCTGAGCTGCTGTCTACACGTGCCACTACACATCAATAGACAAGTTAGTGACAGATAACAATTTGCTAGGCTTCAACAGGGGGCCTTATTTAAAAAGCTGAATTTTGTTATTGTGATATTAACACTTATGTACCACTTTTCTACTAGTGACCTATGAGCTAATTCATTCTACCTCATTCATTATTTCCAAATGAGAGGATTAAAATATAACTAAATGTATTATACTCACTATAATATATTTAAAAAATATTATTATAAGTAAAATAAATTGGGGGGTTTTTTTCAGTCATGGCATCAATCACAACAGTTTGTTGGACAATTTGTATACTTGTTGTACAATATGTAGGAGTGCTAGGCCTCTAACAGTGTGTATGAATGGACGGATGTATCTAGCATTGATCTGGATCGTTTTTTGCAACATTTACTCAAAACGTACTCTAGTACATACTCTAAACTAAATTACTCAGTTGCTAGTATTATCAATAATGACAGACCCACTATATATGCTCAGAAATAGTGACACACACATACACAAAGTGATGCTGCACATTTTAGGGCTTTACATGTCTGGTGCCAGCAAGTCAAGCCCCAGTTTCCACGCTCTGCCGCTGTCTGGAGTGGAGCGGCCCTTTTGTCAGTCATCTGCTGATGCTGACAGACAATACGGGGCCACGCTGTCAGGTGAAGCGAAGCCAAACGTGAACGGGACGACTCCTGCGCCCTCACTGTCCCACTAAATCGCCCTCATACTCTCATAGGCCACCCGCTCTGAGCTGACACCTGTCATTCACACACACAGCAGCGTGAGGGACAGCTCCAGACAGTCATCCACATGCTTTAAAAATTCTACTGTGGGGCTGGTGTGGGAGAAAAGAGCTCGCTGTTGTTCACAACTCTGTAAGATTTTTGCTTGTTAATGCTACTTTTGCAGCCTCAACACAGATGCTAAGCTTATTACTTGTCCGCATATTTATTACTGAGGAGACTCCTGCTCGAGCTTCCCTTAAAAGAGTTGAATAACATTAACATTAAAAAGTGATTCATCATTTAATTCTGGCTATAGCAGAGAACACAGTATTTGCAAAAAGACCATTTGTAGTTTGTCTATGGAGAATTTTTTATTAATTATGAATAATAATAAACACTTCTTCTGCTATTTCAGGTTGCAACAGTAGACTATGGTTGCCAAACATCACAACATGGTACATTCATACAGAATTTATTTTATGTTTGTGGGCACATATGACCATTGAGTATTTTATAGCAGCTCTGAACGTGGCTCAGCCAATCTGATATTAGAAGAGGCACAATCACTTCAATGCTAATAATAAGGTGCGTAATGAGCACTTACAGTATAAAGAGTCACAGCAGACAACCTGAGCCCCCCGACTTCCTTCTGGCGACAAATTTCATTTACGCGCCGCGTACAGAACATAGCTGCAGTTCTTATGATGACATAAATTTTAGGCCATGTGTGCCTGTGGTCATATTCCAACTAATTATTGATGCCTTTCCTGACTCCTCTTCCAGAAGAGTCTTCCACTGTTCGGGGGGGAGGGATTATGAAGGGAAGCTAAGATGGTTTATTACTAATCGGCATAAATTACAGACATCAATCTGAAGAGGCGGGAATTAAAAATCTCATTTGACAATGCAATGTGAGCAGCGTGAGCTCATATATGAATCAAAATGATTTAACACAATCACCCTGGGCCCCCAAAGCAAACATTAACTTCGATATCAACTGGTTCGCGCCTCTTTTTCTTAATATAGTCCTTGGATGATTCTGGACATAACTGATCTGTTAACCCCTTTTAAAGTATATTTAAATGCATTCATTTTACATTTTCATTCTAAAAGCATTACATGAGCTTTATACGTTGCTTTTCCAGAACATCCACTGACTGAACCTGATAATTTACATACAGTACAAGGCTAGGAATTCAAATATCACGGTGAGAAAGATTTTATATTGTTATGTATATAATTACTAAATAATAAGCCTTAGTATGTAGTTAGTTCAGGACTTCATATGTTAAAACAAGCTTTGATTTGAGTAAGGCATGTATAAGGCATGCTGTTGGTTTGTATTTCTTCTTGCAGGGTAGTTTGAGCAGTTTGAGCATAACTTTGAGATCCTAAGAAAAGCGTTTTGATTAAATATTACTCCAGCAGAACTGGGGACTTGAATCAGTGACTCGGATTTGAGTCACATGTTCACTGATGTACCACCCGGTTTAGCCCTTAGCTCACTCACAACAGACTCAAGACTTATGACTTGTGAAACTTCAGCCTGATCCAAAACCCAATAAAGCAGAGCCACCAAACTGAACACGATAAACGAATAAAATCTTTTGTTCCAGCCTCACATGTTTGACTTAATCTGTCAGTTTTCCCCCGTCATGTACAGTTATTTCTGGGTTTAGTGTTTAGCGAATAATTGTGGGTTTAGGGTTTAGCAAATAATGGGATTCTCCACTAAAGACTGGAGACTTGGAGTCACACTTACTCACAGAGACTTGAGGAACTTAGACCTCAAAAGCTTGAGACTCTACTCAGAGTCACATGAGCTGACTTGTTTATGTCTGGCTCATTATAACAGTAATTTTTACATTTAAAACGATTTAATCCTAAACCGATACTCAAGGATTTCAGTATTAGTACTGAAAGAAAACGTCCTACTGAGGACCTAAAATGCACACACTGAAACAAACTGTTTTATAAGATCCCATAAAATATGAACACAGTTTAAAACACCTGCTACTCAATCACCTCAATTCAATCACCACTAAAAATATAGCTTCAACTGCCCCTTTTCCTGAACAGAAAGCAAGTGCAAACCAAAGGCCAAATCTGCTCATATCAGTGTCAGTACTTAAGGTTTCAGTAAGTGGCATAATACCATCCTTTAAAAAAACCTATTCTCCATTTTGAAAAGGCACAGCCACACTTTCCTGTGTGAGACAGATGGCTGTGGCCTTACTGCCACGGATAGAAACACAATTAGCAGAGGCTACAGGCCGCTTCTCAACTGACAGAGGCGAGCAAAATGTCACAGACTACACTCACGCCTCTGCCTCTGTCATGTTGAATGAAAAGACACGACGAGATACCCTGACAAGTCAAACAAACAGGTGACCTCTTAACCAGTTGCTGGGCAAACTTGCTGTCTGAAGCTTTGAGGGCTAATCGTACCTCAGTCCGGCCTTAAACAGCGATTAAGGAAAACATGGTACTGATGAATTAAGTCCATGAATAAAATATAGCACATAACGATCAAACAAGATGTTATTCTATGAGTGATTTTAAAGACTGTGGCACTGGCGCCTGTGCTGTAAAACAGGCCTAAAAGCGAATGTGTTTAACTACTTAGCCACATTAAGCTAGCCACATTCCACTGAACTAAAGTCGTGAAATACTCTCTTTCTTTTTCCGGATCTCGGGATCTCAATTAGCATAATTAATCTAATTATCGGTTCAAGTGCACATATTTAACATTTGTAAAAATGTTTAAAAGTGGATGATTAAGAGTACGCAGAGACAACCCCAATAAAACACGGCGGCTTGGAGAGTACAATGGAATTTGTCCAATTAATCAAATAAGTGCAGCAATTAACTAAATGAGCACTCAAAGGGAGCAGGGTTAAAGGACAAAGGGGCTTTCAATAAGCAGCCTACTCTTTACATCAGCACTGAAGAGGTGATATAATACAGCAGCTATGAGATGGGTTATGACTAGAGTACTCTTTTTTGTTAGCTGAAGTGTTCAAACCCTTGAAAAAAGAAGTACTCAAAGAATACAAAGAATACTTAAAGTACATTTGTTTATTTCAGATGAAAATAAAGCTAAATATTGCCTCTGTGGGGAATTTGTTTTCCAAGGGTCTTAGCATTGGTTCTGAAATCTGAAAAAATCTGAATGCTTGCCCTCACTCTCCCAGCCTGACATCAGGTTGGGGAGATCTAACTAGTGGGTGGGAATAAGCTAAGACTGAAATATGGGGTAATATAAACAATGCACAGAAACATCATATTATATATGTATGTTTTATAAAAGCAAGTACTAGTATGCTCATGTTTTAACATGTTTTAAATATGTTCAGTCAAAGTTTAATGAATCAATGAAGCAATGTAAACTTTGAAAGCATGTACTTTTCATATTAAGTGCACTTCTGAAAGTACACTTAAATGCATTTTCCTTTCATGAATATATACAGTAACTGAGGCTTGATAAAATGTGAAATGTGTTTGAAGTAACAGTAAGAGTATTCTATTCTTACCTTTGGTCCTTGTCCAAGCCACTTAGATCTTTACACTCGCCCATTTCCTGCTTTCATTACGACTTGAAGAGCTGATTGTTCACTTGCTGCCTAATATATCCCACTGTATTCCACTGTATTTTCACTTCACCTGTGGGTAATTTAATATTGTGCCTGATCGGTGCAAATATATACATATATATATATTAGTCC
>JBBIGA010000001.1:9793265-9808173 GCA_037576975.1 Alestes dentex
ATATATAGTCGAATTTATCACAAATAACATACCGAATCAGTATTCTGAAACCAAAGCTTGTGGAAACAAGTAAAAAATGTGAAGATTTCTAATCTAGAAAAAAAAATTATTGGTTTGGCTTTTGCCTGGATTTAACAGATGGTGTTTCCATTTTGAACTTTTGCAGTGGAGCAAAAAAAGCTTGGAGAGTCAGGCTGTTTTTTTTCGCACATTGCTGACATGAGCTGTGCCTCAGATGAAGGAAATGTGTGAAAAAATGCTCCCTCGCAAATTTCCTCACCATGCTCTCAAACAGACACAGAGCCAGTGCAGGGGTGCAGCCCACCCTGCGTAATTATTCACCAGTCTCACGAGCCGAGCAGAGATCAGTTGAATAACCATGAACCTGGCCTTGCTAAATTCAATTTCTCTAACTCCACAATTCTGGCAAATCGAGGGCAAACATTATGTGTTAAAGGGCCCAAATACCAGTCTAAAAGGTACATTGAGCAATAAAGGTTGGAAAGAGGTAAATTTATCATTATAAAAATAATATTAATGGTTCAACTAATACATCTTCATAATAATAAAAATATTACATTAATTTGAACAGATTTTGATATGTGAAGTCACACATACATCGTAAGTGGACCTCAGAGAAAACAACAAGAAAAGGTGAAAAATATAGGACATGGGCCCTTTAAAGTGTGTGCTATGTATTCATGTGCATATATATGTACATGAAATCTGCTTTGTCCACTTGGGTGTCCCGAACACCAGCAGTCACCCGTGCCCCATATTAGCGACATCATGTTCCTCATTTTCCCCCAACAACGTGACGGACCTGGCCGTGTGCTTGGCCGCCCCGCCACGAGTGGAGAGGACAAGTAGAAAAAGATCACAGTTCAAAAGCAGTCAGATGGAAAATATGGAAAACAGGGGCGCCTGGCCATGGCGGCCCTCCCTCCCCACCCCCTTCAAAATGCAGCAAGCTGCCACAGTTTGACTGACAAACTGACTTTTGGAGGGGCCTGTGCCCATTCCAGTCAGAGTTTATTGAAGGTGATTTTGATCTCCTCCATGAGGCCACAGCAGTAGCCATGCCATCTGTCACCTTGATTGCATGGCCGACTCTCTGGGGGGAGTGCTATGGCTCCTGATCGTTTACAGATTGCACTGCTTTCGCCTCCATAAGGACCACATGCACAGAGCCAGATGGTGAGCATACACGCTTATTATGAGTCTTTATCTCTGTGCAGGAAGGAGTGGAACCATTAGGTCTCCCTCAGGAACTCCATTCCGCTCTGCATCCATGCTGTTCTTCCACAAATACAGTCTTCTTCAGCTGTCACGGCCCTAATAAAAGAAAAAAATATATACAAACAATAATCCACTTTGAGCGCTTCGTATGCAGGTAAACACGAGTGTGCAGCATTACACCTTGTTTCGGTGGCAAATAACGAGCACTTATTGAGTGGTTTACAAAACGTTAAGGATTCGTGTTGATTTCTGTTGCCATAGAAACCTCTTCATGACATCAAATGTTGGCATAACAAGCGAGTCATTTATTATGTGAATTAGGGCCTCGTCTTCTCCAAAGGGGCCTCTTATAATGAGTGAAGTGAATGGGCATACAGTGTTGTGCTTTCTTACATTATCATTTTAAGCACTATCTGCTATTTAACTGAGATACTGCCAAGTTAATAAAGCCTTTTAGAAGATTAGACTTGTTGATCAGAGGATCTTTGTAGCAACTGTCTTGTCAATAAAATCTCAAGGTGAGCACATTCCTAGTGGGTTGCATTTTCTAAAAAAGGTTCTACCACCCTGACCAAGTAAAAGGGCCGAGAAACTTCCATAACTTCCATTATTTTGTGACTCTGTGAGTTTTTAGTATTGTTGCTGTCCTAGAAAAATGAGCAGACCAACAGAAATGCTTCATAATGACCTAAAATAAAATGTTTTTTGCATTGCGTTTTTGCGTTGTTGTTCCCACTTCTCTAAATCGACTATTTTGGAGATACTTGTGTTTTCTGAACAGTGATGATGTACATATGCCCACTAGGAGTCCAAATAAAGTGATTAGTAGCAGTCAAAAACCTTTCTGCCCATGTGAGGCGACATCTGCCTGGAAAATGACGGAGATAATGTATTAGAATGGGACGAAAACAATCAGACCATGTTTGAGTCCAGGGGGTAATTCATCCTGTAATTTTCTCAGTGATGGAGGAAATAAAAGACCAATATGGCTGCCTGGACGGAAATAAAATCACGCACCATTCCTGTCTGAATGAGGCTCAACTTTTTTCTCTCATTTGCCGTGTACCTTTCAAACTGGGGAAACCTTGACCATGACATCAAACATACACCAGAGTTTTAGACCTGAAAACCACAATTACTTCTGAAAATGAATGTTCTCCTGTTTAATAATAATGTTCATGTCAAGCTATCTCTGAGGTTTTCTCAGTTAAGGGGAACATCTCAGCTAAACACGGCGGTGCATTTAAAAAATGTTACAAAGTGTTGCAAACCATAACAGGTTTAAGATGCACCATGAAAGTGTATGAAAGCATACAAATATGTAATCCTATCCTAACCAGTGCATATCGGTTTAACTGGGCTTATCGAGCTAAGCACTGAGTCCAACTAACTGATTATTTAAAAAAAAAAATCTTGTTTTTGTGCTTCAGGGACTGTTGCAAAACTGTACACCACACTGAATACTCCAGGTCAGCTAGGGCAAGGACCAGACTGACACTTGCTTCTGTTGACCTAGATGCAAGTTTAGAAGAGTTTTCTGAGGGTAAATAACTTTGATGTTACAATGCAGACAACATCTGATATAAAACAATGGCAGACAGTGTGTATGTTCCAACCGATGACATATGTGGAAAATGACCAGAAGGGTAAAAGTGGATGTGCAGCAAGGAAAAAAGACATGTGTACCATCAGCACATATTTTTCATGGTTGTTTAGAACTCATTTCAATTGTTGTAGAACTGAGAGAGGCAAATTGTACCATTTAGTCAAAAGCAGACCTACAAAAGAGGACGCTTTAGTGTTTACTTGCTCCATCAAGTAAAGGAAAAACTCAGACATCGATCCTCAGAACAAACGAAAAGTGTTGGCACAACATCATTATAATTCGTAGGCTAAGAAAGCTTCCCAGCAGCTGGTAGGTGATGTTGTAGTCTAAAAGCTAAAAGACATGTTGAAAACCACATGGTTGAGTGACCATGTTGTGCGGAGTAGTAGTGTTTGAGTAAGTTAGCCTACTTTCAGATGCTGATAGTCAAATAAGTGTTTTTTACTAAGCATCAACCAGTGCCCAAGGTTTCAGTATTAATATCAGAAAAACAAAAAGCAGTATTGTACCATCTCTGTATTCCAACCTATGAGAAATTCCACAAAATAATGAAAGCTAATGAAGGCCCTGATCCTGTGTCTAATGTATAGATTGCTGACAGAGTAACAGGGCTGTATGTTACAGTGATTTCACTACTTTACTGAATTAAGATTTTAGATATGCTCACTTAATTTAGCACCAGAAGAGTAGCTTCACCACAACAAACTTTTCTAACAATGTATTCCCCAGGCACAATATGTAGACATAGCATTACAACAGTGCTGTAAAACTAATGCTGGTTTAATTAGTTCATTTTGCTCTCAAGGAAAGTCATATTTGGCCCAGCTGAAAGGGGCAGAACAGCATGGAGCTTTGTGCATGTCGCTGCCCTTTGCTGTTCCTGATTCTCTGGCCCAAGGCAACATGGCAATGTGCTGCATTTTTAGGACAACAGCCGGCTATCTGCGAGCATGAGACCACTCGTCAGGCTTCATCGCGGTGCACACGGTGACACAAGCAAGCCTGTGGTCACAAATGTGCTTATGGCACAGAGAAACCCCATTACAGCTCCCTATGTTCAACACTGACCACTGACTGGCCCGACTTTGTCTATGCAATGGCCAACTTTGTCTATACAATCGTATTGTATTTCACCACAGGTTTCATACTGGGCATCGGTTTCAGGCCAATATCAGCAGAAACACTCACACTGGACTTTGTTTTTGCGTCAGATATGTGTTAGTCGATACTCAATATTTCAGTATCGCTACTGGCGTCAGAAAAGAAAAAGTAGTATCATATTATAGTATATATAACATAACAATGAATATAACATAGCAATGAGTAGCAAGGTTTTTAATTATGTAATTTTGATTAAAATAAAAGTAAAATTGAAAGAAATTGATATCACGACCAAAATTGTGAGTTTTCATTTTCAAGTCAATAAGATACAAAAGAATCAATATAAATAAGGGCTGACCTGAATATTTTGAATATCAAGTAATTGCTCATAAGGTCGATATTTACTTATTACAGATCTTTTAAAAAGTACAATTATTACAATAATTCCTCTAAATATGCCTGATTAACCTGATCATCACTTCGGCTCCTACTGAATGAAGGTCAACTGCCCCTTCAGGACGCCATATTTACCTGAGCAGAGACCAAGTGCAAATCCGTGGGTGGCCGGGGAAACTGCCACAAGCGCTGCGGCTACAGAGCCATAACGGACCAAAGGTGTCACCCAGACAACAGCAGTTAGATTAACCTCCGAACACTCAGAGCACAAACTGCCTACAGCGTGCCAGCCTTCGCTCGGTGCTTGGGCCACTGCTGTATGGACCCTGTATCGCTGTGTGCCCAAAATAACAACAGATATCTCTGGAAGATAATGTTAGTAATCCATGCTTTTTTTAGCAATTAAAATGTGTAGCCCAACTGCAGACAATATTGATGCCCTACATTTTTTCCTTGTGCACTGGAGCTACTAGGCTTATGTAGCTAACAAAGAACAGAATCTTATGCCCCACAAACTCATCACTAACCACAAAGATTTCAACCTCAAAAGAACTTGCGTAAGTGGTTTAGTACACTGTATGACACACTGCTTGCTTAAAAAAGGGGGAAAATATTACATCCCATGGCTAAAAACAGTGATCTTCAAGCCTGACTTGTGACATTTTTGTAGACAACAGTGCCATACAGTATCAGAAGATTTCCAGATTTAAGATTCTTTATTTGCTGCATACACAATTATAAAAGTAGTGAAAAGAGCCCCTGAAACTTCTGTGAATATATGAAATATATACTCAAATAAACAAATAAAAACCACATAAGCAAGTCTGGACTGGAGATTATCGAACAACACAGTGTAGTTTGAGGTGAGGGTGGCATACAGTTTGCACAATACAAGTAAGCATCTACCGTTCTAATCCTTTCCTCTGGATCTCCGGTGCAAAAGCAAACTTTGGATATTAAACATGTCAATTATTTCTAAGTTACGGGAAAAATCATGTACAGTTTGAGCCAAACAATTGTTCTAAAATGGAATATCCAACGCTATCCCTTTCTAATGACTTCAGTCGTCAGTTGGCCACGGTTTCAGTGTACATACACTATTTAATCCACTTATCCTTTGTGCTGTGGTGGATTTGGAGCCCAAACCTGCTGGTAATTGCATCAGGCCAAGCAGGGCCACTCAGGACCCTCCAGTAGGAGGATGGTGAGGAGAGCCGAGCAGAGAGGAGCTGAGTTACTTAGGAGAAGCTTTTCCGTGTATTTGCTCTGGAATGGGCCAACAGTGCAGACACTCCTCAGCCTCTCTCACCCCGCTGCATCAATCTGTTCCCAAGCTGTTCCCACATTTTGGTGAATTTCCCAGGCTAATTCTTTGGCACAGACAGAGCGGCGAGCCTGATTACTTCAGTGTGAACCCCACAAGCCTTTCCAAGCCCATGCAATGTGCACGTTCTGAGAGACCAGAATCTTTCCTTTGTCTGAGGCCACTGAAATGTGGACTTTGATATTTCTGAAATGTACTTACAGGCAGCTATAAACATTTTTTTTTGTGCCTGCTTCAGTCAGAATCAAGTCGTATTTCATATAAAACAGCGCACTACAAGGGAAAATGTAAAGACATTAATTACTGAATGAAAAAGTCCCTTGTAGTACTTAGATTCCTGCAAGTGTTTCAGTCAGAATGATGATTAACCTCAGCCGTTCTGAGATAATAAAGAATCACCATTTCAAGCCAAGCCGCATAGATCTTTTATAAAGTCCAACCAGTGACGAATCCAAACCTCATTATTGGATATCGATTTAAAAATCTTTCCTGGCACTTGGTTCGCTTATTTGCTACCCCCCTCTCTTCTTTTTCCCATAAATTACAGTTCTGTGGCTCTGTGCAAATATTACTAAGCTGTAAGACAGCTGTGTCCCATTAAAAATGTGTGATGGTTGCTGATTTCCTACAGCACATGGTCATCAGGCCAAATCTACAGCCAGTAATTAGGAAGATGAAATGTTTAATTGTGCTTTGATTTTGATCAAAATGTATCTGTCATCCATCCTATAATCAGGCATTATGCTCCCAAATCAATGTCAGCAGATTTTAGGCAGCGAGACGTTGCCCATCCTGACAGACAGACAGTCTGCATGTCACAGCACTGCTCCAGCTGCCTCTGGCTCACAAAAAAAACAGCATTTCTGCTCTGTTATGCTTCTCCTACATTCCTGTTTCATATTCATAACAATAATGGCTCCTAAACAGCTCCTAGCTTGGACATATGGTTCTAGTAAAAACATTTCATCTTTATTTGTTAGGGAACCTTTATGTTATGTGGAGGCACTTTCACCCAACAAAAAAGGTTCTTCACACTTGCATCTCACATTAATACAAGCGGTTCTTCAACTATTGTACATCTATTATTATAGATACATCTATTATTATACTAATCTCCATTGAATGCTGTCTGTAATAATAGATGCATATATTAGTACAGACAGCATTCCGCAGAGATTATTATTCGATCATTTCAAGGGGAATTCCACTGTTTTTACTCTGAGTTTTAATGTGAGTTGATGTGAAATGCTACATTCTATAAAACTTGTAGAGTCTGAAATATACACAGAGGTGTTGAATGGAACCGGACATTGAAGAGTTTAATGGAGCTGAAAGGTCCCTTACAGAAAGTTATTATATGAAATTGTTATGAATATGCTGCCTGCATGACGTTTTTCAAGATTCTTGAGAGAAGATTTTGGTCTAAAGCATTTTATTTCTAATTTATTCTTAGTGGAGAGGTATCTGCATGGTATTTTAAGGCGAAATAGTCCCATTTTAGATTTGCTACCACCTTACCATTCTCATTATTACGTTTACAGCATTAAGTGAGAGGACTCTTGCAGGTTTGGTAAACATTTTGGACAGTAAATAAAATGTGGCAGATCCTTTAAGTCCTTTAAGTTGTGAGATGGGGCCTCCTTGAATCAGACTGCAGTGTTTGCAGTGCGGCAGGGTGCATCTGTTAGCATGAAGGGGTGTACTTGATCTGTAATGAAGTTTCTTCCCCTAATGCATCCTGGTGCCATCTCTTTTTCAGGTGAATGATACACACATGTAAAAAAATAAAACATTAATCAGACCGGGCCATTTTCTATACCTACTGTAGGCACTTTGGGCAGGTGACAGGGGTCAGCATCTGAACAGTCTTCAACTATGCAGCTCCATAAGCTTCATGTTACTAACACCTTTGTAAGAACCCCTTAGATCACTTGTTGTTTTGGAGATGCTCTGTTTCAGTAATCCAGCCTTCACAAGTTGGCCCATATTCATTTTTTCTGCTTCCAACACATCAGTATTATTATTATAGCTATTACGATGCCTCTGAAATTCTTTATGCCCTGATCAGTGACTGAGAATACCTTTGTAGTCAAAGCAATGAAATAAACAGCATGTTTTTGGTACTCTGTCTTTTAGGCTGACAAAAGTGAATAGTCTATGTTCTGATTGGCTGCCCTGTATTGTACCTCATTTAAAAAGCAGCTGAAACACACATAAATGGAGCAGCTGAAACACACTAAACTGACTGCACATGTGGACATATGTAAATGTGCTGGTTTTAGTTGTATCACAAAAACAATGAATTCAATAAACTGGATAAACTGGACATGATATTAATATTTCGCCCATATCGTCCACCGCTAGTTTTATATCTTTCTATGCCCATTTCCTTTTTATTAGCCAACATTTTGAATGGAAAATATAGAGATAAACAAAGCCTATGGAGTTCACAATAGTGCACCTCTTTAACTGAACTAAACCAAAAACACAAAACTATTAGCGAACAGCTGCACGTGCTTCACGCCATATGACAGTTACAAGTGTCCTGTTTGCGGGGGACAGGGCGAGTCCATCCTCTGTCCACTCTGATACGCAGACAGATGGACGGCGGAGGCAGACGAGTGGGCGAAGGTCAAGAGGAGAAAAACAAAGCTTTTCATGCCGCATGATGGAGTGTGATATCTCTAAGCAAATGCACAGCACTGCCAAGAGCCGACCCAGCCAAGCTCAGGCGAGCCTGCAGCAGTTATCAATGACAACATGCTTGAGGGGGCACCCGAAACACGGCAGGGAGGAGGAGGAGCACTTAATGCCATCAGCTCCAGTCGGACGAAAAACGAGCCCGGTGCATGGGACGGATAGCACTCGTTACTGCTGGCTGCTTGAATCTGGGGAAATCAATTACGAAACGCTGCATCGGCAAGTCAGCCAAGTAAACACTGAGATTTACACTGTGCTGATGTGCGTCTGCGCCGCCATACTTTCAGCAAAAAATTGGGCACTTTATGTTATAGAGACAAATGAGGAAGCACTAATTCTCTGCACTTTCCGGAGAAATGTATATCCTTCACTGAATCTTGCCAAATTCTGTGATCATATGGCCGCCACATATAACTTGACTTTGAAAAAGAAATCATTTACCATTGTGTCAACTAAGGAAAGTGACAAAATGCATCGCACAGAATGAAACAAATAAAAAAGCAAAGAAAGTCAGCTGAATGTGCTTAACTCTTAAAATGTCAGTGTCATTTATTTTTATATGTTTAGTGAAAAATGTGTATTTTATTACATTATATGCTGTCCACTGTTTTATAAACATAATGAGACAATCTTAGGCACAACAGGAAGTGAAGTAATAAACATAATTTTTCAGCTACAAATAAATCCACTGCTACTGGCTGCTAAAGTTCTAACTCTAAATCAGTCTCGAAAAGACACCACGGACAGAACAGTAAGGGGTCTGAAAAAGAGCCATGAGGAATAGACTATTACTTTTTTTTTTTTTTACAATAAAACACCCATAAAGCATACGTAGCCCCCATAGCTCTGTAATTCTCCAATAATAAATCATAGCAGATTAATAAAAGATGTGAATTTTGAATCAAAATAATCAGGTTTAATCAGTTAATCATTATAATACCAAAAATGACACCACAGTATTAACAATAGTGACCTAATACTGTAAAAATAATTGACAGCATGTGTAAGTAGGCACTGATTATGTTTGGTGGCACTGATGTGGCTTATATTCCACGAAGATCTTTCACAAAATTAGACCAAATTCACTCATATGGTGAACACAGAAAACTTGACTTTGGAAAAGAAACTGTTTACCCCCGTAAACAGCTAAGGAAATTGACAGCTAAACGCAAAGCATACAAAGCGGCTCAATTGACGGCAGATGAGGACTGTGGGCGTCTGCATATTAATGATTTCTGCTGTCCCCAGGAGGGGCCGCCTCATCCCTGGAGCATTATGGGTGATTATTGTCAATTCAGTCCTGCCAGTTTATTCACCCACACGCGCCGCATGATGCGCATTATTACAAAGGGAAATACGAGGAATCAGAGACGAGGCAAGGCTCCAATGGTAGTTCTTTATAATCACAGAGCCCAACTGTTCCCTGCTGCATTCACTCACCCATAATCATCTGTGTGGATTTTTTTCTGACTTTCCACAGCAGTAGAACATTCTGCTTAACATGTGGCACCCATAATAATTAACAAAAAATGAACACACATAATTTTATGGTCCTTCTGCCACTGATCACTGCCAAAAATGCCCTTCTTGTTTGTATAACCAACTCTGGAACGCTTAATTACGCCCACTGTTCTTTAGCACGTCTTACTCTAACAACTGTTGCATGAGATTCATCTTCATTGGATACATCCGCAGGAAGTCTTTGGACTCATGCACTGATATGGCATGGAACTGCTATTGGCTAGGTCTAAATCTAAGATCCAAATCTAAATCCATCTCAGGGAGAGACTATAGCCAGCATTTTCTGAATTATGCATCCTTGAAGCTGAAAATATGACAACAGCAAGGCACTTAAAACTGAGCCTTGTGGAACACCACATTGCATTTTTAGGTTCTAACCCATTTATTTTAATATATGTGTTGTTTTCGCTGTCTGTAGCAAATGTTAAATCAATAACCACTTTGACTGATTATAACCACGGTTTATAGTAATCCATGAATAAACGCATGCAGTAATTTACTTTTTTAATGATTAATGCATACAATTTTTCTCCAGACCAAGAAGAGACAACAGTTTTGTAGTAGCACTGCATTGACACTTGGATGTCTGGGATCGATATCTGTGGTCTACAATATTCAGTCTAAATTATCACATGACTCATCAAATAATCAGGGGTTTGATCTTTTGAGACATTTAAGAGCCAAAATTAAAGGTACACAAGCAAAACACCAAACCACTCAGTAAGCGGAGTGTAGTCAGCATAAACCTTGTTGTCCTTTTTATGATGTCCGTGAGTGTATTAAACCCTAAAATCTTAATTTGCAAAAATTTGTAGCCTAAATGTTTCTCAAGCCCTAATACAATGGGATGCCAGTCATGAAGTTGAAAGAGTTCACTGATAAATTCTATTACAGTATCTTTACCTCTCTCACACTAACAATATGCTCGTTATAATTCAAAACAGGTTAGTAACAGCAGGAAGTCTTTTTTGTGGAAAACAAAGAGCTGCTCTGTTTATATCCATCCGAGTCGACTGAGCAATGGCACACACACATGGCAGGCCTTTATATTTGTCACCCAGGCCACTGATGGTAAGAACTAAAAGGTAGGGTGCCTCAATAAAAGGAACAAATCACCTTCCTGTCCTTGATTTTTGTTCTTTGATTAAAGAAGAACATTTGTGATTTGCATTTTAAAACACCATGATCAAAAACAATTATCAGCCCTTCTGCATGTTTCTTACAACAAATGAATTAGATTATAGGCCTTCATGAGCACTGGCTTCTTATAGCCTTGTTGCGCTGACAGTATTTGAAGTTTCCTGCGGTAACTTCATTACCCGTATTTTGTCCAGAATTAGTGGAGCGTGCTGAAAATTGCTAATGACAGATGTTTCTCCACTCTGTCACACTCCTTGTATCATTTGATTTGGAAAGCAACATACGGTGTTCTGCTCTATCAGTATGTCACAGACTGTCTGCAAACAGCTGGTCATAACTCAGTTCAGTGAAAACCATTACTTTCCAATGAAGTGCTGGACACATTCCAAATTGTGTTTTGGCATGGCCTCAGCCCCCGTAATGCAACCGGCCTGATGCTGCAGGTAGGGAAGAGCACACGGAGAGCCAGGCTCTTCAGCTGAACAAAGCACATGGCTATAGGAGGCAGACGGAGAAGCACTAACAGCAGACACACAAACCACTTTATCAAAAGGAAATGACTGAGAATGGGGAAAATCATTTCCTAATTTCAAATAAACCGTGCCCAGCAATGTGCCATGCATTACATATTTATGCAAATCTGATCTCTGCGCTAATGCACCCAATTCCAATAGTGAATAAATAGCAAACGGTAGAAGCTGACCTGAAATGTGTCACAGTCAGCTTGCTGGCAGCGCACTGTTGGTGTCGGGACATACAGCAGAAGTTGTCATTGTCAAGAACTTCAAGCAGTGACAAGGTGGGAACAAGGGAGATGACTTCAGCGCTGACTGTGAAGAAAGAACACCATGACACACACACAACACTGACCTCCATCATCTGAAACAAAATGTTACATGCATTACACCATCACAGGCTTCAAAAGGGATTCAGAGAGTTGCAACCAACAATTACTGCAAACCCTTTCACCTCCTGAAGTTCTTTACAGTATGAGGAAGAGACCAGTAATGATAAATAAACCAGAGGAATGGGCAGCCAGTAAAAGTGAGATAAATAAAAATAAAACCCAGCAACAATATATAAAAAAAGATGATCTTTAACCAAATCTGATGTCACTGGAAATTCATAACTGAATCAATCCAATCCATTTTTGATACCTTACATTAATATGTTCCCCTATACAGTTTTTTGTATAGGTTTCTTGCATATAGTTACAGTTTATTGTATATGGTTTCTTGGATTCCAGAAATCATTAGGCCTTTTCTGAAGGCCTAGATTGGTCTGATAATTCTCCTGTGCTAGTCTGTCAGCTTTATTACAGCTTGTTTTTATGTGTACTATTCCATGTATTTAGCCACATATCCCACTGGGAACAACAGATTTGTGGCTTTTCTGTTCATTTGTCTTACTTCTCTGGGTTTCAAAACACCTTCTGCATCCATAAAAGCAGCCTAAATAAACCCCTGCGTTTGGACTTGCACTGAGTTTACTGTGACTGCACATCAGCGAGGGCGGCTTAATCCAAATAATTAAGACACCATGTGCAAAACCTCCAAAGGCATGTGTTGTTGTAGCAGAGACTTAACACCTTTAGAAGAACATTTTTCTTGCCTTCAGGGTGCAGACAAGCTACACTCAGTTTCAGTGGCTGCTTTGTAAGAATGATCTATATGAGTGCATTCCTCACAGGACAAATCAAGTTCATGGAAAAAAAGTGTCTGCACATATTTACTGTTTAACCAACAGGTACATGATGAGAATTGACAGTGGTGTCCTATAACTAATACTAGAAAATCCATAATTGGATTTTACTGAAACCTGAAGCCCTGACAGTCACCAGTATTTCAAATGGGGACCTCACATGTAGTTTCAGTGATGCTTTTGCATAACCAACATCTGATACAACAGTTAAACCCTATAGACTTGTGCAAATTTCTCTAGACATTGTGCATACCATGCACAGGATGACTAAAATGAATCAATTGCAGCGTCACTACTGTGTGTGAACACATCTATATACATTTTTATTGAGATCCATGGCTAGTCATTAAACATATGAGGCAGTAGTCAGGCCTAAGGATGTCACATGTGTACCCATTATAGCTGAATAAAACACATCATGAGCCCTCTGGAAAGAAAAAGCTAATCTGCTCAGCATATATTCAGTAGCACAACATGGAGACGTGGGTGATTGTTTTTGGACAAGCTTATTTTACCTCTTCATGGAATCTGAACCAGTTAAGCATTATGTTTTAATGTCACTTAGTAACTATTCTCAAGCCTCACATTGTCTCATCAACAGTAATCAAATTTGATAGTGTCACTTACCATAAATTTGTATAAGCTTATTAAAATCTCAATTAACAGTAGAAGTAATGGCTCTTAAATGAGAGTTAATGCCAATTAGTCGTGGAAAACAGCTCATTGAGATGATCTGAATGTGGTCCGTTCCACCGCAGCCTGCTGTGCTTCTGTTTTTTGACCTGCTTTGGCTTCTCCTTGCTTTACCGGAGATGCTCATGTGTAACAGAACTGTCCTCATCTTGCCCATCAGTGTGGTACGCCTCAAGGACTCTCCTTATATCACATTAAGGGTCTTCCACCAAACACAGCTGATCAGGAGCAAAAGTCACATTTATCTCAATAATTGCCAGCATCAAAGTATCAAAGCGGATAATGTGCTTATTGTTATCTTGTTCTCTTTTCTCACCACTTTCCCCCCCTGCTCTCTTCTTTTCCCTTTTTTCAGGAATCGTCGGGGTTTGTACATCCAACACAGAGACACATAAGCACTCTGGAAAGGTAATTTAAAAGCAAGTTGAGCCATGACAAATGGGGACAGCTGGCCTAATTG
This sequence comes from Alestes dentex, assembly GCA_037576975.1. Lineage (NCBI taxonomy): Eukaryota > Metazoa > Chordata > Actinopteri > Characiformes > Alestidae > Alestes > Alestes dentex. Next base: position 9,807,147 of record JBBIGA010000001.1, read on the forward strand.
AATCATTTGAGCTAAGACAGCTCAACTTGGTTATCCTTTCTGCAGCCCACAGTGATATTAGTGAGGGAATCATTAGCCATGAAATCATGTCTGCACTCTCCGACTGCATCCTTTTATGACATGACAGCCAGCAAAGGCCTGCCTTTCATATTAACACCAATGAGAGGCTTTTGTTGCAGACAGGCCGGAAAGGCTAAATGTCAGATGTTTGGCCCAAACACCTCTTAGTGTCTGTTTAGCAATGCTGTTTATCCTTTCAGCCTTTTATGAGATTTTTTTACATCGCCATATTTATTATTGTACCACATGTCTAGTAGCAAACAATGGAAGCTTGAACTCCACCAATTAACGCTGCGCAAACTAGTAATGCGCCAAAATTAAAATGACAAAATGGGAATAAAAAGAAAGAAAAAGAGTTCAAATGACATTCTTAAAAAATAGGTACCACAAAGCGTTCTGCCATAGAATCTCATTTATTTTAGTAAATGAGATACTGGGATTGTGAGTGTGAAGAACCTTTTAGGTAAATATGTAATATAAAGGTTAGCTAATTTAAGGGTACTTCCAAAGACCTCTCCATTGCATAGATGCTGTTCACACTAGAACATAAACAAAAACAGGGCAGTTTTGCCTATTATCCCTTTTCAAAAACTGATGGTGTTGACACCAGTCCAGACATCCCAAAGACTTTGCTTTGTGATTCTGTTGTTTGCTGTAGTCTCTGTATTAAGTGAGATATTGAGTCTTCAAACGTTGTATCAACCCTGTAATGGCATGAACAGTGATTGCAATAGTTTGTCTAATGTTCCTCACTGAAACTGGGACACAGTTCCACAGGGCTGATATTTGCACTGTTAGAACGTGTCTGTGCTGACCAGCACTTCTTATTCACAGCATTTTTAATCACTAGCTCTCATTTTCATAAGTTGACACATTATTTGAAAGTGATATATTTTTACATCTCATTGTAAACATATTTCTTTCTCTTTCAGCCAAAAACAAAAAGTGCAAATTTTAACTTCAACTT
>JBBIGA010000001.1:9808273-9819659 GCA_037576975.1 Alestes dentex
AGTTAATGTCACAAAGCTAAAAATGGCAGTAGCAGACATCTTGAAGCTTGAATTTCATCCACAAATTTACATTTACCTTTTCCCACATTTATGCTCTACTGCATATCTATTTACAATCCCATATAGGGGACTTCACAAACATGCTAATGAAATGGTCTGATCTGCTCTGTTCTCATATGTTCAATATACAGAGGCCTTGAGGATCCAGGATGCGTAGCCTCTTTATAGTTTTGAGGCAGGAAAGCAGTCTCTGTTTTAGGCATTGTCACACTTCAGAGCTCATAATGAGCTGCAATTACACTCATTCTCGGAGATCGCTCGCCAGTAATGCAATCAGGTGCGCATGATGGGCTCCTCCATAGTGCTGAGGAGAAGCTCCACGGCGGGATGGTTGAGCAGTCCCACAGTTTCAAACCCCCACCACCACCACCATTACTCCCACCCAGCACAGGCATGCTGCCACGCCACCTCCAGCCTCCCCCACACACATGCTGGATGGTCTGCGACAAAGATGCACAAAGCACTGTGTTTAACTGATGACGGATGGACCCACAGTATGTAATCCATGTTGGAGCTTTCGTCTTTTTTTGTGGGCGCGGGTTTTTGGAGCAGTTAAATTGATGCTAAAGTGAAAATTCTTTAGTTTAGTACAAGAACTATGCTAACAAACACTAGACATTAACAGTCACCTAAATTGCTTTTGTAAATACACCCCAAAACCTCTCTAAACCTGGTCAAATGGCAATCAGCACTTCGTAAATATGGCACAGACTTGACGATATGGTTTATTATGCAATGAATTGTGGTTTAATTACTGTGAGCTATCGTACAAACAAATGTCATCATAAATATGAAGGATTCTGTTGTCTGAAATGGCTGCCTTTAGCAGCTAAGTTTTGTTATTTTTGTGGCTCACAGTAAGTCATACAGTGTCCTGAACCATGTCCACAAGTCTGCTCCACCCTAATGGAGAGCTGGGTGCAGTTTGAGGGTGTTAAGAGGGTGTTAAGTTTTTGGGATGTATTTACAAAGACAAAATTGATGTTAGCCTCGGAGCTCCAGTGCTAAACTAAAGAAGCAAAATTTTGACTTCCAACATGTTTGGCATATTGGCTACATCTAGTGTAAATGGAAAATTGAGTACATTTGATTTATCTCCAGTCCATACCTTTAGGCACTCCAAATGAACAATCTACTGAAAATATTGATAAAACTTTGCAAGGTTTCTTGAAATAAGCAAAATAAGATAAAACATGCAAAAAGTCCTGATTTGAGAAAATGTATGGTCTTGAAAAGAGAATTTTCATCGCTATATTTTTGTGCAGACTGCAGACACCAGACATGTCCTGGCTGACATTTGATTGAAGGGAGATACAGTGTATGTTCGATTTTAAAGAGGCTTTCTTGCAATGTTTGGGTCCATTTGCTTCGCAGGGGTGCAGCGTGACCCCAATGAGACGCCTGCTTTAGCTCAGTGGCATTGAGTGATTCTCCTCAGTTCATGAACTGAGCTGGATAAAGACTTTTATTCACTGGATGAGCATGAAGGAACTCTTAGAGGGGTGCACACACACACGCACACACACACACAAATGCACCCGCACCCCCAGGCCCTTAGTAAAATTTGACATGAGCAATTATTGGGACTTTTATGATGACAGGTCTATTCCAGGTCTGAGCCCTGAGAACGGAGAAGAGAAGCGTGCTGACAATCGTGTGGAAAGATGGAATTACTGCTGTTCATGACTGCTCTCTTGCTCTCGCTCCCTCTCTCCCTCTCTCTCTCTGTCTCTCCCCTGAGGGCTGCTCCCCGGATGTTTACACATCATTAATGGCCTCTCCCTGGCTCTCCTTAGGAAATATGGATGTGCATCAGGGCCCGCGAGAAAGAGGCAATCCCGGCCAAGCGTGAGGGAGCAGGGAGCTGGCGGTGTAACATTTGATTATTGAAGAGATGATACGCTCCTCTGACAGTGCGACAGAGGGACATTCAATGTCACATAGCCAGTGCAGTTTCACACACAGGGTCATGCTTTAGATCAGATCTGTCCAAGGGTGCAAAGTAAACCAGATAAGGTTAAGACATTCATCTGATTTTAAGAGGCACTGTTCCTTTTTTTAGATAATAAAGCATTTACTCTAGTCATGAAAAGAAAAATGGCTGCTATTTGCTGGACAGGGACTGAGTCGACTGCGTGGAGGACAGCACGATTATCCATTACCCTACACCGACCACTAACGCACTGATGTGGCACAAGTGGAAAAAAAAAACCCCATAAGCTATAAAATGTGCCAAAACACTTGGCTTATTTTTTTCTTGATATGTTTAATTCAGCAAATAAACAGTAAGTGTCCATTAGAAAGGACGGTCACTTATTTTCTCTTAGAAAATGAACAAAGCATCTCATTTGACCAGAGGTCTCAAACTTTCACGTAAGCGCTGAATATTTTTTCTCGATTATAAGTGGGGAAAAATGAAGCATGTATATTATACAGTATGAATTTTTTTCTACATCCACTGTCATAGTCAAAAATCAGATGTTTGAGAGGAGGACAAAAATCATCACATTTTAACATCTCCCTGTCCTCTCCCTGTCTTTTTGTAATGTTCTTCTTTTTTCCTTTGCTTTCTCCCCTGTTTCATGTGCCTTTGCTTTGTTTACTCCAGCCATGTTTCTGTCTTCCCTGTAAGTTTTTGATTTTTGATCTTAGCCTCTCCCCCTTCTTATCATGTTCGCCTGGGTCTTGTTCCTGATCTCCTACTCTGCCCAGGTCTTTCCCAATGTCTAGTCAGCATACATACCCCTGTGTTTCAGTTTGTGTTGGTGGATTCTTTGTAAATTTCTTGTCACTCGCTTACTGTACCGTTTTGCTTGTGTTTTTTTGTTGATCTTGTTAATATTTTCTCATGTTTAGGTCCTGCCTTTCAGCTTGTTCTCTGTTTATTTACCCTTAGTGTTTGTTGCGTTTTGTCTTTGTTAACCCTGGAACCCTTTCTGATGTTTGCGCTTTCATTTCTTAGTTTATGGATCTCTCACTTACATCTTGTCTGTCTCAACCCAAACTTATTACATATATTTTAATATATACATATATACATATATAAACCTCACTAAGATGTAGCATTAACTAAAAGGTTTTGTCATGCCCCTCTCCTTTACATCTTTGCATTTCGAAAATTATATTAAATATATTTTGTAGGGCTGACCAATACAATCAAAACAATATTGTTATTATACTGATACATATTGTAATTGTAATGCGCCTGCCAATATATAAAAAATGATCTGATCAGTAAATCAATCAATCCATTGGCCTGGATCGGTTTGACTTTTGTGTACATGAATCTCTTCAGTAAAACCCTCATTCCGAACTGTTATTGGGAAAGACAGTCACTGCCCACTTATGATTGGTTAGAGGGCTACTTGCAGCTTTCTTTCAAAGAGGCACTGCAAAGCCCAATACCATGATAACTGTTAACAAACAATATATCGGGGAGCCCACACATAAATGTATATAGTAGTATATGATAATACACACATAAATCACCCAATTGTTCATCATGTGAATGTTTAAACATATACACAAGAACATGCGTGGAGTTCATTCCATTGAAATGACAGTTTGCATGTTAATACCTGTGTGAAATTGTGGCCCTTCAAAAGAGGAAAAAGGCAACAGAGTGATAGAAAGTCTGGTGTGCCACAGCCACATTAGACGACAGTGGTAATGAAGCATTGGCAGAAAGTGATAATTATTTTAATTAATGATAATGGTTTTAATGATTCAACATTTTGGCTAATTGATTATGATTGATTGCACATTACCAAACATGGAAAGTGAATCAGGGGGGTAATCAGGGAGATGACAGCACAGGTCAACACTGCCGCATGACGGAACATACAGTACACATGCTAATCAGGCCCAGGGAGACGGCAGGCTGGAGAGACGGCTGTGTGTGTCTGTCTGATGTGCCTTTGAAGAAGATTTGACCAAATCTGCTTGTGCTTGGCCATCAGTAATTGTGCAAGTGTTGTTTTGCCATAATTACAGAGATGTACACATTATCAGGCCTGAAGTAACACAGTGCTTGGATGTGCCTTTAGATGTTAAGTGGTTGATAGGTATAGTAATTGAAAGATTATTGCATATTTTAGACAAAATTACAATTTTTTTCATTCATCACTGTATGGCAGCGTTTTGTGCAACCACTCGTGGTTAGAGCTGTATCAGCACATCATGATGTATTGATCTGATCCATTCATTTTGGAAGGTCGGAACTGATTAAGATCCAAATGTCTTCAGCGAAGTATGTACATATTTCTTAGAAATTTCAATTTTGACTTTTTATAGATTTTTAAAGTAAAATGTGCTAAAATATAAACGTTTGGATATTGTTTTACTGCCTGTATTCCACTACTGGGTAAATAGTTTCTCCATTCACAATGTATACTCATTTACATTTACAGCAATCCTCAGAGGCTCTTATTCAGAGAGACTCACAAAAGTGCTTTGGTATCCACTCCAAATATAGACCCTAAGTTAGTGTGAATAGGTGCTGACAGAAACTAGAGCCAATACGCTGACCATTAGATATGAAGATCCTCAATTTACACATACTTCATAAATGTATTTAGTATGTTTTGAAAAATAACTATGAATCAAACCAATTCTAAATGAAAATTTGTTTGTCAAATTCAAATCAAATCAAGTTTTGGTGAAATTTCACAATCCATGTTGTAGTTAGTCATTTCCTGGCAGTGGGGTTCAATACTCAAATGTCAATACTTCCAATCCTGAAGTATCTTTCTGAAACTCAGTCCTCACATGCAAATTTGGATATTAAATGTTTTCCATTAAGCAGTTAACTGAATATACACGATGTGTGGAGAAAATTTGTCTTTGATGATGGAAAAGGGTATTGTGGCATAAATATATAGGATAGGAACTAAACCTCTGTCTGCCTTCTCTGTCTGCTTCATACCCCCCCCCCACACACACACACAGAGAGAAAGAGAGAGAGAGAGAGAGAGAGAGAGAGAGAGAGAGAGAGCTACATAAGTCACAGAAAATGCTCTGAAATGGCAAATTTCACAAACCAGTCAGTTTATATGTCAGTTTATTCAATAGTACTGCGAATGCTTTCAAATATATGTATGGTTGTCACTGCTGAAATGATAAATAAAACGTTTTTTAGATGCACAAGAACAATCGGAATGGCTGTATTTGTAGAACAATGAATGAAATGAAAGAATCAGAGGAATGCTAAGATGATTCTGAACTGTCCAGGTGGTTTTTGTGCCATCCTAAATATTGTACATCTGCTTCCACAAGGTGATAATGAGTTAGTGTCTATTTTCTAATTCATCCATTATTGTTTTTATTATTATTATTATTGTTGTTGTTGTTGTTGTTATTATTGTTATTATCACCATCATATCCATGATAGGGAACCTGTTGAAGATGAAGGCTAGAGGTGTCTTCGAATTTGACGTAGGCCTGCTGCGACACTTTTCTTCACCATCTCACCAAACAGACTGAAGGTTAAATTTCACTTAATGCATTCATTGTTATTAATATTAATCTGCAGCACAAATGAAGGTGTTACTTAGCAACACAAATAACTGCACAGGTAACCTCACCCAGTCAGATTCTGCCATTGGAACCAACTGCTGTATAATGTTCTTGTTAAAAGGGTTTTATATAGCATTGTGACGATTTCTGCTATTGTGCATACACATAGCACCTCTTCAGCTAACAGTGATCGAAATGAGCTACAAAATTAGTTGACATGGACTCAGTGATTGTCAGTATTTGGCAGTATGGTGGCAACTTTATTCAACTCCTACTAATACCTGGCCTCTTCAGTGGTTGAGTGAGGTGTTATCAGCTCTTGGTAATTGCTCTTGGTGCCATGCACTTACGGTAATGGTGGGCTTGTTGCAGTAAGTGGGGGCACAGTGAGTGCTCCCATTTACACACACTTTTAAGATTCATCACAAGGGTGTCCATGACAGGCGCCACTCATCTATGCCACTCCATTGCTACATGGCCGGCCAATGAGAAGCAGTGGTGTTTCCGGAGCCTCGTTGGCCTCTGCTGCGCCTGACCTGGGATCTAATTGTCCGTTCACCCTTCGTGCACGCCCAGCGTGTTTACAGCACTAAGAGAACACTCGTCGGCCGATGGGCTCTATCACAGGCACCGTGCCCCAAAACCCCTCACATGCAAATGTGCTCCCCTTTTTATTTCACCTCAGAAAGAGAGAGAGAGAGAGAGAGAGTAAGTACAGTGCTCCTGCCCTCTGCCCTCCTCTCACAACCACTCATTCCTCCAACCCTCCGGCTCTTACCCCCTCAGAGGTGGCCCTTCTTGGAGTAGACTGACTGGGTTAGGCTTTAATTAATGAAATGTATGATAATGTGATTTCTTTAATAGAATGACATAGTCTAATGGTGTTGTGTGATTATGATTAATACAGTGCTTTATAACATGAAAACCTCAGCCAAGGGCTAAATGAAGTCCCTTCACTCTTTGATTCCCAACCCTGGGCAAATTTCATCCCATCTACGGATCTGGACTGGCTGCCTTTGTGCAAAATATAAGATACATGGAAGTATGTTAATTAGGAAGGTCACAATGTTCTGCACCTAAGTAGAGCTCAGTAAAGAGAAATTCTCCACACACTGCAACCTGTTCAGCTGCAGAGGTCACAGCGTTCTTCTTGGGTCATGGTGCATTGAATTGTTTCTTAAAGAATTGTAATCAGATGAAAGCATTGTGAGGTGAAAGTTTTATTAAGCAGCTAAAAGCCCAAAACTTTTGAGTAATGAAGGCATCGTTCCACAAAGGCTTCTAATTCCAGATTTTTGAGGGTCACATCAAGGAGAACGCAGAGCGTCTTCAGGAGGAGCAGGCAGCTTCTGTGACGCGTTAGTCACTCAGATAGCTGGTGAGTTTGATAATTAATACCGTAATTCAACTAAATCCACTCGGTGAGAGCTGTAATGAAAACTGATGTAGCTACTTAGCACACTGAGCATCACAGGTGGGCCCAAATTAATGTGCAAATAGAGCTAAATTGCCTGTGCTCAGTGTTTTCGTCAGCATCATTTCGGTTTGGGCGAAGTATCAGTAATTAATTCTGATATAACAAAGTCGTAAATTTAAGGTTAAACGCACGTGTTATCTCCAGACGTGGTGACAGGGGGAGACCTCATTGAGGAGTCCCAGCTGGGACCCATGTCTCAACTGTTTCAGGAGAGCTCAGCTCAGCCCCTGGAGAGAAAGAGCTAGCTTTGTATAGGCTGTCAACTTCACTTAGTCCTCCAACAGAGAGGCCAGATACACCTATATACCAAACCACTGCTCAAAATCTATTAGTGTTACTTCCTCAGACATCAGAAATTCAGGACTTATGATTACAAACTTAAAACGAAGTGACACGTTCTCTAATTGTGGCTGGGGTCCTCAAAATGAGTACAGTCAAATCAGACAGTAGGGTGACTGTAAGGATAAGGGTATGATAGCGATCCAAATAGGGATGCTGAAAGACGCCAGTGTGCGGTTGTAACCTATAATCGGCTCTGTGGATTTTGTGAAATCACTGCGGTGCCTTTCAGAACGCCTTGTGTGAGGAGGTAAATCGAAACGTCTCCATTCAGCCTGTTGTGCTGTTTCACGCCACACACTGTGCAGCTCCGCTTTCCTTTAATGAACACGGTGCTGAGACCAAACCCCAGACAAATCAGAGAAATAATCACACATTTATGAATATTTAATATCATAGTCATGGCAAATAAGGGGAGTAATTAGTGGTTTCCATAAATTTGCAAATTGTTATTTCATGTTAATGAAAGAGCCACAGTTTTGCTCATGAATTATTCATGTGTCAACAAAAGTTTGACTGAAAGAAATGGAAAGGAATGAAAAGTGGGAATTGAGTCCACAACACAAGCGCGGCAGTTGGCACACAGAGTTACAATACACACAATAAAGACAAAATCAACGGTTTAGGCCTAAAAACACAGTGATATTTGAACAAGCGAATTGTTAAACGTGAAAGCAATAAAGCAACCTGATGATAGAACTGTGAGCTCACCGAATGCCTGGTGCTCATAATGTCTTTGCACTCATAATTTCATTCACTGAAGAAGCGGATGTACTGGTAAGTTTATGCGTGAGAACAATGCAACTTTTTTTTATTTACAAAGGTCGTGTGAGTTAAAGTTCCTGGATTTAACCTTCAGTTTTTCTTTATCAAGCATTTCTCACTCATACCTCATTGAAACAACCTTAGAAATTGTGTAAAAAAGAGTGTATTCCAAAGTCTCAGTCCATATCATGCATTTGTAAGTAGAATTCATAAATTTCATTATGATTTGATTGTAATTGTTGTTCAGTATCAGGTTTTTTTGCAAACAGAATAAACATGCTTTACATTTTTGCAATTTCTTATCATAAGTCATTGTTTAACTCACTATTTGAGTAGAAATGGGATTATATGATTGCATTAGAATTGCATAGCACAATAGATGTGCTAACTCCACAGTTCAGTTAGACCAAGAAAAAGGACTTCATGTGGTGCCATACAATTTCTATTTAAGTCAAATGAATTGTTTGATTGTAGCAAAACCAGTAGCTCATGTGACCAAAAGCAATAAAATATATAACAGCCTGAAACTTATGTTTTTACAGTGCAGAGAGAAGCTTTTTATTTTTTTATTTTTTTATTTTTGCACCTCATGCAGAGCTGGGTGGACCTTTTTTGTTTTAGGGTAAAAGCAAGGCAGATTTAAAGCTAAACCCGGCATTTGTCATCATTACCTTCTGTTCTATCTAACCTGCACTGTGGCAGTAGCTCACCCCTAAACACCGGGCATTACAGAACCCAGGCAGTGTGTGGCTGAGGTGGGGCAAGAGCAGGGGTTAACGTGTCAGTGAAGGAGGGGGGGAGTCAGCGAGTCAGAAAACAGGGCAAAACAAATCTGTGATCTGGAACTTCCTAAGCACCCACTCAGGAGGGATTAATGAGGAGTACACTGGTGTGAAATTACGTGCCCTTTGAGTCAGGAAAATGGTCCTAGTGGTGCATGACCTTGAAATGAGGTGAAACAAACTTCACCTGATCCACAATTAACAATGTTACATGGCGAGGGGGTGACAAGCAGAGGCATAAAAATTGCAATACTTGGCGTGGCAAATCGGCAGAGGAGGGGGAGAAAAAAAATATTTGTTTTTTATATATTTCCCTATTTGTTGTTTATTTTCATCCATTTCTGAGATCTACATGAAAGTACCCCGGCACTACGCGTGATTAAAAGGTATTACAGCCATGGAACTCTTGCTCGCTGTGCCGATCTTTGTGTGCCTTTGTTGTCTGGTGGCCGCCTTCATCTTTGTGTGATTCTCTGTCTGATGAAATGTGTTTAAAGAGATGAATTGGGATCGGAGGAGCCGTCCTGACATGATTATGAAGGATTCATCGGGAGCCATCTGCCATCGTTATGAAAGGGGGTGAGGGTGGGTTAGCCGAGAGAGCGTACAGAGACAGCAGACCTTCTGTTCAGCAGCCCTGCCACTAGAACACAATAGGCAGGCCGGTAGCAATCAGAATTAAAGCAATATTCCGTCAAATGTACACAATTTTCCCCTTACCCCAAACACAGTAAAACGGCCAAGAAGCATTTGACAAACATTTTTGCTTCTTTAGTTTTGTGCAGGAGCTATGAAGCTAATTAAAGTAATAAAAGCTTTGAACATACACTGCATGTCTCAGTCATCACATGTGGGTCTCAAATTATGTCAAGTTAATAAGTCATCTCAAACAGACTTGCTAATGTGGTTTCCGATAATGTATGACATAATGTTTTCTGTAAAATGAATGGGTTAAAAATCGCCTGCACAATTGTACTTTTGTCCATCAGCAAGACATGTAGCATCAAAAACCACATGAGCAAGTCTATTTACAGCTCACGCAGTGTATTTACAACTCATGCAGTGTATGATGACTTAATTGTGTGCTTTGCAGACCTCCAGTGCAAAACTAAAGAAATAAAGTTCATACACCATGCATAATTTGGGGATTGAGTACATATAGAGTAAGTGGGGGAAATGCATATTTGACTTTTTTTCACAAACCACCACTTGAACATGCACACAGTTCTACTTAATCGTCAAAAACGAAGGCCCTGGGATCTGATAAACAACGCCTCATCAAGCCATACCATTTCCTTTCTCACAGAAGTGAAAGCTGGTCCTTTCCCCTTTGCCTTAAGTGAGAAGTGGCAGAGATTCCAAGCGGAGATCAGTGCAGGTAGCGCCAGGACACAAATTGAATATACGCTCTATACGTCATCTTCACACACCAGTTGGAGAAATGTAGGCAGCAGATGGGCAACATTGCTCATCAAAATGTCCAGTTGCTGCTTGAAAGGAAGGGACCGGAAATGAAGCCAGCATGGTCTCTCTCTCTCTCGCTCTGGAGGCCTGGACTTCGCTATCATGTGTGAATATCAAACATTGTTTTGCTCGCACTCATACTTCAGCACAACAGTGCTTTGTGTGTGTGTGTGTGTGTGTGTGTGTGCGTGTGTGTGTTTGTGTGGGTGCTGAGCTATCGCTCAAGCCAGCAAGTTCATCACATAGAGGGATTAATGTATCAGAAGGGAGCATTACACAACAGGAGATCACCCTTTTGATTGCATTAAGTCTGTTTAGGAGCAGGATACAAGCAGAGTCATTTTCAGATAGCAGTTTTTTTTCCCTCCACTATTGTGTCTGAGAGAAATGGGTGATATCCACAGACTGTTAATTTATAAACAAAGACCATCATTTGTCCGTTCCGTATAAATTACACACTAGGGACACAAAACAAAAAAAGTGGAATTAAAAATGACTCATTAATGAACAAGTGGGTTATTAAAGGATGATTCCATCAAATTATCCATCAAAGTTTCCCAACAATTCCATTAAGGTTTCCCAACAACCCAACGGTTGAGGTTTAATGTGAAATGTTGTTTTAGAGAAACATACATCGTTATATGTATATGTAAATGTTCACAAAGGTGGTAAAAGGAACCAGACATCTGATGAGTTTAATGCCTCTAAAAACTCCCTCACAGAAAGTTATTACATGAAATGGTTATGCCTGATGCCTGAGACAGTATTTTATAATAATTTAGAGAAGGTGCATATCCATGGCGGAGAAGTACATGCAGGAAGTTAAGCAAAGTATGTGAACCTTATTGTGCAAGTGCTTGAAGCAAGCGGTTCATGTGATTGATAGATAGATGGATAGATGGATAGATAGAGAGAGAGAGAGAGAGAGAGAGAGAGAGAGAGAGAGAGAGAGAGAGAGAGAGAGAGAGAGAGAGATAGATAGATA
>JBBIGA010000001.1:9819759-9839002 GCA_037576975.1 Alestes dentex
AGAGAGAGAGAGAGAGAGAGAGAGAGAGAGAGAGAGAGAGAGAGAGAGAGAGAGAGAGAGAGAGAGAGAGATGGATGGATAGAAACTTAGGGAAATTCAGGTGTCATAATGTGAGGAAACCTACTAACATCCAAGTGGTTCTGTATGGAGGGATGAACTCAAGGAATGGACACACCAGATACTGAAACAAAAATTCATGTACTTTTTCCTCTCACACATGTAATAGTGGATCAAATATCCAAAAAAAACAGTCAATTATTATAATTTTGTCTCCTTTGTTTAATTAGGTTCTACTTTTAGGACATAATCTAATGGTCTAATGCTGTTTTAGCCCATATTTATGCAGAAATATAGAACAGAAAAAGTTTGCAAACTTTCGAGCAGCAATGAGAATCTGTTAAATACTTGTATAATCTCATGCACCAGATTTAAGATATTAAATACTTAAGGGCCTAATCGTGGACACATGCCTAATTTCCATTTTCTAATAACTACATAACAGTATTTGATGAGTAATTTGTATTAGTTATAGGTCTTAAAGGCTTAAAGTGGAATTCCATATATTTTTATATTTTTCAGAATGTCATAATTCAGTCATTAAGATGTTGAAATCTATGATGTCTGAAATAAAATGCTTCACTGAAGACAATCCCTAATTTCTTTACAGAGGTGGTTATAGGAACCAGGCGTCACCAACACTATTATAGCCAGTTCATTTACTGTCCACACGCAATGACCAGTGAACTTTATCTTATGAGCTTTTATTTATAAATATTGCTGATATTGGTAAAAAAAAAAAAAAGTTTTAAATCTGAAAGCTTTGTTATTCCCTTTTTTTTTTCTTGTGTCTCCCCATGAATACATGAATACATTCTAGGCCCACAGTTTGCCTTAAAACTCTAGGAAGGCAATGTCACAGTTATCATACCTTGACAGACGTTTTGGGGGAATTCACTTCTTTAGACACAGGGTTACCATTACCACCACTGTGAAAAATTTGGTAAGTTTCTCTTAAACATGACTTTGTTTACATCTTAATGATTTAATTATTCAAAAGAACCAGTGGATTTAATACATTCACCAAAGACATTTTTCACTGTTTTGTAGGTTAAACCTAGGTAAAACATAAATGTGGATTTTATGAGTGCCTCTGTTCAAAGCAGCATCCTCAAAACTCAAACTGCACTGTGGAATGCGAGTCAGGCCCTCTGCCGCATCCACTGTGATCAGTCGAGCCTGCTGAGTGATCCCAGTAACCCCCTGAGTGAAACGGTCAGAAATCTCCAAGATCTTAACATCTTTATGACAGGCCGTTACGAAGATAAACCCGGGGAGAGTCTGTGTCAAATAATCCCCGCCGATCACAGAGGAACTCCCTTCGCCCCGGCTGCTACAGCCGAGCGCCTATTTCATTCCCCCCATTACAATCCTGCCATCACTTCCCATTGCAGGTCAAAGTTATGGTGCTTAATTATATGCCGCCTGCTCTCAGCTTCTAATAACCTGTCATTTGGGGGGAATTTGAATGTCACACCATATTGTGGAGCCGTAATGGTGTCCGGCAGATCCACTGATGGGACGTTTTAGGACAATTATAGCAGATATTCAAATCGCAGGTGGGATATTGAGTGACCCACAGCTCTCTCACCCCCTCTCTCTCTCCCTGAAACGCATACTCTTTCTCACACGGCAGTTCTTGACCCTTTAATCCAGTGTGCTTGACTTTGACAAAATGAACGTCTCCGTCGCTGAAATAGTTTAACTGTAGCCTGATCGCTTTTATTATCCGCCTAATCCAGATATCAGCTATTTCATCAGGGTGGAAGATATGCATATCATGAATTATTTTGACACGGGGACCTTTTAATTTTCACCAGCGATATTTCATCTCACCAATCAGTGCCTAAAGTCAGCGACGCTGCGTGGCTGGGCTGTGGAGGTGGCGCAGGACGGCGTTTCCCCCCGATGGCTCCAAATCATCTGGGAGCCATAATGAGCTACAGCCACAATTATTATCAGCTCCTGTGCTCACGCATTTCATCAGCACAGCCGGGGGGGAGGAGGAGCAGGCCTGTAACACGTCCACACCAACATGCAGCATCCTAATAACACAGGGAAACAGCAGGGAGGCAGACAGACTGGAGAGGGAAGGGCCAAACTGTCCCATGCCGTTGACTGTTTATTTTGTGTGTGCATGTACTAGATATGCATTAATGTATTGTATCTCTATATATTATATTACATTAAATACATCAGATTTTATATAGTACACTATATATTCTACACAATATAATGTTTACATAATATTAAGATATTAAGGCATTATGTAGCATCGTTTAGTGTTTACAGTATACAGTAAAAGTATTATGTAGGTATTGTGTTTGCATACTACTACAACGCAATACTACTATTCCGGGTTTCATCTGGAAATACTAGGCCAGAATTGCTGACATGGATTAGCTCTTGGCGTTTAAACTGCAATGCCAAGGGTTTTTCACAATTAAAATGTCTATTTTGTCTAGGCTTCACCTTAATCTAGGACACTGGTCCAGTGTATTATCAGTTATGTACTGCATGTATGCAATGTACTTGGTACAGTTTTTTATACTGAAACATTTTGTTATATAGCATATATTTTTAAAATATTATATGGAAAAAATGTACTGGATTGCTTCAAGATGGTCCTCGGGGATCCCCAGAAGGTCTGCATTTTTGTGCAATCTTCAGGCACTTTCAGTTAGGTTGGAGCAAAAATGTAGACTGTCTGGTTTGACGAACAGGTTAAGACTAGTCTTGGACTTAACTGCACTGGAAAAGGTGATTTATCATTTAAACTCAATTTAGACTAGGCTAAAGGGTTAAATGAATACTGTGGGTGTTTTAACCAAATCTCTGCTGAATCTCTGCCCATGGTTTCTTTTATAATTGATTTCTTTTTTAAGTACAGGGAAATGTGTTAACATTGTTGTCTACGGTAATCAGCCATATGATACAGGCATGGCACATACAGATTAGGTTTAGAAATGCTGAACTATCGACTTAATCTGGGTCTACTCCAATTTGCCCATAGTGTAATAGTGTGTATAGTATTATATGCACATTTTGTATTGGGTGATTACACATATATTATGTATCAGGTATCAAGAGCCTACGTAAATAAATGAATTAATAAATAACCCAGTTAGCCGAATGGAAGGAGACAAGTACACACTATCTTAATAGTTCACACTGTAAGTTAAATTGCTATTTTAATATTAAAATGACATTTGGGAAAATTGTTTTTGGTAAACTCTTGTTGATCAGTCAGACAGTTTTAATCATGACATCCCTTTCAGTCATTTCCAGTGTCCTCCACCTCATAAAGAATATGTCCTCTGGAGTCTCAAATCACATCTCGTCTCCACGGCCTGAACACAAGAGCCCGTGACCTTCTCACATCCCAGGTGCTGACCCCCCATCTACAGTGCATCATTAGAGCACGTTACACAACAGCACTTCGCTCTATCAGACCATTAGATAAGGAAAAATGTTTCAATTAAATCCCCACCCGGCTCTGCCAGCAAAGACTGATTGCATCCGATCTCGCCACTTTTACGTCCTCAAAAGTTATTTGACATAAATTACAGGTGTCACATCATTTTCCCCCACACACTGGATGTAATTTACAGCTGATCCCATTGACTGTGTGCTGAACCTCGAGTAAAACGGACCGACTGCCCAAGACGCACCTTTCTCCCCTATCAGCCCACAATCAGCTCTGTGCTTGCCGCCACATTAACAATGCAAATAGTGGCCGCCATACACATGACACATTTATGCACAAATATGCAAGACTGGCTGATATCTCTGAGAGCCAGCAAGGGCTCTTTATCTGTTCTGCTGCTCATCTGAGGAGATGAAAGGCAAAACGAGTGGATATAGCGGCAAAATACCGTAAATTAAAGCATGTTATTGAGGGATTCCAAATATTGTGAAAGCTGATTTGCCTCTGAGGGCTGTTTAGATAGCCCCTATGTTTTTGGACACCAGTCATCTATGAAGCACCGCAAAAGACTGAATAGAAAAGTTTGGTAAAAAAAAAAAAAAAAAAAACCTTGCGAATATGGAAACTTTATGAATTACAGCGTAATTGCCTGTTTTATAATAAATGTGTTCTGTTTCAGATGTAATAAACAGCAAATGTAGCATGAGGCCTATTGCATTTCTAGTAAGCAGTAACTGTTATGGCTTCAGATGAGGTGATCATGTCTCAAGGAATGTACATCTAGACTCTCTTTCTACTGGAACACAACATTGTGCCCAGAAGTTTGTAGGCATTGATCTGACACTTCATTTTCAAGTGATTTCCACCAGGATCAATAAAGTTTTCTGATTCTGATTTTACATTACAGACAGTGTCCTGCCTCCGACTATGCTTGACCTTAATCCAAAATTACTTAGCTGTTCTTGAATGCCTAAATATATATTGAAGCCTCTCCATGCATTTACTTTAGACGGTGCATTTGGGAATATCATAGCTGAATAACACCTCCTAGTGGTGGAGTGTGTATTGCACCCACTTTTCCAGATCAGGCCTGGTTTGGGACAGGGCTACCCTGACAGACCTGTCTCTCTTTAAGGAATACCTCAGCATTTCCCAGTCTAATCTTCATCTGCTGCATCTGTGCCATACCTTTGCCTACCATGAACAATAATGTTCGTAAATTTGAAAAAGAACATAAGAATGTGTTGATTCAAAACTCATTTACAATAGAAGCCACTGGGTAGCTGCTGAAGTCTGCAAATAAAAATGTGATGTTTTGGCTATTTAAAATACTTCCATTGTATATATTAATCGTACATCTTCATTACAGTTTTAAAAACATTTATGTCCTTATAAAAATGAACAAAAAATTATTCATAAGCTTAAAACAATTTTTTAAAAATGTGATAAGCCAAAATAGTATTACGACACCAAATATGAATACAATTTGCACTTTTTTGAAAAACCAATGTCAGCTATTCCAGATGAAATTAATAATTATTATAAGAAGTAATTAGATTTTTGCAAGGTTAAGGTAAAGCCCTTTTGTTCAAGCCCTCAAAATCCTCCATATTTTTTTCATAGGAATGTAAGTCAGAAGATTGACTAGATCACGCAAACACTTTCAAAATCCTTTTTGGAAACTAGTCCTTGTTTATTTTGGCTGTACGTTTGGGGTTGTTTTCTTCTTAAAACATCCATTTTCTCCCCTTTTTTGGCAGATACGTCTCAGTTCTTCTCTAATATCTCCTGGTATGTTGCTTTGTTCCTGCTGACTTTGAAGAAGTGAAGTGTCCCTGTACTGTTTGCGGAGCAGCACCCCATTATCATGATGCTCCCACCTTTGTACTTCACAGAGGGTAAGGTGTTTTCAGAAAACTTTTCTCCAAACATGAGAGGGTGATTAGCAAAGAACTGTAATTTTGTTTAAACAGGCCAGAGAACATGTTCCGAAAAAGTTCAGATTTGTCTAAAAGCTTGTGTGCAAATTTTAGACCCCTATCTCTATGCTTCCTTTATGGCCGAGGAGTTTTGTGTGGAGTTTAAAGTTTGTTAAATACTGTCAGAATACTCGCTTGTCCTCATTGTATAATGAAAGTTTGATACTCCGGCATTCTCTAAAGGTTTCTGATATGCACATAAGTAATCAGTCAGTGAAAACTCCACCTACACCACATAAAGTTGACTGAACAATCCATGACAGTTGATATTTCCCAAACAATCACTTCAGCAGAACAGCATCTCTCTTGATGACCTGAACACCAGATTCATCAGCCACTGCACTGAAGAATTAAACGGATAGAACAGTAACAGCACCATAATTTATTATTTGAATCTTATATCATTTTGACAGAAAATAACAGACTCAAGAGAATAAAAACTGTTGATGACCATAGCTCTTCCTATCAAGTTCCACCGTTTTACGTTTTGGAGGCCAGAATTCAGCAACTGCCCAATGAATTCTAGGTGTTTCAAGTCAGTGGATTTTCTGTTTATTTATAAGTATAAGGAAACACATTACAACAACTGTTTTTGGTAATAGAGAGCATGCTATAGATGCACCAAATACAAATTCAGTGCTAAAGAAATGCTGTTGTGTTCCTTTAACACTGACAGCCACAAAGCCATTCTGACACACCCCTCCTACTGTACTGGGCATATGGGCCCCGACTCCATACGGGCACGGCATTCCAGCCATGAGCGGGTCTTCCAGGAGGCTGACCTACTTCACTGGCTGCTGGTGGAGCCGGTCAGGCACTTCCAGGCAGAGAGGAGGTGAAGGTGCAACTCCGCTGGAGGCTGAGGTGATGTGGTGCTGGGGGAAGATTGATGGGCCTGTTAGAGGCTCACACAGTCCTGCTTTTGGAAGGAGTTCCTCCTGCACCCTCTCATCTCAACAATAAGAGGGGCAGTGTTGAAGGTCTGTCTGCACTGACAGCAATTTAAGCACAGGAGATATAGCATAATAAAGCCCTGAATTAAAGGAAAACTGCAGTATTATTCCATATAACCTTTATGTACCACATCTGGAACGCACAATTGCTTAACATGGACATTAGTCTGGACATATTATCCTGAACTTAAAAAAAGACTCAATACACACTTACATTAGACGCCACTAGGCAGCAGCTGTTCCAGCTGTGAATGGTTGTGCAGAACTTCTCACTCAGAGAATACATGAAGAAAATTTCATGTTTTCAGAGATGGAACTAGTCTACCAGAGTTAAGGGAGCATTTTTAAAAACAGGCTGCATTTAATAATGCAAATATTACTACTACTAATAATAATAATAAGAAGAAGATAACCCATTATTAGTGCCACTGGCTTGAAAATTGCAATAATAATACAATAAAAATAATACTATAATATAATCTTTAATTAAAACAGCACTTTACTATACATAAAATGCAGCTCAGTGTGATTTACATATAGGACAAAAATCAGGAAAAAAGTGAAAAAATTACTCAATTCTGATTATTGACCTCTACTGACTTCTGTGTTTTGTGGACACAAGGAAAACTATTATCCATGGTACAGCCCATATGTGAGCACATTCCTTCAAACTTCATCAGAATTCAAATAGTCTTGAGTCATCCACTGAACAGCAGATGAGCCTATCCAGTTTCACTGTTTAGTGAGGAGCAAAGGATATCTTAACACTGTTCAACAGTTAGGTCTGGTAGCCCAATCTGATATAAAAATTATTCAATTACAACAATTAATACATTATGAATTCAATTACAAATGACATTTACAAAATTCCACACTTGCCAAATGACACCTAAAGACACATCTGTTCGGAAAACCATTTCTTTGTACGGCAAAAACACACTATTGTTTTTCCATGGTGGCAGAAATACACAACAGACAGGGGCTGAAAAACACTGGAATATATCCCTGTAACGCAATAATCACTTAATAAAGCCTTTTTCCTACTAAGATCATGAGTCATTAATGACTAGCTGCTATATTTTATGTTATGTCACGTCACTTTGGAAACTGTAGTTCGTTCACTAAAAGCTACTAGACACTTCGGGTGTGTTCAGCAAAACAAACTGCTCTGTTGTGGTTGAGCTTGTTTTCCAGTGAGATGCCATAAGGCCAAGTATAGTGATGTTTTCACGTGATGGCAGTTCCTAGTTTACTCACCAGCCTAAGCGCAGTGATCTAACCGGGGTCTCCTTCCACACACCCAGCTGGCCTCCTGTCTGTGTATGTGCTAAGTAACTAGAGCTGCATTGGGGGGGGGGGGGGGCAGTAGTGCCCCATGGGTGTTTGCAGTCATCATCATGAGAAAAACACCCCCCCCCCTCTTTCTACATGTGCTGCTGCAGGCCTCAGTGTTTTGGTTCGTATGGTGATGCTGGCTGGACCAGATGCCCCTGCCCCTAGGCCTAGATTGCCAGGCTGGACATGGTGGAGACACACTCCTCCAGCAGAGCACACCCAGGGCTATGGACTGCAAGTCATACAGATCAAACCTACTCAATTTAAACCCTGTGCACTAACCATCATTCTTATTAACTTACTGTTGAGAAACTACTGATTTTGACTACTTGAGCTTCTAAAAAATTGAGCTTCTTAAAACTGAAAGAAAGCAAACACAAAGTTATCGCTTTTGATCCTTCACATTCTTACAAGAGCTCATCAGGAAAATGACACTAATCCAGTCCTAGCATCCTTACACCTCTTCCTATGTCCTTACAGAAACCTGCAGAATGTGGCTTTATTCGTATTTAAAGGTTTAAATGGCCTCACCCATACATATGTAATGGAGATGCTGTCTGTCAAGATCATTTAAGTGTCTCAGTTTGTTCTTACTGTTCCACGATCTCTGAGATTGGGTTTTTGCTGTTGCTATGCCAAGATGCTGAAACTGTCATCCTCAGTGATCGTTTTCAAACCCAAGCTCAAAACACGTTTTAGGGTTTTTTTTATTTTTTTTATCGGCTTTCATTACCTGGTGAACAGTTTGTGTTTGATGAGGGCTGTGTTCTGTCTTCTGTAAATCAGTCTGGTGTATGTTGGAAACCCTCTGGTGGCACATACTTGTTTGTATACATTAAAGAACGGTGGGTTTGAATGTGGTAAATGAATAAAATGTACGCATTCTCATGAAGTTTAAAGGAATGTCACAGCATTTCCAATTGAACTTTAGACTGTTGCATCAACACCAACAGATCAATAGCATGTTCTAAGTAAAAGAACTGAACATCCATTCACAGAAAACACATAGGATAGAAGCCAAATGGAAGCTGCTTAACATTAAAGAAATGGTTTGGCAAAAAAAAAAAAAAATTTACTCTAAATCTAATTTACACAATTTTCCACTTACCCCAGATGGAGTCAATCTGCTGATTTGTGAGGATAACACTGCTCCAAAAACCTAGACACATCTGTTCAGAGAGCATCTCCACTCCTGATGCACTGACTATATCCTTGCATTACTCCTCCATAAAGAGTATAACACTCTCCTCTGGTTCTTATATTGTCCTGAAACTTGAGTGTTTTCTCAAACTGTTAGTCACTTTGGATAAAAGTGTCTGCCAAATGAATGTAAAGTAACAGACCCCACAAGTCAATAGTCACCCAAAACTTCACTCAAACTGTTCAAATCGCATCAAACTTTTCATTAAGGGGACTTGTTGCTGTGAGTTATATAAAACAAATCATGTAGCCAAACAATATGCATCCATTTCTGATGGCACAATTTCACAAAACATGTCAGGACCGCTAGTCTATTACTGTTTTTAGTAGCAATGACTATTAGAAATATGGAGGAATAAGAGCCAAGATCAGTCTACTCCAGCCCTGGTGTTGTCTGAAATAGCAACCTGCCACAGTTCTGTTCATTTTTATATCTCACAGTAAGTCATACTGTGTCCTAAAACAGAAACAAGCCTACACAAAGAGCTCAGTGTGGTTTTAGGGAAGTTTTGGGGGATGCATTTACAACTGTGTTAACAATGTTAGCCAAGCAGCTCCTAGCAGCTGAATTAAAAAAGCAAAAGTTGGACTCCAAACCTGTCTTTGCTGTTAGGTAAATGTGTATATTCAATATTTTGCCTAAGTACAAAGAACAAGGAAATGCATCAAAACTACTAACAGAAATCAAGATGATACAGTCTTCTTTTAAAGACCCTATGCAAAAATGGATGTATTGTATCATGCATTCTAAATTTCATCATATATTCTAAATATGATTGTCAGCCAGTCAGACAACAGTAAGTAAATCTGAAAAAACATAAATGGTTTAAAAAAAGATTTACACAGTTTGTTCACTCATAGCTTCAACATAGAAAAATAATTTAGGCCTGATCTTACTTGACTTCAAGTTTTGAGGTGAAATGGGTCCACAAGAAATGAAATCTCTCTTCAGCTCCCCTGCTGTTTATAGAGCCAGCCAAGAGAGTGCGTCAGGCACTAATTAAGAAATGTACTTAAAAATAATCAAGATTTCAGTAACCACACCTCCTGTTTCCCATGGTGATGAGCTAATCATTGCCTGAAAACTAGGCCCAAGTCTTCTGATTTGAGACCTTCTCTCTATAAACCCTCTATTAACCACCATGTGAATTCACCACATTCTTCACAGACATAAATCAATGGAAAAGAAAAGAACCAAAGTCCTTTAGACATCCACAAAATGATTTCTCCACCTGCTCCTGTGTTTCTGAAGGAACAGACATTATAAACAGTTGGCTAAGGCCATTGTAAACAAAAAATATCTTAAAATGTTTTATTGCACATCAAACCACAGAGGATTAACAATTTTTTTTTTTTTAAGAACCACACTCAGGGGTGTAGATATTGGGGTTATTTCAAGAAAGATGGATTTGGTAACAAATGTTTATAACCAAGGGTTATACATAAAAACACAACAAATTTGTTTTTAATCTATTTAATAACTGCCATTACTGTCAACAACTCTGTGTGACCTGAAATTCTTTACACACAGCAGATATACACTATACACATGAGAAGCTACTACATATAAGATTTGCTACAGTCTAACAGCCTTCCTGATGCTATGGAAGCTGCTTGGGATCAACCTAAAAGCAACATTTTTCACTGCGAAGAAACTAATTTAAAAACAACTCAAGAACAACAGTATGAGAGATGTAACAAAATCTGTCGATGCACGACTTGTGCGCTAGAAAGAGAGACCAACATGTTGCACTTCGCTATAATACTGTTGACCATTTCCTCCTCTCTTTGTTCATCATCACGAACAAACGATGCTGATCAAATCTGGTGACAGTTTAAACTTCATAATGACTTTGGAATACTTCAATGCAAATCAAATGGACAATTTTGGTTTAAAAGAGACAGATTCATGCAATGAAGCAATAAAATGCAAGTAACGTCATTTAAAAGGAATTTACCATTAACACCTTTTTAAACACTATGGAATTATACTAATCAAAGGTCTGGATCTGGTGAAGAACACACTCTTGAAAGCAAAGGCAACAAAAGGATTTTTGACCCGTTTCCCTAAAACAGTGTTTCACAACCTGGTCCTTAGATGCCCCCAGACAGTCAACAGTTTTGCTCCATCCCCGTGTTGTAAGACGTGGGATTGAACAAAAATGTGAACTGTCTTGAGGGCCTAAGGACCTTTTTGTAAACCACTGCCTTTAAAACCTTTCAGTGGATGTTGCTTTAAAGGAACACTCAGTATTTTTCAATCTAATCTTTATACACCACATTAGAAGCCTATAGCTGATGACCACAGTCAATGGTGAAAAGCCAGTGGCGTGTTCTACGTACAGGCCAAAGTGCTGGAATTATTGTCAGTGTTACATCAACCATATGCAGAGAATACAGAGATCAGTTTAAAAAAAAACAAACAAAAAAAAAAAAAAAACACACTGAAGTATTTCTTCAAACCTCCATCAACTCAAAGGTCTTTCAGGGTAGTGGTTTTCAGTTCAGTCCCAGTCCTGCAGACCCACTGCTTTGCACTGTGTCAGGCAGCTGTGCCTCCAACACAACCTATTAAGCTAATGAAGAGCTTGATGAGTAACTGATGAGCAAGATCAGGTGTGTCAGGGCAGGGAATAATTGAAACTGTGTAGAGGGATAGGGGTCCACAGGACTGGAACCCCCAAAAACCACTACTTTAGTTTCTCTCTGGGCCCTTTTGGCGTCTTTAAGAGTGTAGGAAAAATCTGAAGCTCTTCTGTGGAAATATCTCAATCAAGAACCGATACAATACCAGGAAGACAATGACAAATAGAAGTAAGCATGGGATTATTTTCATGCTGTGATAAAATAGGGTCTTAGTTTTTACACTGTGTACATGATTCAGCCAAACACCAATTATCCACTAACCCTACACACTTCTTCTGCCCTCTTGAGACAGATATGTGTAGACAGTTCATGGGCTACTTCTACTTTTAAAAGACACTGCTGGCTGCAAAGATAAATAGAGGCAGGACTGAGCTGCTGTTAGCGTGCAGAAATGACAGGCACTGACCATGCATTTGGCAAGTGGGGTGGCAAATCAAACTCAGAAACAAGCAAGATGATGTAAGGCCTTAAAGCTTGTAGCAATACTGATTTAAATATTACTTCAAGAACTAAGAAGACTATTAACCAGTATTTAGACAATTGGTAATCCATGATGGAGGACAACATAAGATGGCAAGAAAAAGAAAAACACAGGAGAGTTTAAATTAGTTTAAACTAATCAATGGTCAAAACTACAGTATTCGTCTGCAGGTTAGTTAAGAGAGAAGTTACTACAGTGCTTGGCACATAGTGTAACAAGAAAAGGTTAGTATTTAAGATAGAGCAACAGCGTGTGGCGATTTCCCTTTTTCTGCATGCATTAAGGGTAGTCATTTCAGTCATTTAGCTACACAGGCTTGCTCAATGATCGACTACAGCAACATTTGCTGGTGGTTCTCCCATTCATTCACTCGCTCAATTCTCTGTGTCGTCAAAGACTCGGGAGCAAAGAACTTATGGCAAGCGATTCCACATCACAGAATGTGAACAACAATTGTGTCTTTAGAGAGAAGCTAAATGTTCCAAAACAAAAAAAGATGAGAAATTCAAAACGAATTATAAAGTGAATCACAAGTTGCAGTGCAAAGGCACACATACCAAAGGATAAGGACTCAACAAGGATGAAAAAAGGCGTCAAAAAGTAATAGCATGCTTTGAAAAGTCCCCAAAGGGGTAAAGTGAATTTAAAAAGGATTATCAAAATCACCGACAAAAAGCGAGTAAAGATGGTAAAAACACAGAAGAGTTAAGGATAAAGGGCAAGTACACAGGAGGGGAAAAAAAACAAAAAACAAACCCAAACCTCATGCACAAGAAGAGTTTCATCATACAAAACGGACCCATCCCCAGAATGCTTCTGCAATCTGCCGGAGCACCAAGAAATCTTCAAAAACACCCAAAACTCAGTGTTTGGTGTAAGATACATGGACCCATGAGAAGAAATTTGAGCAAACCATCTTAGAAACCTCCTTCTGACCAAAATGAAAATAAAGGGTAGCAGAGAGCAGCTACAGAGGAGACGCTTGTACCAAAACCCGTCTTTGTTGCTCTATGGCTTAGTGTCTCTTGTGTTGCGTGAGCTAAAGTGAGCTTTAGGACTTCAGTTTTGCAGCCTGTACGCAGCAGCCCGCAGTAGTGTTTCTGCGTTTCTTAGACAGTTATGGTTATTGCGAGATAAACGTGGCGATCCAGCACGCTGAGGGGCAGCAGCAGTGGGAGCAGGGCAGGGCTAGGTAGGTGTGACATACGGCCGTGGGTCACCAATAGAAGGAGCGGGTCAAGAAGTTGGCAGCCGTGCCCAGCCAACCCACACCGTCCTGCATGGAGCCCAGCCTTGACACTGCCTTGTGCTGCTCCTGAGCCGGACTTTCGTCCTCAGGCAAGTAGTCTGGCAAGTCCATGTTCTGCTCCACCACCACATTCATATCTTCTTGGAATGGTATAATCATCTACACAGGCAACAAAAAGTATGTACAAACAATCAGCTAGTGCTCTGGGATATATAACTTAGTAGTATACCACTACTGCTGCCACATTGTACTTTTCTTGTTAATTTAGCAGTAATGACAGTTAACATTTATAATACTGTGTTGTATAAAACATTCCTCTTAAACCAAGTTATGCCAGGTTTGTGAGACATCAATAGTATATATAATGTGTATTTTATATTTATATACACGCACAATTTTATCAACTCTGGCCAACACTATAATCAAGCCATTGACAATAACTCTGGGTTCAGTTAATCCTGAAAGGCAATGCTGTTTTTAATAACAAAACCTGTATATGTTACACAAATGCTTTATTAGTGAATAATGGCTCATCACAATATTCACACCGGATATTCTTGTAGACACTGTACATTACGTTTCACCTGAGATTTGTAAAGATATGTAGAGAAGCTCTCATTTCACAATGCCCCACTATGCTGTCACAAAGTGATCTTATTGTTCGATTAATGTTTTCTTGTTATTGGTCTCAGCAACGTCACAGATCAGTAAATGTTGTAGCCCCTTACTTTATGTACAATCTAGAGAACCAAGGGTCTAATCAACCAGAGGCAAATTAACAAACTGCAAAGCACTGTTTAGTAAGAATATAATATATGTAATGATGCCACCTGCTGTACTGCAGAGGAACAGCATTCAAACAGGAACACTGCTGCCATGATCATGTCCACTGTAGGTCATGACTGAGTCGCTGCAAGTAAAGAACGCCCTTCCAATTCTACTAGAGAGGACATGTCTCCTAATTACCACATAGGGAATGTTTAACTCTGCATGTGTGTGTGTGTGTGTGTGTGTGCACGCATGTGTGTGTCCAGACCCCCTACTACACAGTGCTGCAGGGCTAGATGACCCTATTAGGAAAATAGTGTGTTTGAGGGGGAACTGAGCAGAACTTAAAAAGGGGGGCTTTGGTTGGGGTAAGCTTCAGCCCCCCAGGCATACAGGCCTCAGCCGCGCTCTGAATGTCTGTCCGCATAAGGCTCAGTCTGCTTACTGCACAGAGAACAGGCTACCGACACTGCAGCCAACTCCTATAGCATCCTGTGTACACATACTCAGCATTGCCAAATTCAGCATGAGTACCACAAGGACAGATTAACAAGTGCAGTGAAAAATAAGTAAATAGATGAGCCATAATAAATCAGCCATAATAAAGATTCTCACTAAATTTAAATGTAATTTGGTGCACTTTAAAATGTCTATTAGCAGCTTTGTAAGAGTAGTATAAATGGATCTACTCCTATTTTTCAAGTGAACATTTGTTCAACATTTAACACTTAAACTCAAGTGATTTAGGATAAAGAAAATCACTGGTATTTCTTCATCTCCTCAGTGTACTTTCTGACTGCTGAAAATTGATCCATGAACTAATCCTGTGTTTACCCACCTCAGAGCCATCTTCCCCCTTCACCACCTGCTGTGCTTTCATCACTTTGGTTGACGCTATGGCTGAGCCCAGGGCCTGCAGAAGAAAAGGCAGGTTTTAGTATGATACCACATCCAACACAATGTCAATGAAAGAAGATCAACATGAGCTCACCTCTGCCTTCAGATCAGAGCGGATCCTGACCACACACCTCTTAACAGCCATTTGGAAGGTAAAGCTGATGACTCCGCGGATTTTCAGCAAAGCCTCCTCACAGAGACTCCTCCGACTCTGACAAACACAAATATTGAAACAGAGATCATCACAGTAAGACACAAATATTGATCAAATCAGAATTTAAATAAGGCAGAGAAAACACAACACACAACGACCCATTACGATTTTTCCTAAAGCTTCATGACATGCTAAGTGTTGTGTAAACGGCCCTGCTGTAATGCGATCTGGCTCGGTACAGAAAACCCATGGTGGTCTGCTCAGGCTCAACCTTAACATCATGCTGTTTGATTGCTGACATTTAAGCAGGGGTCTCCTGCTCGCCTGGCCATGTTAAACAGTGGCAGTTGCCACTGTGGGAAGGTGTCTGCAGAGAGGGCCGTCAGCTGCAGCTGCCTTTGCTGTTGGTCCTTACCGAGTCGTCCAATCCGTCGATCTGCAGCACTACAGTTTTGGCCCGCTTGTTGGTGGAGCCCAGGAAGAACTGGGCCTTGCGGCGGCATGAGGCACCTGCTTCTGCCTGCTCGGCTTCAGCTTTGCTGGAGTTCTGAAGGATCTCGTAGATCTCCGAGGCCAATAGCTTTGTCTCTCCTGGTGACGTGACCCTAGAGTGACAAAAATAGCTCAGTAAAACTCAAAGAAGTAGTTTTAAATGAGAAAGTCAGCACCACGGAGATAAACTTTTCATTTATTGGCATTTGTGGCCATCATTATTATTTAATATTATTCAATCAATTGTTAAAATGATTTTATTAGTTCTCATGAACTTGGGGATCTTTGAAAGGCTATGGATGGATATTTATTGTACAGTTAATTGTTACCATCCCTATTTAAGCTCCATTTACTTACCATCAAAATAATTAGTGTGTTGCTAGATAAAATAATGTATATACTAAGGCTAAACTATTTGAGATTTTTCTATTAGTGTTTTGATTGCCTTGACTCCAGGCCGTTTTTTCAAAATAGCCACCCTGGCAGCCTCATGTCCAGTTAAGTTGGGCATGAAAGATTTCTCACTTTACACACACTATTTATTTTTGTGGCCTATACATAAACAACATCTGCGCAGTGACTTAAGACTAAATCGCTGAAACTTTTACTGCCGTCTTCTTGCTGACAGGGGCCACATATGACCTCTAGCAAAAGACGCAAGCACCGAAAAGGGTGACATGGAGACTTTGGAACTGCGGGCAGTCCTTGACGAGTCCCACACTAACTGAAGTGACTGGTGGGTAGCGGGGCCAGGCAAAGAGGTGCCCTTAGAGCAGGAAAAAACACCGCACTGTGCCAACTGCTGGCACTTGTGTTTGTGAAGCTTTGTGATAAACAGCAGTCACTAACAGTCAAAGGCCCTACAGACATTTTCACTCACGCAGAACAACTCCAATGCAATAATAATAATAATACCAATAATACCAGTCTATGGACTTTGTACGCGGAGCCTCTGGTACTAACATTGCACTGCATCTTACATTAAGCATCAACAGCATCTTTTTTCATCATCACATTCATTTAGGCTCAAAGCAAATGATGCTTATTATGACAGGGCCACCTTACTTGTGCAGAGAAATTGTGCCCACCAGACACTTTGTCAGAACAAAAGGAGAGGGATCAGGTTTTCCATGGAAAGTGCAAAGTGAGCCGATGTGCCTTCTTTTTTCCCCCCAACAGACATAAGGAGGGACTTACTTCTGCATGACATTCTGCAGGCTCAGCATCATGCCCAACTCGCCCTTCAGCTTCTCCCTGTTGGCACGGCATTCTGCCAGGTAGCGCACCGCCTGGTAGAGCACAGACATTCAAAAAGGGTCATACAGAATTACACTACTGCAGTGACCGGCACCGCTGTGTTTACATATGCAAAAAAAAAAAAAAGGTTTTTATGCAACATATACATATGCAAACTACATAGTTTTTTGGGTGTTTGTATGATAAAGTTATGATGAACATATGTGCAACTATTGTCGCATACACAAAGCACATAAATCTTATGATATCCAAGTTAAACTATATAAAAACAGCCACTTAGAAAACAGTAATATACTAACATGGGAGTTGGGGCCCAATGCCAATATCAGATATTTGTCTTGTTCATGCCTGTCAGTGCTGATGCAGATAAGGATAGATACACATTAATAAAATGTAAAGACTACTGGATCAGAAACACAGATTTTACATTTATCCATCTAAGAACACAAACACTGTAAAATGAATAAAATGTAGCTATTTCAACAATCACATAAATGTTCTGCTGTTCTGGAATAAAATAAATAGGTCATCAAATATCAGTTTGAAAATTACTGTCAAATCCAACACCTCTTTGATCTGGATTTGCTTTTAAACAATTCTGTTCATCCAATTCTGATAACATGAACCCCTATTAAAAACAGCCATCCAAAGTTTTATTTAAACCCAGGCAGAGATGTCAGTATTTTATAAACAATACCTATAGACATATATTTACATACAAAAAAAAAAAAAAAAAAATATATATATATATATATATATATATATATATATATATCTCAGATGATGAACTTTATTAAAACCAGAAAGCACTTTAGAGAAAGCACATAAGTATGGGCTGCCATGAGTTGGTTGATGCAGAAAGAAGCAAGCTAGCCAACATTATTGCTGGAAAGTTTGATGTTTTTGTGTAATGTATGCTGGGCATTCTAGTGAGAATAATTCATGAACGAAAGTCAATTCTGTAAATCCGATAAGGCTGAGGGACAATGCTCTGTTACAGAGTACTACATAACATTACAAATTAAATATTACTTGCAGGTATTTCCCTTTAAGCATGTATTTTGGGTATAACCAGGATTAACACAACACTTAAAACTTAAATTTTCCTTGAAGCTGAAACAAAGAGAATAATTAATAGGATACAGTGAACGATCTCCTTTGAATATAAGGAAATAGAAATATAATAAATAGCACAATGCTCACAAAACAATATTTCCTTAAATGTACTACAATCCGCAGCATCCGAAAGCTACATCATCCATCAAGCTGCAGCAGCAAACCCCAGCCACCAACACCTATGTTCAGGAAACAGAACATTTCCCACAGTAGTATTTTCTTGGAATGTAGCAGGATCCAAAAGGGCAATGTTTGGCAGCATTATGGCGATTTAGAGCCAATTAGAAAAACAGATCGAACACCCTTGTTCACACCGCCTGGATGAAGAGAACAGAGCAGACGCCAGCTGTTCCCAGTCTGCCGCTGTCTTATGGACCTGGCTGGGTAAATGCCACTAGATGGCTGAACTGCACACTCAGTGGGAGGGCTCTCTCCAGCAGGAGTCACTGGAAAATGTAAACCATTCTGACAGCACTGGACAGCAGGAGACAATCATGTGACATGAGGACACTCTCTGGAGGGGAAGGCTTTAAACACTCTGAGCTGGGTTGTTCTCGATATGACAATATGAACTCACTGAACCTATTGGACATATCCAGGTGCACTGCTAGTTAAATAGGTATAAAGTGTCCATTTGTCATACGTGAACACACCACAGCACAGCACAACATTCTTTCAACAGCAGTCCTGCGATTCGAACCCACGACCTTCTGATCATAGGGGCAACTCCCTAACCACTAGATCACCACCTGCTTCAATATGAGAACTGTGTCTTATTTTGGGTGTCATGATGCCAATATTAGTAAAATCTCACCAATAACGCAGAATAGACAACTTGAGGGTTGGGGTGGTCAAGGAATAGGATAAGGCCTGGTAAGCAGCCTTGATCTTCTACAATAGCTCGCCTGTTCAGGGGGTCAGCAGCTAAGTCCCTTAGCTGATTGACCACAGCCAAGGCATCCGGCTCGCCACTCATGGTGTGACAGCACTTTGTGCCATGTACATAAGAGGGCCTCTCGAAGCTGTGGGGACATAAACACAGACATTAGTGAAACTGCATTCTGCTTCACAGTACAGGGCCATTAAAGTGTTTATTAAAGTAACAACTAAGATTAAGATTCCAAGGTAAAGATTCAGTTAAGTTTTTACTTATTTATCTGTTTAAAGAGTGTCTTCTGTTCTGAAGGCCCTAGCAGTATGCTGTGTGTGTGTGTGTGTGTGTGTGTGTGTGT
>JBBIGA010000001.1:9867881-9880297 GCA_037576975.1 Alestes dentex
CAGCCTTAACTACACACACACACACACACACACACACACACACACACACACACACACACACACGTTAACAGTACACCAATTCATTTCAATGTAATGATGCTGATATGTCAAAATGTAAACATTTATTGTTATTATGCTGCTAATACTGTCAGAATAAAGACAAAAGTGGGGATTAAGTAGCATGACACCTCTCTGCATGGCACAGGAGCAACGGAGCTCTTTACTGATTCACTGGGCTCAAGACTGGGCTTGCCTTGTGCTGGCTTACCTCTCCATCACAAATCACTCACACACACTCACATTCTCTGTCACACACAAACGCTCTCACACACACACACACACACACACACACACACACACACACACACACACACACACATCTTTTAGATGGCTGGCCGTGGTGTCCCCAGATGGCATACAATTCAGCGTTTGACGTCAATGGACTGAACCAATTTGCATACTTGATTTTTAGCCATTATCAATCCCCCTCTCGCTCCAGGCTTCTCTCGAATAAAATTACAAAACACTTTGAAGCGATGAATCTTTTTTATGATCCCCCCCAAAAAATACGGTGACGTGTTTTACTTAATATGCAAATATTGCGCAACGTAATTGTACAAACTACTATTCTATTTAATACTGAAAAACACAAAAAGCATTGCAATATTTAATTTTCTGAAAATGAACATATTGGAACAAACAGAATCCACAAACAAAGCAGAAGAGCCATTAGGGAGGGGCAATATATTAAAAAATAACATAATATTAATAATAATAATAACAATAATAACAAACTCTTTATGAAGCATACAATTAGTCAATGCTCTAGAAATACCAAATGTTTTCAAGAAGGCATAATGATGATAAACAGTAATATTTGCCCAAATCGAACCCAAGTCTAAGAGTGGCAAAAAAGGCGATAAATTATAGCTATTGTGATAAATTATGCCATAATAAGGCCTTATTCATCTGTCTTGGGCAATATTATTTTCATGACCGGGAGAATAAAACATTCTAAGGACTTCACAGTTTGGTCCTCAGAAAACATCAGAAATGAAAAATTTTTAATTGGTTCTTATGTAAGCAAACCAACACGACAATGTTTGATTTCACCTCATTTTGAACAGTAACACTAACAATAGCATTGTGCAGAAGCCTTCTAAACTAATCACACTCAACACAATCACTACACATGACCCTGAGGTTGTTCATATAATTCACTGGCCATTATCTACTAACACTTTTTCATTTTTTTCCTGAATAAATCTGCATCCTCACTCTAATTCACAGACAACTTTTTCCTTTAACCTGTTTCTCTCACCCACCCAAAGCCAGAACTGCAGGCATCCAGAACCCACTATAAAATGTCTAAACTTTCACCAGAACACTTGGACTGATTCTGTATTAAATACACAGACTAGGTGTGAACATTACGTTTAGATTATTAACTTATCCACATCAATTTAAAACAGAAGGTGAGTGTATGGTGTGGTTATCATGCAGTACTATTTTCGATATTGCAGTCGTGTGTTTTATTCACATTATCCATGTTCGAGACTTCAGTACCAACTCGGAATATAAGAATCAAATTATTTTTGGTTAATAATCATAGTTGTCTTTTAGAACTAATGTTAGAATTATTTAATTCTCCACTACTGCTCATTCACAGATGTACCAGAAGATCATATCTGGTCATATGACTGAAAAATATGAATGTTGTGGTATTACAGAACACTGAAATACTGAACGGATCCTAGTAGTTTATTACATGAAGTTAAAAAGAACGAACTAAATGAATAAAAATAAATACCACCGTTTCTGCTGGTGCATTTTGTCCTTTTCAGTCTCAGGAAAGCTTTATAAACATGTACCTTAAAAAGGTCTAAAAGTATCGTGATAATTTTGCCATATTGTGCCCTTTAGCCCCTTCAAATACCAGAGAAAAAAAAAGTTACTCAGGACCAGAAGTAGGTCAGAAGCTTAAATGCCGCCTGGTTCCAGTCTGAGAGGCCCCTGGTCTGTTTGTGACTCCAGTTAATTACCAGTGTAAAAGATAAACCCTAAAAAATTGCTTGCCAAAGATAAACAGCGAGGTGCGTCCACTCCCTGCCAACACAAACCGAGCACCCTGCAATAACCTCATGTGACATCTGACATCACCGCCTGCAACCGCCAGACTTCAACTGACAAGCAGAGCGTGCGTTGAGTCAGCCGCGATCCGCATGGCCGTATTTCGCCATAAACAAGCGCAGTGTTTACACACATCCCTTGGTGTTCGGTGTGAGTAATTTCTAGCAGGGGGGTGTCGAGAAGAGCGTGGCCCATATGGCCTCTGCTCCAGGCTGGCACAAGGACGGGCGCGCGAGGTCGGCAGGAGCCGAGGGCTGGAAGGCTGGAGGAAAGCTGAACAAGCTCAACGACGTTAGCCCAAAAACACAAATGCTCCCAGCAGGATTTGGACACCGACTGATGAGGATGCACCTGTGACTTTCAGAGGGCTGGTTGGAGCTTCAGAGGAAAAAAAAAAAAAAAAAAAAAAAAACCTCAATGCTGCAACAGATAAATCACTGTGTGTGCACCAGGCCACAAACAGTACAGGACAATATAAAAAGCCAAGTTTTTGAAAATGTGCAAATTAACACTAATGTTATTTCACTTCAGAGGTCTGTACACCTCAAACACACACACTGCTGCGAGTCAGTGAACTCTTTTAGTAGCTGTCTGCATCTTTGAAAACTTATCCCTTTTATTGCCATCACTACTCCATACATCCATTTTTTCCCCCTCATCTTCTTTGCTGCTTTATTTAACAAATGAGTGAGAAAATTTGTGTTTTAAAAACACATTTGCCCCTCAATCTTTAAAAGCTGAAGGACATAACATTACTGATCTTTACCTTAAACTAATATCAAAAATGAAAAACACTGCCCTTTTCTGTACAGCCGCAGTGACGTCCCACTCACAGAACAACTCACTGCTGCGTGCGTAATTGAGGTAAAAAAAAGTTTCAGATCCTCATGAACGCAGAACACTCATGTTTACAAGAATGGAAAGAAAAATTAATAAATTCTATACCTGACATCATGGCTATTAATGATCATAGTCTTTAAATCAATAAGCGATCCCAGGCCCACTTCTAGTGCTCTAGGAGTTACTTAGTTGCAGTTGTGGTGATATTTATACTATTAAACACAATTAAATACAATGCATCTACTGGCTGGGTGCTTCAGAGAAAGAACTAGCTTAACATCCTTTGAAGAAATGCATTTTCCATCTGATTAACATTCAGAAAACTGTATTCTGTGTAAATTGAGAAGAAAATGGAACACACAGCAAAAAAACAAAAAAAACAAGCTATACCAGGTTTAAAATAGTCTCGAATGAGATTATATTATATTTAAAACAAATATCTTAATACCTCCTGAAATATTTGAAAAATATGGTGTAAAAACAGAATGCATCTGTAATATGGAAAACTAAATACATTTAACTAAAAGGGGAAGAAGCAAATGTGACTCACAATGACCGAGACACAGAATGCTACAAAAGGGAAGCATGACTAAAAGCTTTTATAAAGCACATGGGGAATTTCAGCACTGCTTTGAGGGCTCTATTTGAACAGGTTAGCCTGACGCTACATTGCAGACCCACATGCCAATTGCCACACAACATTTGGATGTGAAGTATATTGGAGGCTCTTGTGAGGGAGAGTAACGCGAAAAGGGCTTCCATCAACGCACCAAAGCCAGCGCCCAATTCAGAGATGCACTGCCATGAGAGGCTTGGGGATAATGCCATGAGATAATTGAAGTCACTCCGAACAGTTTGTTGTGAAATGCTGTGGTCTATAAAAACTTTCACAATTGTTAACAGTGGTGGTGACAGGAAGCAGATCTAGAATTTAGTGCATCTAAAAACTCCCTCATAGAATAGAATAGTATTAACTAAAAGTTGTATGAATAAGTTGTATGAATGATTTCAGAGACAGTTCTGAGTGAAGCTTTTCAACTGAAACCCGTTTTGGTAAACCCAGTCATTGTGGAGAGATCCAAAACTTATTTTCAATCATCAGATTTACCACAATTGTTCCATTATCAACATTACACTTAAACACTCATTTCCGAGAGTGAAAAAATTGTTACATCTCTGCTGTAGACAAACCTTAAAATATATATACACACCAATCAGTTAATATCGAAGCCAGTCTCAATCACTGATAGCTCCCCACCTATTGTGTGATAGCTGCCCAGCACTAGTGGAAGATTTTAAAATAGTGGTTTTGTTATGAGAAATATAGCCATAATATATAATATAGCCATAAATAACAATAAGATTATTTACTGTATTACATTACACTACGTTAAATAATATTTTCCCTGCCATTAAACTATATACCAACAAGCAAACGGTCAGCTCTTGAAGTTGAAGCCTAGACAACTGGGTCAGAGAATCTCCAAAACGGCGTGGGGTGTATCCAATATACATCGGTCAGTACCTACCAAAGATGGTCCAAGGAAAAAAAAACGGTAAACCAGTGATAGGGTTAATGCTGGCTATGACAGAAAGGTGTCAGAACACACAGCGCCTCACAGCTTGCTGTGTATGGGGCTGCGTAGTCACAGACCGGTCAGAGTGGCCATGCTGACCCCTGTCCAGCACCATAAACACTCACAATGGACACATGAGTATCAAAACTACAGAGTGGAGCAACGAAAGTAGAAAGTGGTCTGGGCTAGTGAATCATGTTTTCTTTTACATCATGTGGACGGTTTCTGAGAAAGAGATGACACCAATATGCACTACGGGAAAAAGGCAAGCCAGAGAAGGCAGAATGATGTTCTGGGAAATGCTCTGCTGGGGAACTCTGGGTCCTGCATTCATGTGGATGTTACTTGGATAAATACCACCAACCCAAACACTGTCACAGACCAAGTGACACTATTCCCTGATTTCAGTGGCCTTCCTCAACAGGATAATGCATATATCGCTTTTCACATCTTACACTGTCAAATAAGTCTGCTAAAAAAGGCATAAACATTTCATTCTTTAGATGAGATTTCATGTTAACTCATGGATACAAACATTAAGATAAATGTTGCTCACGTTCACATTTGTCAGGATCTAGGACGATTTACCATAGTGGCAGGCTGTGAGCTTTTTACACTGAGGCGAACACAGTATCATAGCAAAAACTTTAATATCACACCTCAGCCCAACACTTTTTGCTATTCAAAGGTGATGGACATGGCTGAAGATTGGGTGAACAGAACGAGGCTACCACAAAGAAGAGCTACCTATAAGGACCAGCACAAACACTGGTGTACCAATGTTAGTACAGTGCAAGTATAGGAAAAAACAACAAGCAGCTTATTCTTAAGTCATATAAAAAAAAAAAAAAGACTGGAGTAGCTTCATGCCATTGTCATTTCAAAATTGCAACTATTCATTCTGAAAAGCTAATTGTCCTTTACCTTGTGTGATCATTGGGACTAATGGAAATGTTGAATACTACTTTGCGACATTAAAAGTTATAAACATTTTTAATCGCCTCCTTGCGTTTCACAGATACCAGCTTTGTTACGACAGTGACGTTCAGTTACCTACTGAAACCTACCTTGAAAAAAATCCATCTGACGAGAATGGCAATTACAGACCAGATTAGAGATATTCCCATTGGACCTTACAGACACGGTGGATCATAGTCCCAGCGAGTTTGAGCGTGGGTGTTAAAGTCTATGTCCGTGTGTGTGTGTGTGTGTGTGTATAAAGAGAGAGAGAGAGAGAGAGAGAGAGAGAGAGAGAGAGAGAGAGAGAGAGAGAGAGAGTGGGCAGCCAAAGCTGAGCTCAAGGCCCAGACAGTGTGCATGCTGAGCTTAGTGCAGCTGTCTTAGCCATACTGCCGTCACCTGACCACACAATCATGGGATTGGCGCCATGGACGGACACAGACATACACAAACCAGCTGCTCATGATAGCCCTGAACGCCTCCCATACTATCCGGCTCTCCTTCTCTTATAAAACTATCTTTGGTTATTTTAGTAGAAAAAAATAGAAAACTCTCTTGTTCACCCATAGAAAGAAGCTTAAAAGCCCCCCATTGTCAGTATGTACATGGTTTTCCAGCATGACAGGATATGTGGTACTCACAAAGAGCTTAAAACACACACACACACACACACACACACACACACACACACACACACACACACACACACACACACACATCCCCAAAACCCCTTGCAGACGCCTAGCGACAGCCAACCACATCAGCAGCCCCATTGACGCACACAGTGGGAGGGGTTGGTGGAGAGAGAGCACGCTAGAGTCTCCTTATCAGCACAGCTAGAGTGCACACTGTACACTCTATTTACTAAATAAAAGACTGCCGGCACCTCAACTGCTTCATAATGAAAGATTTGGGCTCAAGAACATGGAGCATGTTTATTTTTCATTTACCCTACTGCAACTGTAGAGACCCACCGTTTTAGATACAGTACAGGTCTCCAGCTGCAAGACTTTTTACTGTACTACTTTAAATCTCATTCTGAAATGACATTACAACTTGATGCTATTTTGCTCACCGACATACATTCACACTTATAATTCATGAATAGCATAATATGAGGCATTATAGTCTATTAGAACTCAAAAGCAAATGCTTTACATGATGCACAGCCTTATCCTCCCAGTTCAAATGCACTATGAGTACAATGGCCTCATTTCTACCTGAGGTAAATGTCTATCACAAAGGAAGTTCAAAGCCATTTGCAAGTAACAGCCTTGGCCTTGTAAAACAGTTCTAACAGGTGTGCAACAAACAGAGACCAAACTAGGCCCCTCTTAGCATTGACATCACCACATATATCTGTGGAGGAGCATTTCCACAAATAGCCCTACGGCAAGTTAACCGAGCATGTCTCCGAACACCGCAGCATGGGCCTACTACACAAAAAACACCTAACAGCCCACAATGCCAGTTCTGCGCATAGTTGATTCATATAAAATGTGCAATGCTGACGTGAACACTACTGACTTCCACTATCTGGAACTAGGCTAATCCTTTTTTTTTTTTTACACCCACCCACCACCACCATTAGTTAAACTGACCACACCTTTGCTGAACGTGCATTTCCATCACGTCTTTAAAAAAAAAAAAAAAAAAGCTTATTTGCTGGATCACACGCTAACCTCTTTCCCAGTCCTCCTCTTTTTATTAAACACAACCTGACAAACCCTGAATATGAGAGCTCATTAACATCGTTTTTCTTTAACCCCATGGACTAACAGCCACATTCTTGGTGTCTTTAGAAAGCTAAGACTCTGAATATTGTCATTGACTGCTGATGCAGGGGAGCTCAAGAAACCAGTAGAAAATGGAATAATTTGTACAAATGTAGTGCAAAAACAGTTGTTTCAGTTTGTACTTTGACTGTGGTACATAGACCTAAAAATACAATGAAGCGCTTACCAGCCCCTACTTCAAATCTAAACATGCCAGCCAGAATTATAAAGGAATTTCTGCATTTTTTAAATTCTAATTATATGTCAATACACTTTCTCAAAAAATACATTTGGAAATCCTGATTTCAGACTGATTACAGTATTGAGATTATTGAAAATGTCATTTAAGACAGTGGCACACCGGTTCTGATGCTCACATGCCCCTTGTAGGTGCTTTTGGCAGTGGACAGGGGTAAGAATGGGCACTCTGAGCAGTTTGCAGTTACTCAGCCCCATATAAAGCAAGCCTTCACATCCCACATGCATTAGGGAGCTTTGGAGTGTAATTTTTAAAAATAACAGTTATTCTAAAATAACCGAATGGTAAGATTTCCTAAAGAATTGTTAACACATCAAGTCATTTTCTGACCTTACATGTACCCCATTATCCTCTTTCTCAAAGTCTGATTTGCGCACTTGTGGACATTCTGGCAAGTGCCTAAGTATGTCTCAAACAGGCAACAGTATAGTTCACATAACCACAAATAATGGACCGAGTATCCATCTGATATTTCAACACCCTGGAGGAACTTATAACCAGGACTAGCCCGAAAAGTATTTTACGGGCTTCGAACACTTATTCAATACTAATTAATCCTAAGTTTAAATCTGTTTTTTTTTTTTTAGGTCAAAATCAATTTGTGACATAACTTCACACATTTATATATTCCATTTTATAAATGTCCCACAGATGTGAAAAGACATGTGCTGTTATAAGGAGACAGAGGAGTCTGACTTCATTTCTGCTGTAGCTAAATAACTTAGTGGTATAAAATGGATTAAATTAAAAGGTACAAAGCAGCAAAACAAATGGGGAAGCCTATTACACTTAAATTTGAGATCCAAGGTTTTGTTTAAAACAATGACTAACTCTGAATAACTCAGAAACCCAGAGTCATCTAGAATTCTGGTGGGTTCTAAAAGGTTATTAAGAGACAAATATTCCGAATACTGAATAAGAAAACAAATAAACATAATGGACCCTAACCCTAACTACTCAAGTATTCAAGTAGTCCAGGCCTAGTTACAAAAAAAGGTTGCAGAAATTACGTATTAAGTTAATGTAACTAAGCTGTCAGTTGCGGTTGGCTGTGGTCACAAGGAGAATTTTTTCACCTTTGGTGAATTTGGAAAAAGGTCACACAAGTGTTCACTTAAGCAAAACCACAAACTGCAATTGTGGACTTTGGGAAAGGGCACCAATATACACAGCTGCATATTCCCAAGGCGACACAGGAAGTATAAGGATGAAGTGTTCCTGAGGATTTCCAAACCTTGGCCAAGCAAAATCCCTGACAACGGTCAACAGAGGAGGCCAACAACATGCTTCTATTAGAGCCATGTCATCGGTCACACGCCATCCCAGGAGTTTCGCCCCTCTCTGGGGGGCGCTTGATAAATCTCGGGCGCATGCCTGTTGGTCATTAACAGCTCTGTGGAGGGAGAGCATCCGCAGATGTGGTCAAAAGCGAACGTCACTGGCCTGTGCTCGCTGCTTTAGGAGCCCCTGGCTGTGATTCAAATGGGAGACGATTCTGTACCCAGCGCACTCCATTAGGGCAGAAACCCAAAAGCATCACAAAGCTCCTGAGTGAATGAGTAAGCCGTTTAAAATAAGCCCAGGGCCTGTCTCACTGCTGAGTACAGCCATACAGTAGAACTCAGAGCCAGGGTCCGGCCACAAGACTGGATTACGGGCTGTCCAGTGCCAAATCTGTGACCTTATCAGTAAACTCCCAACAGAGGTGAAGTAGTCTTAAGGATGGCCTTGTAAATGACACCAATTGTAAATGTCGCTGCTGATTAGGGCCGCCACCATTTAATAAAACCTTTTTTAATATATATTTTTAAATGTTCCTACTCAAATCAGCAGGGAATAGTTGGTGATCTATAGTATCATAACATAGTTTTAAATGCACCTCTCTTACAGCAAGAAATAGCCTAATAGGCACACAGTTATATGCATCTGTCATAAAATGTCATTTTTAATAATCTCTTTTTGTTTAGGTAAAACGTATTTTCAAATCCTTGAAAGAATATGCAAGGTTTTTGCTTCTTTTTTTTTTTTTAATTGTTTTCTTTTTGTTCAGATTACTTTATTATCATATACTTGGCTGATTAACTTCATCAAAAAATGACCAAGCTACTTGCAAGATGACTTCTCAGTTTTAATAACTTCCTTTTCTACATTCAGAAAGCCCACAGATTTCATCAGTCTGCTTTTGAGCAAGCTAATTCCACCTTGCATGGCTCTGCAGAAAGGCTAGCAGTGTCATGCTAAGGTCAGCTTGGGCAGGTCATGTTCTTTCCTTTAAGCAAGTTCTCGCTGCTCTTTTTCCTTACGATGATAACAGTTCAGTTTATCAGCAGTTCCAACTTGTTTCTTCCTCATGTCTAATTGCAGGGACACTAAAAACGGAATGCGTTCATGACAATACCGGCAAACAAAAGAGGAAGCCAGGCCGATTCCCATTCATTACTGTCCCTAAGCCACAGAGATTAAAGCAGCAGTGCTCAGCGTGGCCTCATAAATTCAGAGCTTCCTCATGAGTTATAGCACAGCACTGTGAGATGCTGGACAACGGGACCGCACATTCCTGTAAGCGCCAGGCCATAAAAGCTGCTTTTACGGTGCGGGCTTATATGGCCGAGCAGGTCGCGCCGCTCACACAAACCTACTGACTGAGCGTAACCCAAATAAACCTTACGTTTTTATACTAAACGTAATTCACCATCTGTGAGCAATTAGTGGGCTTGTATAACATTATACCCTGGGGAGACAGTACTCGAGAGGGGTGGCATGCAAGTCTTCTGTTAAAACACACTCTACCATTAACATCAAGAAGCAATGTTGTTTTAACGTCAGAAATGTCAAACCTTTCTGAAAATTTCTAAACAGATATCTAGGGACTTCTGTCTTACGCAACATTTAGGACATGCTACAGTTCTACTAGCAGTGTAATCAATCGCATGTCACATCTTGTAGCCATTGCAAAGTAAGACTTGAGCCAAAAAAACCAAAGACACTGACAATCCAGTAATGAAGTCCTGGCAGATACAGCAACTGACTCTTCCAAGTTTGTGTCATCTAACAATATTTCTATTTCAGATTTCTGAGCGTAAGTACAAATGATAAGTGGCCAACTTAAACAACTTGGCTGTAACAATAAACAAGACGAAGACCACCTCAAGAGACCCAATTTTACTGGTAAGGGAAACATCCTTTAATTCAGCCTACAGACTAACAAACAGATCACATCAGCCTTTAAGGAGAATTAAACAGTTTCAATGGTTATGATGTAAGTAAAGTCATTAAGGGATGTTGGAAGTGAAATGTGCCATTTTAGAGAAACTAAATTTGCACAGTGGTGATGATGGAAAGCAGACGTCCAACTTGTTTAACGCCCATAAAGGCTGCCTCACAGAAAGCTATTATTTATGAATATACTGCCTGACGGCTGAGATATTTTTTTTAAGATAAGATTTGGCCTTTTATTGTATCAGAAACCAAATAAAATGGTTAGATTTCCATTGCAGACGTCACAATGCCTTGTTTCAACCAGCACCACCCTAAAAATTTTTGATGGGTAAGTTTCACTAGAATGAAGCATTTCACATCAAACCACTCTGAATGCTGGATAAGTCGACTTGAAAAAATCTGAATCGTTAATGCCCTTTTATATATACACGTGTGTGTGTGTGTGTGTGTGTGTGTATCCACACACACACACACACACACACACACATATATATATACACATGTTATACACACACACACACACACACACACACACACACACACACACACACACACACACACACCCACACACACACACAATGCAAGTGTTTTGAAAGATTAGTGAAATTTCCCTTTAAATAACAGTCTGCTTGTACTACAAGAAGGAACACTGGTCCATAAAAACCTGATAGTACTATATAATCATTAAATACATGGCTGGTAAACCCGATATGACCAATATGGACACTTTTGTGCTGTACACAGCCAATTTGTCTCATTTACAAGGAAGGGTGTGTAATAAGGAGTTACTAAAGCATGTGAAACCATAGCATGTAAAAATAGTGATGCATCAGTATAAATACTGGATGTGTATTGAATCCAACACTGACCTTATTAACTGAATGATTCCTGGCTCAATACCATGTTAGCACCGACAGGTGTGGCTTTAACCAGAAATAAGTGACTGACTCACTGCTTAGGTATTGTAATTCCATGTTGAATTAATTTGAATTTTAAGCTACTTAGCAAGACCGACATAATTCTGTCAGCAGCAAAACAATTATGCTGAACTTCAGTACACTGTCTAAGACGTGGTCGGTCCATTTCTGATATGTTTCATAATAATGGCTGTTTAAAAACATTGTACTGATATAAAATGATCATTTAAAATTTTGCATA
Organism: Alestes dentex; assembly: GCA_037576975.1. Taxonomy (NCBI): domain Eukaryota; kingdom Metazoa; phylum Chordata; class Actinopteri; order Characiformes; family Alestidae; genus Alestes; species Alestes dentex. The sequence goes on from JBBIGA010000001.1 coordinate 9,879,800, forward strand.
ACTTGAAAAAGAAGTTTGGAGACTATGTGTCACATCTTAGCCTCTACTGCAATATTCATATAGCAGCATTAGTACATTAGTCTTGATTCATTATTTATATTTATATTCTGACTGTCCAAGTATTTTATTTTTTTCAGGCTCAGGATTCATTTAAGGTCATGGAACAGACCGGGTCACGGGTTAGGTGGAGTCCCCGTCAAGCTCCACCAGAAACAGATGTCCTCCTCCGACCCTGACATTTGTTTTTTTTTTAAAGATATATTTCTAATATTAAATATAAACACAAGATATAATATATACATTAAATATAACTTCAGGAGATAAAAATGTAAAAAAATTCTATATATATATATTATATTATATAGTGCAGTTATATATATATAAATATATATATATATAATAAAAAATATTATATAGCAGTTATATATATATATATATATATATTTTTTTTTTTTTTTTTCTTTTTTTTTTTTTTTTTTGATGACTCAGCTTTTTCTT
>JBBIGA010000001.1:9880397-9901707 GCA_037576975.1 Alestes dentex
ACACACACATATATATATACACACACACACACACACACACACACACACACACACACACACACACACACACACACACATTGCAGTTACATGCAAGTAGGCTAAACAGTACATAGGTTGCACACACACAAAAAAAACACGCAACAACTTGTGAAACACTGAACAGCTCCTTCAGCATTCTTACCACATCCTGAAACTACGTCAATCCAACAGCTCTGCATGAAAACCTTATCGCCTCAGTTAAGATAAACAAAGTCAAAAAGAACACCCTCCTCACTCACCCTACCCACATCACCAAACATGGCTGATCTAACCTGCAGCACCACCACTCCAGCTGAAACCAGTGACTGATTTCTGACTTCCAACAAATAAATGCATACAGTCTTGTTTTCAGTCAGAATTGTTTTCAGTGGTGGTGAATGGAACCAAATGTCTGAAGAGTCTGATGCTTTTAAAAGTTTCATCAAGTCATTACATGAGATTACATGAGTTTACAAACATATTGCCTTTTGTCTAAAACATATTTGTAATCGATTCCTGGCAGAGGTGTATATGCAGAATGTTGTAAAGCAAAATAGTCCTCCCCCAACCAGACTTGCCACTATTTCACCATCCACATTATGTAATAAAATTCAGAAGACAAGTTAGTAAAGAAAATGGCTATATTGACGTTGGAGACTTCATGACCCCTGTATCCTATCACCATCACTACAAAGAAATCAGAAAGTTTCTCTTCAATTAACCATTTTAAGTCACTCTGAATGACTCTGAATTACAGCCTGGCAATATGGCGATATTTACTGTTATTATTGTCATCTCTCAGTTAGCTTTATGTATATTGCACATCATGTATTTGTATCTTTTTTGATACCATCAGCACTTTATGAACACTGAACTGCATATTTCATTAGAAGAGAGCAAACATAGTCTTGTTTAAATTAATTTAGCAAAATGCAGTGAGTGATTTATTTTTGTTTGTTTGTTTTACACGTGGTAAAACTGCCTCTTTTTTCAGTTCCAACTTATCATATGAAAAAAATTTCATGTGTGTTTTGCCATCTTTTACCCACCACAATTTTATGACATTTTGTGAAAAACAAGTCAACTACACTCCTGCCGCCTTCCATTTTTTTAAATGTAAAAAATTCTCAATGCTAAAGTGTACAGTGTCTACTGCTCCATAAAAAACAATGATTAAAAAGCAAAGTATGCAAGACAAGCACAGAATTGAAACTCTCATCTGACAGATCAGAACGTTTCATGGCACATGACTACACATCAGCTGCACCCGAGTGAAAGGGCAGCCACAGTAACAGTGTGAGCAATGCCAACTGACATCATAGAGAAGTGCTGAAGCATTTAGAAGATTAATAGTGTGACTAGTAATGGAAATCTTTCCAGAGGTCAGCCGAGGTACAACTTCAAACATAGAACTGGCTTTAAGACACCGCCGTTCTCTTTTCTTTCACTGGTAGGATGTTTGTTCTTCACAGTAGATGTTTACTTGAAACATTTTTCTTCATCAGGTGGGTGCGGCAGAGCTTATATATGAGGAATTGGTTATGTGGAAATCACAAGAGGCTTTTCTAAGTATGTGTTGAATCAGCTTGTAAAAAACACTGCACCTGCAGTCTACTGTCATGAAATAAAACAACTGGTCATGAAATAAAACAATGCACTCAAGATTTTTCCTGTCTGATTGAATCTACAGTGCTCCCACAGGTGGCTCCTCATGCATCTCTGCTTTAACGGATGTGTGAAAACTTCACAGTGCACAAAGTGCACACACTAGAATTTAAGGAACCAAAAACAACAAACTTACTAATTACTGGTAATAATGTAGAGCAATGCTGAAACTGACAATGAATGTGGGCCATGGTGATACTGAGAAGGTTCCCCATTACTTTTATTGCAAAACTTTAATAAAATTGAGACGGATGATGAAAATATAACATCACAGTACTTCATGACATTGGAATGACAACTGTGAGACCAACGTTTTTTTTTAAGGTTGGATCAGACAAAAAGGAACCAAATTAAAGTGATTTTTAGTCAAAGTTTCACACACTGCACTGTGCTAAATACAATGTAATAAGGACACGTTATTCTCTTTTGGAATTAAACATGCATTTTTCAGTGTTCTGACAGCATGTGATATTCTCAGAAAAATGTATCACAGTATAACAGCATATATTGTCACATTGCCATGCTAACAGACATTTACCCAATTTTAAATACTTTTGTTGTGATTATCAGCAGCAAAAATTTACACATTTAGGTCAAGCTTGTTGACTGCTTTGGCAAAATGTATGACGACTTATAACTGACATGAGTAGCTAGCTATATTCACATTTTCAGTGCAAGTTGATGTTAAACATTTCTTTTTTTTAACTGTTTGAAATGTATCAGTCATGAATAAGTGGCTACATACAGAAAAGAAAATGGTGGTTATACTGCTGCATGATTGTACAGTCAAGTGGAATCTGAAAGATTACACTGACAAAGACAAACAATCTGGTGAGCAGTACAAGCTTTGTGGTTGGTTGAATGGGCCACAGCATTGATCAAAGTTGGCACTCACTGGTATAGAAAAGCACTATGTGTATATTTATGCACACACATATGTATATATAAACACACACACACATTTGTATGTATGGTCATGAGAGATTTATATATGTATGTATGAAAATTTATATTTTTACATATAAATTTAGATTTTTACAAATTTATATTTTTACATATATATACAAAACATATCATACAAAATATATTAATGTATAATCTCAAGTAAGTATCAATTGCTCAGCCTTAATGAACATACTGACACAGAATGCTTTGTTTTGATGTTTTACTGTGAAGCCCACACTTTTGGCCTGCCTCTACTGCAGAACATACTGCTGAACACCCCCCTTCGTGAGAAGACATGTCCTTTCACAAAAACGTGCCTGTTTGAGAAAAACAAGAGTGGGAGAGTGAGGGTTGAAGGAGGACAGAGCGATAGTAGCGGAACGGTGTGAAAAATGCAGAGAAGGAGCGAGAGAGAAAAAGAAGGAGAGCGAGCAAGAAAGAGAGAGAGAGTGCGTTGTGGCCATCTGTGATGTTGGCAGCTGGCCAATCCACTGCCCCTAAAGCCCAAGCACATGTTTAACTGTCTCCCTCTGCAACGGTAGCCTACCTCAGTCCTGACAAACACAGCAGCGTGGAGCAAGCGAGCAACCACACACACTCACACACACACACACACACACACACACACACACACACACACACAGCAACAGTCTCTCACACTTTACGACTGTGCACACGCACTCACCACCGCAACAGTCACTCACGTTTTATGAGTGCGCAGACAGGGAAACACAATGTTTACAGAAAGATAATTGCTCCACGCAGCTTGCAAAATATGCACTGCAGCCTTTGCTGAGCCTCGCTCAGATCTGCTTTTTTTCACCTCTAACAGATCTGATTCATACAATTACATACACTTGTAATGAGATAATTTGCCCAAAAGAACTTAAAAGAGGAGTTAATGTCAGAATCAGTTAAGAACTGGTTATATCTGAAATATCTATATCAAGCTACACACACACACACACACACACACTCATGTATTTGTACATGCACACATACACCTATGCGTGCATATATGCGTGTTGCGCGTATGTTTGTGAACACACATCAGATTACCATATTGCACCATTTTATCCAAACTACCTATAAGATACAGAGATTTTAAACCAGCTTCATGTGGCCTTACACAAACTGAGTATGTCTGAGGTTTGAAACTGGGTAACTGCTGGTCATATGTTTTTCCACATGGCTTGTCAGAGTACCTAAACAGGAATCAACCCCTGTTTAACCCTGAGCACCCACTGAAAACCTTAGTTTCTCCTAACAAAGGCACATTCTAAACCAATCAGCTCCAACCCTGCTCCTGCATTCACTTCCAACTCACACACCTCATCTGGTTAATTAAGGTCTTCAGGTCAATATTACAGTAGGTCTGTACATATGAAAGTAGGCAGCTCTCAAGAAGCACAGCTGACGTCAATGTTCCAAACCTGTTACTTTTATTTGTTGACTTTCATTTATTAATTCATTTTCATATTTGCTCCACATGCAACTGGCCAATTTCTAATTTATTTATTTTGGCTGTTTTTAAATAATGTGTGTCAGGTGAGAGCAATCACCCTGTATTCAAATGCCACCACTTCACCTGTACTAAAATGTCGTAGCATAATAATGTGTGACTCATTGAGCTAAACAGCCAGATGCCTCTTACTTTTGATGTAGCACTTTGTTTGATTCATGATGTTTAAGACTTCTTTTAAAGAATGTACAGGGCCTGTACTGGGCCTTTTTGGTTTATTAAAGAATAATAAAAATAATGCACAGTGATGTTTCTGTTGCGACTGTAGCTAATGGAAAGTAAGGGTGGGTAAATATCACGGTATTGAGAGACATCCAGGACATATGATACGCATCGTAATATTTTGACAGACAAAAGAATGCCAGCAGTGCCACATTTGAAAACCTATCAAAAACGCAACCATCGCATAATTGTGCTGCATTAAATCCGGTGAACGTAAGATGATGAAGCACTCTTTGTAATGAAACATGCAGTGGGTCAGTCTATACGTAAAGAACGCATATTGTGCATCACAAAATTTATCACAACAATGATAACAGTCATATTGCTTACCTCTAATAGAAAGTACTCTAAATGTGCAGATATTGGTGTATTACTATTACTCATAGTTCTAGTTTTTGAGACTGCAAAAGGCCTCTATCTCACCCACAACAGGGTGGGACAATTTCTGAGGAATATGTTAAAAATAATTTGATTAAATAAACAGTTAGGCTCCTAGCCATAGGTTAAACCTGGTCTTGGATTAAACTGCAGTGCCAAAGGTGAATTACCACTGTCAGCAATTTCATCAAGACCTAATTTGGGTCAGAGAAGTTGGAGCCTGTTTAGCTGAACACTGAAATGTTAAAATCCCAGCTAACTTTGTAGGATACTTTACTGGAAAATTAAAAGTTCTCCCTCAGTGATGTTCACCCACAAAGCTTTCATCACCCCAAAAACATTAGGAACTAAGCTAAACTTCAGCTTCATAGTACATACAGCCCTATAGACCCTTATCTAACCAGTTTGCCTTGTGATGGTGTCCCTTCCTAACTGGTGGCTTTGAAGGCCAGTGACCATGCACAGTCTAAGAACAGGACTGTTCATGTGACCTCAAAATGGGCCCCTTCGCCATAACAGAATTGCCACACATGCAACATTTCCATATAGTGGGAGCACAAAGGCCTGGACAAGTGTGGGCTTGGACACAAGGGCCAGAGAGCCACTCTGGGTCTACCCCACATTCCACTCGCATGAAATTCCAGCCAAAAGCCAGAGTGTCTTGGAGGCTTTCCCATTCGCAGGCATGGCTCACTGGGCCAAAAATCACCATGTCAGTCATTTGGCCCATATTGTGAGCGCCCTGTGAGTATGAATAATCAAATTTTCCCTTTAAAACTCAATACAAATGGGTAAATGGCCCATAATCCTTCTCGGTAACACTTGTGGGACACTAAGTAACAGTCCAATGAGTGTTTCTAAACTACGGAGGTTTCTTTTTTTCAGAAAGCAAAACTCAAGTCAAGCGATTTCAGCATACAAGCAATTGCTTCGTGACATGACGTCTACAGTTGGGAGTTCTTTACAGTTATTTCCCAACTCTGGAGTTCAGCGCTTGCTCAAGATAATACAGCATACAGGAAGTCTTTCGTTAAATGTAACCACCTTCACCACGTAACAAAAACACAACCATATGGTTTCATAACCAACACAAAACTGTTATTAAGCAGGTGTTCTAAGTGAATCCAAAACCTCTCCCAACCTGTTGCCTCAAACCTGACACTGAACACACTGAACAACTTGGGCCCTAGTCCAATTTAAGGGCTTACATATTCTCCAGGCTATGTTTCAGGACTACAAAAACTGTTTAAAACCACCTAACCATTATGTTTGTCACATTGTCTCGCCATCTGTGCTCAGCTCCTCTCCTGACAGCATGCAACAACCTGCAAGAGTTTCACAGGTAGCCTGTGCAAGGCCACATCTTAACATGAACAGCTGATGCAGAAAACACGCTTAGCAGAGCTAAATGCAACAGGCTACCTGACTTATGTTCAATTTCTTCATTCAAAGGCCTGCACAAAAAAGCATAAAAGGCAGAAAACACACTTTGCAGAGTCAAAGGCAAAAGACTGTCTGACTTCTGTTCACTTTTGTGATTCAAAAGCCCGCAGAAAAAGCAAAAATGCAGAACACACACTTTGAAATGTCAAAGACAATGGACTATCTGACTTCTGTTCGCTTCTGTCATTCGAAAGCCTGCAAAAAAAAAAGGCTAAATAAGAGGGCATGGAAAAAAAATATGAACCTGCAGAGAGAGGCACACAGAGGATACCCAACATACTACAGACTGAGGGGATGGCATTACCTGTGCAAGCTGTCTGGGGTCTGGGGCACCAAATAGAGAGGAGCTGGAGCTGAAACTGATGGCTCCCCTCCGGCTGAGGACATGCTTGGGGACCGGCCTGTCTAGAGGCAAAACCGGCAACTGATAACATACTTCCATTGAACACTATCAACGCTGGATCCGGATCAAAAGTTTAAATTAAAAAAAAAGAGGAAAAAGACGAGAATAATAAACCACTATTTAAAAAAAGGGTGAAGATTGGCAAAGAACTTCAACGTCGCCTTTTCTGCATCTTGAATGCAAGGGAGGAAGAGAAGCAAAAAAAAAGAAAAAAGAAAAAGAGAGGGTGAGAGGGAGAGAGAGATGTTCAAGACAAGAAGTACTTCATTTTTTTGTTCGGATGAACGTGAAAGTGGCACGGATATTCTGTCCGTGTTTCCTCGTCGTCTCACGCTCCATGGTCTTTTATTTATTATTATTATTTTTCAGCTCGGGTGCTTGGCTCACCAGGCTCGGGCCCCTTTCCTCCTCTTCTCGCACGACTCGGGGCCTGTGACTCGGGACAACGAGGCCTGTGTCTCTCTGATATCTTTTAAAAAACGCTTCCTCATTTTTTGTCGTTCTTCCTCTCCTCTCCCTTTTTTGTCTCTCTCTCTCTCTCTCTCTCTCTCCCCTTTTTTCTCAACCGTGCCTCATCGTGAAATGGCTCCTCAGCAAGTCAACACAAAAGGCATGAGCACTTCTTCACTTCTTCACAACGGCAGCGGGAGAAGAAACAAAAAATAACAAGATAACAAAACAAAAGAGATACATTCGGGACATAAACAGAGGAGGGAGAGAAACAATTGTAGCACAGAGGCGCAGACGCACTTCTTGGAGAGCTCCGACGCGCGTTCACAGCAGGTCCACGGCGCGCATTTGAATCAGTTTTCTCTACATCATCTCTATCAATCTATCTATCCCTCTCTCTCGCCTGCTGTCTTTCCTCACTGCAGATGAGGAGAGCTGCCGTACTTCACCTCTCTCGATGCAGCACGGTGGTTCTCTGGCCAGGCTGGAGGGGAAACAAAAGCACCTCGTGTGCCTCGGCACATACTAGCCGTATCGAAAGCGAAATGAATAGAGTAAAATTAAATAATTGCGTGGGGGTAAAAACCCAGGCTAGCTAACACTACGCTTTCCTCGTTTAAATAAAAAAAAAAACACTGCACAAGCTGCAGCACCTCGCCACAGATGGAGCTGTTGGCTGAAGCGCTCATGAAGGGAAAAACGCACGTTTCAGCCAATAGGAGCGCAGCTGTTCATGTAAGGCCGCGTCTGATTGGACGACGCCGAAAGGGGGGGGGGGTTTGCTACGAGACATCCCATTGGATGGGGATTTTTTAGGGGCGATTCCATGACTGATTTATGCAAGACTGCATGGACCTCCATGAGGGTATTCCACCACAACGGGGTTTGCCCTGCAGCCGGTCTGCATCACTGCCTGTGATTACCTTTCCTGCATGAGTCATCCGCTTGTTCGTGAGCAGCGAGGTTCACTTAACTGTAATAAGTTTATAGAAGGGCGTATAAAATGTACTAAATGTAATTTCAGTGCCATGTTCACTTATTTCACACTTTGAACCACATAGGCCTTGGTAAGGAGTCTAGTAATACCTGGGAAACTCCATGTCCATAAACTTAGACAATAAGCCATTCCTGTCGTCCATTAATGAAAGCCGTTCAATTAAGCACATGGTTATTAGGATAAATCTCCACCTAAAAGCATGGAGCAGCTACACATGAGCCCAAGGCCGCCATGCCCAATGCCAAGTCTTGGCTAGAGGGTTATCAAGCCCCCCCACCACTGGGCTATGAAGTAGTGGAACTGTGTTCTCTGGAGTGATGGAGCTCCATCTAACCATTCTGGCATGAGCTGGAGCAGTGTTTGCAATTCAGAATCCAACATCAGTTACTGACCTTAGTCTGATGCCTGGCTACTACACAAAACTCCCTATTATTAATACCTTTGATTTCAGAAGAAATGTTTGATTAACAGGTTTTACATCACTTTTGGATATAGATTGTCCATAACCATGTTTTGGCATCCAATCAATAGCTATAATTATATTAGTAGGGCATGTTTTAATCAGAATGAATGATGATACATGGTGACAACTATCAAGGCATTAGGCCTGCAGAACTAATAACATTCACTCTAGGTTTAAAATATCAAGAGGTTTGTATATAATGCTGCTAAAATCACAACTGAGACCATATTTTCTCTATTTGTCGCTGGCTTCTCTGTCACATCACTGGCTTTTATTAAGCCAAACCCAAGATGGTTGTGTTGCTACACAGTTTCCATACTCTTACACAACTCACAGCTCAAAAGGGGAAAATACTAAAGTGTGCAATGTTGTGACCATGTGCGAGTTTGATAGCTCTGACAGAGGCAAACGTATACCATGCATGTCTGCAGTCTATTAAAGTGCCCAAAATATTCTACAGTATATAACGCAAAGTCAGTCCTGGGAACCTCTCGCTCTGTACATTTTCGTGTTTTCCGGACAGCACGTTAGGTGCTTGTTAATAAAGTAATGGGCTGAATCAGGTGTGCTACAGGAGGGAAAGCACATAAATGTGCGTAGTGTGAGTCCCTAGGAAGCTTAGTGGTCTTACAGTAATCCCATGAAGATGAAATACAGCATGATGGAAATGGGTGCCCAATGTAAACATCTTTCATCGCGGTGTTAGGTTCAGTGCTGGATTTAGCAAGAAAATAAAGCAGAAGAAAAAATATATTGTGGCCACATTTTGAAGTAATGCTTGTGTAGTTAATTTGTATAGTGTACTAGATGCTGCCTAGTTTAAATAAGGTAAACAGGGCACTTACAATTTACCCTACACATCAGTATACCAAATTATTCACTTGAATTTAAGCTCCACTCCCAATGTCTTTGGAATCTGTTCCTTTTGGACTCATCTGGTTGGTGAATGTGGTGAATTTTTTTCGTTTATCTCACACCAGATTGGAAGCCAAGACAGCTCAATTTGTATTTGTTTCTGCCAAAGAGAACCTCTGGGTTTGTTTTCCTGATGCACTTTTTATATCTGCATGTCAGCTTATAGATTGAGTTTGCTTGCACTGATGCAATATTTACAATGCGTGCATAATTGCTTGCACTTTATCTCAGTGTTCAGAGTTTTTGGGTGGGGGGTGGGTCAGTCATGTTTCTTATAATGGACTATTTGTACATCTTGACATATTAATTACAAGCAGACATTAGAGCGGCCATTGTTTGCTCATTCACGAGTTGATTTTCATCTCCAGTTTTTCATGTCTGGTTTATTGTTATATCATAAACTGAGTACACCATTCAGCTATCCAATCTCATGAACTTCCAGCAATGATATTGAATGGACAATAACACTAACATATTGTTTGCTCTTTGTATGCCAAACAAATGCTGTACACGCACAGTTACACTGCATATACAATAATATAACAATAACTCATTGTCATGTTTAGGATCTGAGCCTCATTTAGCTTAACAAATTAATCTTTGTCAGGCTGGCTGATGCTCTGAGCAGTATTAAATGGAGCAGAAATGAGATATAGCTTCAGAGCAGTAGAATGTTTTAAGTTGAATTGCAGGAGACTGAGGGGACAATAGTGAACTGTGCCATGGCAACAGTCAGGCTGTATGCCAGTAGTGGGTACAATGACGCCCTCCCACCTCCTCCCCAACAGCTTTAGAATACAATTCAGCACAACCCAACCCCCTGCAATGCAATCCTAAGCCTTTTCCAGGCAACCTGGCAAAAACGGTGCCAGGTCAATTTCAGCCTGCCAAAGAGCAAAACCTGGAGCGAAACCTACACAAACTAAACTGTACATAGTGTAGAAAACTATTATATTTTAATAGTTTAAAGGGCTCATATAGTTAAAACCAAATTATCCTCACTTTTTTGAGAAACAAAAGAGTTTCATGTACCAGTACTGAAGTTTCAGAGCGTACTATTCACTCCCCAAGTCCATTCAGTCCACATATTGAGCCTAACCTGCACAAGCAGATTACCGTTTTTGTGATGTCACAACAGTGGCTGAGGGTTCTATCTGTGTGGGTCTTGCGTGTCGTTGTGGGTTTCCGCCAGGTTCTCTGGTTTCCTCCCACAGTCCAAAGACATCAGAAAATGTCACTGATCCCAGATGCTACGGCTGCCCAGACACAGAGAGACCTAAAGACAAGAACAATATAAAATACAGTACAAGTCAAAATAAAATATAACTTACACAAATCAAGGGGCCAGTTCACTGGAGATACATGTCTTTGGACTGTGGGCTTCTGCTAGGTGCTCCTGTTTCTTCCCACAGTCCAAAGACATGTGTGTTAAGTGAACTGACTTCTAGATTTGTCTGAGTGACTGCCCTTCGATGGACTGGCAGACTATCCAGGATATTTCCCCGAATTTCACTCTCTGGGATAGACTTCAGCAACCCCTGCGACCCTGGTTAAGGATGAATGGTTCAGAAAATGAATGGAGGGATCAATTAAAAGGCTCATATGATACTGCTTTTTGAACAACCTGGTTAAATGAACAGCGTTTTCGGTACATGTACGTTATAAATGGGGGGGAAAATCGAGAATATGTACAGGATATGGGCCCTTTAAAGCAACCCACTGTTTAGAAAGTGTCATGGACAACGTCATCTGCTACAGTCTCCATGTGCTGCTCATTTGGGACTTCTCTCATTTCCCCACCAGGAGGAAACCATTTATGAATGATTTGTTTCTGAAGCACTGCTTGCCGTACGCCCTTTTTCTCTGAAGGATATGCGAGAACAGTCCCCTGGCGGGCTCCGGGGGAAACTGGCTGCGATGAGAAGAGCTAGGCAGCACACCTGTTAATTCCCCCCAAGACTGCAAGTATCCACTTGCAATCCGACGTGTGCTATGTGCTAGTCATCAGGAGACCATAAACACAGGGAGTGCCGGCATAATTGATAGTGCTTGTTTTACGTCAGCAGTGGCAAGGGGCCCAATCGCAATTCAGCCTCTGTTCACTTCCCTTCACCACATCCATTTTACTAAAACCTAAGATTGCAGGGGAAATGCTCTTACATAAGCAGAGCTGGTTAATGTCCATGTTATTTCTTTCCTAAAGATGTTTCTGTGTGCTACTTAGGCTTAGAGCACACTCATTTCAAAAGCAATCATCCTAAATGTGTGGATGGCACAGCATCTGAAGGAGATGCACACCCCTGCTTTTTGGGCCTTTCCAACTCAACAGGAGTAGTGGCTGGATGAGAGGCTCTTGTGTTGAATGTGAGCAGAAAAGTTGAATAAAAGAGGTCCTTTAATACAATTAGCTAAATGGTTTTAATTGTAAAAAAAAAAAAAAAAGCTACATAGTGATCCAGGAAGAAATATGTTTCTGTTGTTGCTGTGTCTCATTTCTGTATTTTCATTTCAGTTTATTAGATATTTCTTTCCAGTTTTTCCAATGTGTACAATGTGTACAATGTTTGTATATATATACACAAACTTTTTATATTATTTGTATTGTGTACTTTTTATATTATACTCTATTGGTGATGTGGCTCTTACTTTCTTCTCGTTCTGTCCACTTGCTGCCATAACAATGCAAATTTATTGTGGGTTATCTTATCTTATCTTATCTTGTATGCAGGTAGTAAAATGTATTTGTATGACAGTGCTGTTCTTTTGTTATACAGCCCATAAGTGGCGTGAATAAAAGAAGAATTTCTTTAGACAATGGAAACAGTTTTTACAGGAGGGTTGATCCAGTAATAAGTGTCCTCAGGTGCCATCTAGTGGTGATAAAATGTAAACACAACAATTAAGAGTTGGTCCTTTTGTCCAACTTTTCCCGTTTGACCAAACCATGTGGTTTAAAAGTGAGTTTTTAATTAATTGTTCCCCTATTACATCTATAGTTTTATCGGATTTCAATTAAAAAGCTCCAAAACTGATTTTAAATAAACTTTAAATGTAAATTTATTCACAAATCAATACATTAATCAAATGGGCATTGTATATATGTACGCATGTAAAACAATATCAAGATGTGGCATTTTTCCACATGCAAAATTTAGGGGTACATGAATGGCTGAATGTGGGGGGGAAATGGTGAAATTTTTTTCTCACTTCATTCCTTTGTAAAAATGCAACATGCATCTCATCCAAAGTAAAGTGATGACATCACTATTCAGTTTACTGTAGTAAGAAATATTGTATATTATTAAATGCTTGGGTTTGTGTTGCACTCTTATGGATGTGTTAAACGTGTGTTATACACTTTTTTACAACTGATTAGTGTTTATTTGTATTTTTCATATATTCTTGACTATTCTGTCCTAAAATAAAAAATTGTATATAAAAATGTAATAATGTAATAATTGTACAGTAATAATTCACAGAAAGTAATAATAATAATAACCGTTGCTGTTGTTGTTGCTATTAAAATATTATAATTAATTAACAGTAATAATAATAATATGATGATGATGCAGATGATGATGATTATTATTGTTGTCGCTTCTGTTGTTGATATTACTATTACTGTTGTTGTTGTTATTATAGTTATTATTATTACTATTATTATTATTGTTATTGTTATAGCTAGTAGATTATTAATAGTTGCAGTAGTAGTCGAAGTACTAGTAGTATTATAGATCAATTCTGGTGATCACCTTGCTGGTGTAACATCATGCTGAAACACCCATATTCATCCAGTTTACTAATAACTTCAGAAATCAACTCAACTCATCTCTTACTATTTAACTTTATATTGTTATTTTGCACTATTGCTGAGTGACTTGTTTTTTCTCTCGTCAATCACATTTCATTGCAATGTTGTCCCTGTGCTAACTTGCATATGATAAATAAAGCTGAAACTGAAGTGTGCTGCATCCACATTAAAGTCCAGTGTAAACAATGTGCGCTGCCACAAGGTGGTGCTGTTGCGTGCTTTTGTGAAACAAATGACGGCCAGTCCCTGATACACACAGAAACAATACAGAACACTAAACTCTGTATGAGGGTTTATAGTACATGATGAAATCTGAAAACAACTCCTTCCATGGTGCCTTCTTTATCTCATCATCAGCCAGGTACTCATACATCACAGCCTTCTCCTATACTTCACTGATCATACACACTGAAACCCAATCAAGCCTGTTGGCAACGATTTTAGACAGGCCTAAAGTTACCTGAGCTCATGACTAGCTCCATGTATAATTCATCTCCCCAGTAATCTACTCACCTATAGAGGAGCAACCGGACTCCACTGACCTCCATTAATCCGCCTCGCCTCGGAGAGAACCAGCCTTAGCAGTGTCTGAAGTTGGGCTTAACAGGTAAGAAACTTCATGGCTTTCTGTGGGATTATTCCTGTTTTTCATCAAGCTTCCTGGCATCCTTTTTTGTGTCCCAGAGATACGTCAGAGCTTCATAATTTTGTGGATTATTAAATATTCAAAACAGGCTCCTTAACAGTGATGGAATTATTCAGACGGCTGGTATGCGAAGGTTTCTGGGAATTCATGTCAAAAACTTCTGTGGGTAAACTACAAACAGCAAAAAAAAAGTATATCAAAAACAGAATATCTATTATGAGATATTTGTTATGTTTATTGGTGTAGAATAAGAAAAGATGTGCATTTACATAAAGAGTTAACACATCTATAGCTGCTATAACCTGTTCTAATTCAGATATTTTATTAAATGAATGGTTTATTAAATGAATGGCCAAAAAATCTAATTCAGACAGTTTAACCCTTACCCCAGACATAGTTGTTTACATATTAGGATTTTGAAGTTTGCTAGTTCAGTTCAGCACACGGACCAGAAGACCAATTCAAATAGTCTATAACAGTACAATAATGAAGGTTTAATTACTTGTTAGCTACATTAGTCTTGCAGCTGCACTGCAAAACCTCAGACGCCAAGCTTGTCTTGTCCGATTGACTGTGTTTGGGGGAGGTGAAGTCGTTTTTTTCAGTGAACTTTTCCTTCAATGTCATCTTGATGTTCAGGTAATGGTCAGGGAACATGACTGAACAAAGGCAACGAGCCCTGTCCACTTCAGGGGAGGCTCTGTACCAGGTACTCAGCCTCGACAAGAACTGCACCCATGATGACATAAAGAAATCGTACAGGTGAGTTTATTCAGGCTAAGTCTACTTGTTGAATGTCCCTGAAAGCAGTTACCTTATAATCCACGTAATCCTGTAGTTTTATAGTATTTATGTTTTCTATTTAATGTCTATTCATGCCTTTATGGCATTTTACTGCTACCTTCTCAGTATTATTATTATTATTATTATTATTATTATTATTTGATAATGTATATTTTTATTATACAACATAGAGCAGAAAACAGACAGAACTGGAGGCCTACTGAAGAAAAACCTGATGTGATATTATGGGGTGGAGAGTGCAAAATTATGAAACCCTCTTTTATAATCGAAACTAAACAGTCTGTATAAATATAATATGACATTTGTGAGACTGAAATATTCATGGTGGACAGATGGCATGTCTTATTTTACTCTTTAAAAACATTGTGCATGTGTGTGTACACGTTGTACATGAAATGTTTGGCACACTCTGGTTTTGAAAGGAAGTGAATACAACATCAGCCTGGAACAAACTTAATTATGACTAATTTGTGCATTTTTCAGTGCAAGATTACGGTTTATTGGTTGACATTAACATACTGCAAAAAAAACCCTAAAGTAAAGTCTGTTGATATTATTCCTGTGTAGCCAGTTCCAGAGCGTAAACAATTATGTGACTATGCGAACTTTGTAGGGTGTTATATGAAGACTCAACTGGCTTGGGTTCATTTAGGAGGCAGGACTGAAGACCTGAAACTAGACAACTGACTCTTAGAAAACAGAAGACTACAACAGATATCTAAACACTTCCTGCTTGTAATTGTCACTGTCTGGAGTGTCATTAATAAATGGAAGCCAAAAAAAAACAATAAAGTCAGGATTCAATTCGAAAGACCAAGAAAAATATCTCATAGACTGGTCAGGTATGCAAAGCAAAACCCCCACATCACTGCCAAGGACATACAAGGACAATCATTGTAGGTTATTTGACTAGGGGTGCCTAAACTTTAATATGCACCTGTATGTTTGTACAACAAATACTGTTTTATTGCTTGGCTGGCGCTGTGGAAAACACCCTGGGAAAATGGCATAATGGCTTTTCACAAAATGACTGCTTTTACAGACCAAGCAGAGTTCACTCTGTCTCCTCTGTACTTAGACAGCCTTCACTCTCTTCATCTAAAAATATTAAGAACACTAAAACACTGAAGCAACAAGTGGGCCGATTCCACAACACGAGTTCACTTCAAACCCATAGTGAGGCTCCAACAATTACAGTACTTACCTGCGCTAATTCACACTGCCTTTAAGAGCCATTTACGTGGTAAGCTTTTTAACAGCACTTGTTTGTGGTTAATGAATATGTAATCATAGCAACTCTTTCAGAGTCCATTGGCGTAATCAAAAATTAATGAGCGTGCGTGCTAGGAGCATTATGAAATGTTCATGAGAAATGACAATTTTCAACATCGTACCGCAAAAATAAATTATATAAAGAATGTTTATATGTTTATTTAATGTTTTTAAACAGAGCCAGTTTTATATGGTCTCGTTTTAGAAAAAGCAAAGATGCAGATGAACAGAATCTGGCTACATCTTTTTTGAATATTCAACTTCATTTTTCAGGGCACATTTAGTTTAGCATATCTTATTTTTTATTTCAAATGTATATCTCTGATTACATCGGTACATGGACGTTGACCTAATTTGAGCTCAGAGTGATTTGGAAACAATGCAGAGTGAAGAGACTGACATTGTAGACTCAGGAGCTCACCTGATGTAAAAATAGCCTGTGAAGATTCTAATAGGGGAAATAACAGTGGTTGATAATGCTCTCATCACCCTCATGTGCTGAGACGCTGCCAGAGCTGCTAACAGTCTCCGCGCTCTGCATACAGTCATTTGGCTGGTAAAAGCCAGGTGTAAATAAGGCCATCTGATCCACAGCAGACGAACATCTGTTTGAGACCCTAATTGTCCCTCCCACCGGACACTGTGCATTATTAACCCCAACATATGCTCACAAATCTGTCTGGTAGCAAAATACTCATTCTTACCTATTTTAGCTTCCACACTATCTCACTTAACCGGCTAATTACACTATAGGTGCATTTAATGTCCAGTTCATTGGCTGCAGATCTTATTACAGTTGGTCTGCTCCCTTTTTACCCAATTTCTCCCCTGTTTAATTGTGGCCAATTCCCATCCATTAGCTAAGTCTCTACTTATTACACCGCCTACCCTGCTGGGAGGGTGAAGGCTACCACATTATTTCTGTAAAGCTTTACTGCATCTTTTCGAATTGCTGCTGATTGTTAAAAAGGTCAACACACTTGGCAAACACTAACTGCCAATTCTGTCACGTTGGTTACCAGATGCCTACACTGGTTAGCAGCATGCTGAGTGATGGGGGTCCAGTTATGGCTGGGAGTCCAGTTCTGCTTCACTGGACTCCAAGCCATAGATGACTGTGGCATCACTGAGGACTGAACTAACAATCTCATTTATAAAGTAACTTTAGATATCTGTATTGAATATGAATTGACTTAGCACTGATTATATTCAGTTTAAGCAAATGCAAACCATTGCACACTACACAGCAGTGTCTGAACTTCTCACTGGCTGTTTAAAGGCTAAACTGTATTTGATGTGACATGTGTTGGGAACTCCCAGGATGCTTCTAAGATCAAACTAATCTAAATTTGTCACTTTAGCTGTTATAAAGTCATGCTTAAGATTTAATTTCACAACACTACATGAAGGCATTACAAAGAGCATTATGTGAAGTCATTCCCACCCACAGCCAACAGGCCCTGTAGTGAGTCAAACTTACCTTCTGTCCACTAAATGGTCAGTCCTGTGTAGCATGGGTTTGTTATTGATGAATAATGATCCCATTTTCTTAGTGTTATTGTGCCATTATGTCATCATTCATACACATGCCTGTGCACATTTTTAAAGGTCAGGACAATTTCAGTTACATATTCATCTGCATCCAAACCCACATTTGTCATTTAAGTCCACTGTGACTCTTGTAAATTTCTATTTTTTTCTAATATGTACATGTTTGCAATTCTTTTTGTTGCTGTAGTAACCCAGCAATTTCTTCACCTGTCTGTTTATGTCTACCCACATGAATACTGATCGATGCCAAGCTCAGGGTTGCTTGGAAAATAATATAGTGATGATACTGACATTGTATGCATGACCCTCTATCACTATATCAGATATTCCCATTGATTTTTAGATAGTCCCAGAATTCGAGAAATCCTTTTGGTAAATTCAACTCCTCTCTGAATTTTTGCAGGAAACTTGCCCTGAAATATCATCCTGACAAGAACCCAGAGAACCCTGAAGCTGCTGAGAAATTCAAGGAGCTTAACAATGCACATTCGGTCCTGTCCGACGTTACGAAGAGAAACATTTATGACAAGTACGGCTCTTTGGGTCTGTATGTGTCGCAACAGTTTGGAGAGGAGAATGTGAACACTTACTTCATGCTCTCCAGCTGGTGGGCCAAGGTAAGATTTCCAGTAACCTGTCACATTTTACCTCCACTTACCTGAACATATCACTGGAAATACACAAAGGGTTGGTTTCTCCGACGGGAATTATGTCTAGTCCATGACTAGGTTTTATCCCTGTCCTGGAAACCAACCAAGGGTGCCTTTGTCTTTTTTTTTTACTTGTTAAAATGTCCCCCCAGAGTCATTGGATCTTGTGCATGTCCACATTGGCCATAGTAAAAGACACAGAGTTTTCTGTGTGGTACCATCTTTTCTATCACTATATAAACAAAGCTCTATGCCATCTTTGCTGTTGAATGTGCTATGATAGTTTCTGAGAGACTGAGTGCATGCATTTAGTTAGGACCTGCCACTTTTGGTAGGTATTAACCATTGCATAGATGGAACACCCTACAAGATCTGCCGTTTCTGAGATGCTCTGATCTAGTCGTCCCTCTCTCACAATTTGGCCCTTGTAAAAGTTGCTTAGACCTCTTACCCTTACCCATTTCTCCCACTTCCAACACATCAACTTCAATAACTAACGTTCCACTTTCTTCCTAGTATATCCCATCCCTCTCCTGGTGCTACTGTAATGAGATAATGTTATTCACTTCATCTGTCAGTGGTTTTAATGTTAAGGCTGATGGGTGTACATGCTACCTACAGGGTCTATTTGCCATCTGCGGCCTGCTGACAGGCTGCTATTTTTGCTGCTGCCTGTGCTGCTGCTTCAACTGCTGCTGTGGAAAGTGTAAGCCACGCACCCCTGGGGAGGAAGACCCCGAGTGTTACGTGTCTCCTGAGGACCTAGAGGAGCAGATCCGCACTGACGTGGAGAGGGGTGAGCCTGCGCAGACACAGAAACACACAAACCTGATTTTCCTAATTCTAGAGCTGGAACTATGAGGCTAGTGTTGTTAACAAACATAAGGTGGTGCAAACTGGCGCATGTGGTTAAAGACATAGTATGACTTCATGTGATATATATAAATAAACAAAGCTTCACTACTACAGGCACCCATTTAAGAAAACTGGGTCTGTTTTCATAAATTACCCCAAGAGTAAGAATCGTTATGACAATGACAGACATGAAAACAAAGGAAGCTAATACTTGTTCTTGGGTTAACTTTAGGCTACCTGTGGCTACACTTAAAATTATTTTACACTATGTTTAGTTGCAAATAATTATATCATCTGTCAGGCCAGATTTGTTACAGAATTCGATTCGCTCGATGAATTTCCTAATGTGTAACCCTGTTTGCTGCCGCTGTCAGCTTCACACCTCCAATGGGTATTGTAATGACCAAAGAAGTTTGTTTTTGATAGGTGTAAGTGTGGGCAATATGGAAGAATTTAACATCATGATGATTCAAGACATTTTCACAATACATCATATGCATTACAATAAAAAGTTTTTTTCAGATATTTGATAAACTGGAACAGATAAAAGGAACCAAAAGTTTCATAATTCAATAATTCTGTCAGTAAAGTGATTTTTATTTAGTGTTTCACACACTGCACTGCACTTAAATTCAAAACAGGACTAATTATGCTCTCTTTGTTGGTGAAACATGCAGCTCTTTAGTGTTCATTGACTCTGGAATAAGCTCAGAGCAATAAGCTCAGAGTGCAATAAGCTCAGAGAAGCATCATGACATAATGTTTCATGTTCACAATAAATATTGTCTTATTGCCGACTCCAAAAAGATGTCCAAACATGGCCACAAGGCAGGAACATTCACTGCGTATCAAACACTGAATGTCTGAAGTTCTAAGACAAATAAAAATGTTTACTGCTTGAAAAATCGCCAAAACAGACGCATTTGAGAGAAAGGCAGGACCATTTCCATACAGTTTTATCACTATTCTGCATCTGACGTGACCACACAAGATAACACAGGCCAAGGGAAACACATCCAACCAATCAAATCAACAATGGTTAAAAATTGCATAATCAATGATTAATTAATCATGGCTTTAAGTTGTCTTCTGAAGAAAGCGCTTTATATGGCTTTGATATTGGTGCACAATATCTGTGTGGAGCTTAAAATACATGCTTTTCTAAACACAATCAGACACCCTGTTAGTGACAATAAATAGACTAGTTGCGTCTGAGCCAGATGTTTGGATATAAGCCATTGTTTTGGTGCCAGTTAGCTGTAGGAGGTTTTTCATGTCTGCTGAAGCACCTCACAAAACTGATAATTACTGCCTCTGAGTCATTTCTCAAAGTGAGTTTGCATACCAGATATTTTTAGTTATCACACGCTAATAAGAAACAATCTGTTTGTTTCGAGCCTTTGAACAATATCATGCGAGTCGGAGCAGCCATGGAACGATAGCCTTTATGAGAACCATTCATGTCATATTTACCCACAGCCCTCCCTATCAAACACACTGTATTTGTGTATCGGGGTCCGCCAGACATGGGCTAGCGTGACGCTTGTTCTAAAAATATCAAACTAGGAAAACACCACAAAGGACAGTTTACATTGTGACTTTTTCGAAAAACTATCTGAACATCGAGTGCCATGGTTTTCAGCTTCCAGAACTTTTTTTTGGCCAGACAACATGAAATAACCTCGCCCACAGTGGGGGAAGCCAGCAAACAGTGGGCTACCCTTCAAACTGGGGGACATAATGTTCATTCCATGAGGGAAAAAATGACAAGCTGCAGGGGCAGACCGACAGCAACGTCCTTGGACGGAGCAAAACACTTTCAATTTTGCTGCAGGAAGTGCAATTAGTGACTATTCAGTAATGTAACTCTGCACAGGGAGGGTAATCTTGTTTTGTACAAGATTAACGTCCTCACCTTGTCATTTTTCTTCTTCTTTTTCTGCAGATGGAGACACCCCTGTCATGCATCAGCCAACCAACGCAAGTGAGAAGACCCAGCTGATCGGGGACGGACACCGAACATACACCTGAGGGGGAAAAATAACATATTTTAACAGACACATGATAGACAGCAACTCCTCATATATTTCTGGTTGTTAAATACACTATATGGACAAAAATATTGGGATGCCTGAACATTACACCAACAGGGACGTCAAAGGCATTGCATTCAAATACATAGACTTTAATATGGAGTTGGTCTCCCCTTTTGCAGGCGCAGCGGCTTCCACTCTTCTTGGAAGGCTTTCCACAAGATTTTGGAGTTTCTGTGGGAATTTGTGTCCATTCATTCTGTAGAG
>JBBIGA010000001.1:9904825-9940389 GCA_037576975.1 Alestes dentex
TATAAACTATTAAATGAGAGATTAATGTGTCATTGTAACTTCTCATTTCCCTGTGAAAATAATGCCTTTTACTTAAACTGTTCAACCAAAGATTTGGGTGAGCTTAATTGGTACGTTTACCCTATTAAGTTTTGTTTTTTCTTTATTAATCAGACCTGGTTACTATTTTGCTTTAGTTTCTATAGCACTGAAGTAACAAGGTTGATATAATCCTTCAGCCAGCAGTGCGGAGGGATATTTTGTCAGTCCCAGTGTGTCACAACCGTACGGACTTTGTGTAGATCAGGAGTAACGTATCCATTATGTTGGTTATAATATTGCTTGCCTATTTATATCAGTTTTGAGATGTTACCACAACGTAAAATGGCATTTGGCATTTTGTTCAAAAATAAGTTCATAAAATGATATTAAGGACATAAAACTTTCTTTGCCATTTTGTTAGAAGAAGATGACAAATGTGTCTGAGATAAACAGTGTTGTAGATGGAGTACCATTACTCAGGAAGAACAGAGGGTATTATGTTTATTAAGACAAACTTCCAGTCAGGCATCCCAATACGTTTGTCTTCCAGTACTGTGATACCAGTGGTTTGCAAATATTATTAATACTGCCCTCCAGAAAGTATTCCACTATTCTCCAACCTCAGCAACCATACAGCACTGCACAGTGTGGAGATCTGGAGATGCTGTTATTTTAAACTTATTTACTGACACCATTCTGACCTCCCCCTCCCGTACAGGCTTCTAATCCTTACCTTCCCACCAGAGGAGGCGCAGTGACTTCAGGTGGCCGGTTCAGATGTCCTTCCTGCAGACATGAGGTTGTGCTGGATCGACATGGGGTTTACGGGCTGCAGAGGAATCTTCTGGTGGAAAACATCATCGACATGTACAAACAGGAGTCCATCAGGTCAGGGTGATTTAAACAAGTCACACCAAGATGCTCTTACCAGATGACCTGAACATCTAGGTATAAGATTTCAGTGAACAACATTTATAGAATTGTTTTGCAGAATCGACAGGATGAAAATGTTCCAGGCAGTGTACTAAATTAGGAGACGGGGCTTCGTATCAGCTTAGAGTGTATCAATACACACTGAGTTTTTTTTAAGCACTGTGTCCATGTGCTGTTCACTCAGACACATCTAACCTGTTGGTCCACCTTGCAGATGTAAAGTTTTGATGACAGTTAATCTGATGCTGCGATATTCATCCTCTAGTCCTTCAACAGTGGTGTTTCTGGCCTCAGTACAGCATACACACACACACTAACATGACACTACTAGTGAAGAAGTCAGTGTCACTGCTTCTGAGCAACACTTACTCATTGGTGGTCCTGTGCGGGTCCTGACTATTGATGAATGTGTGCTAATCAATGATGCAAAGGAACAGATGGACTGCAGTCTGTAATTGTAAACTACAAAGGGCACCTATATGGTCAGTGGAACTGATAAAATGGACAGTGAATGTAGATACAAGGCAAGTGTAGTTTTTAAAGTGACTTATTACACCAAACTATCACTGAAATAGAATCACTAAACTAAAATGTACCATTATCACCATGTTCTCATGGCAGAAATATGTTCTCCTAGCATGTGTTTTTCAGAAAGACTGAAGCAACAATGGTATCAAGAAAGTTTATTTGGAACAATAACATTAAAAAAACACTTTTGATTCCTAAACTTTCAGTGGACAGTTCTGTTAACGAGATATGTGAGCCTGAATAACCTTTTTAAAGTAAAAAAGAACCTCCAATTTTCAAAAGCAATTATTAGTCTTAACTAAAGAAGCCATATAACCAAGCCAAGAGCCACTTAAGACCCTTCTTCTTTAATGGTGTAGATTATTTACTGCCTTTTAGTAATGCAATGATCATCTACTAAATGGTTATCTGAATTACTTTAAAATTATTGTCACTTGCTTTTATAGAGTAGTGTATCACTAATGCTGATAATCTTTTCCATCCTTAGGATGTTTATATGTCCACTTTCTGCTGTTTCTATGAAAATATTCACTTCTGTTTTGTTTGTAAGAACTAAGTGTTCACCCTCAGTGTTACCACACTCACCCCTCCACACACATTTTTGTGGTGTGTAGGCTTCATGGATATTTTGTTCTGCCACAAGTTTAAAGGGTGCTTTTTTTTCCTTTTCTTTTCTGGCTTTCTCCTTTTCTAAAAGTTGAGCACCAAACATTTTGCTTTTAAGAGCAGAAATCCCCAGGGTGGTGCAATTTAGCCCACATACAATGCTTTCATGCTGCCACTAGGAGTCAAAACCCTTTTTAAAATGGTCTGAAGACGACTTTGGCATTTGAAGTCATCCCACCACGCAGCCTGGCTGTGGTCAGCCGTGAAAGTTGTCCTGGTGAAACTTTGGAGAGTGTAATAGCTTGGCATCACTTTACTGAAAGACAGTATTCATGAGGTCGCATGCCACCTACAGTCACTAAATGGGCAAAAGCCCTGGGATGCCTGACCGTTACACCAACATTGCATTCAAATCCAGAGACTCTAATATGGAGTTGGTCCCTCCTGTGCAGCTATAACAGCTTTCACTCTTCTTGGAAGGCACAAGATTTTGGAGTTTCTGTGAGAATTTGTGTCCATTCATTCTGTAGAATGGACACTGATGTTGGACGAGAAGGTCTGACTCGCAATCCCCGTTCCATTCCAGATGTTGGATGGGGTTGAGGTCAGGGCTCTGTGTGGCCAGTCAAGTTCTTCCACACTGAACTCATCCACCCATGTCTTTATGGAGCTTGCTTTGTGCACTGGGGCACAGTCATGCTGGAATAGAAAAGGTTCTTCCCCAAACTGTGTCCACAAAGTTAAGCATGGCGTTGTCCAAAATGTCTGGGTATGCTGAAGCATTAAGATTGTCTTTCACTTCAGTGAGGGGCCTAGCCCAAACCCTGAAAAACAGGTGTGTCCCAATACTTTTGTCCATATAGTATAAGCATTTTGTGACAACTGACAACATTAACATTTATGAAGGTTCATAAAGGTTCATTGCTGTAAACACTGCTTTCCTGACATGAAATGTTGCAATAAGCCTTTACAAATGTCCATGCAGGTTTAAATCAGTTATCATAAAAGACTAATTTAGCTGTCTTGTAGAGTTATAGAGTAAAATAAAGAGTTAACAATCATTTTAAGGCTGTCACAATAACTTGTTTAAACCTAATTACTTGGTTTAAAATTAGATGAATATATTTAAAATGCAATGGAATCTGCAGCAATCAGCTGACATGTTTTATTTTCACAATGCATGTTGAGATTTTAGAGGGTTCATATTACATTTTTCTTGTATATTATTTCTTTCGCTGAGGTGCACTCATTGCTAACTCATGTTAGCAATGTAATCCTCATAGCTCCAGAGCTGAATTAAAGTAGATACCAAACATTTCTTCTGGAATAATGAGATCATTTTTTTTTTGTTAATTGGGAGGTTACTGAGGTACTAAAACAATCAGTAGTCACAGCTCAAATAAATTTGCGAGCTGCTGGTTATCGCAGCAGCATTAAATTATCCATCGAGAGCGCCTTACGCTTGAGTGTGCATTGAGAGCTGGAGGTTTTTGGTGCAAAGTGTCAAATTGATGCTGCGGCTGCACTCTGAAGCCAAGGGCTCAGGGCTTCCGGCATACAAGCCACGCACTTCCCACTGTTAATCAGATAATCATGGTGCGATTAATGCTCCCTTGTGCGCCAAGGGAATTCTCTGCTTGCTGATTCTAAACCAGACCATGAAGAGTACACATTTTGATTAGGCAGTTCACCTTCTGGCTTAAGGTTTTAATAAGTGCCTTATTGACGTTCCACAGCAGCGGACCTGCTCCGCAGAGGAAAGATGACCAGCCCATGTGTGAGGTGCATGAGGATGAGAAGATAAACATCTACTGCATGACCTGCGCCACCCCCACCTGCTCCATGTGCAAGGTGTTTGGCGCTCACAAGGACTGTGAAGTGGCGCCCCTCAAAAGTGTATACCAAATTCAGAAGGTACAATAAATATAAGCTCTACTAACTCGGTAGTCGTTAGTATTGTCTTTTATTAATTGAAATGCAACATCATTGTGAAATAAATAAACTGGCTCAAAAAGTATCTTCATATTTGCATATCAGAATATTCAACCATAAGTGTTATCCTTACTTTTTTTTTTTTATAATGAAGATTTTTTTTTTTTTTTTTTCTCCAGGGGAATGTAATGTTAAATGTTTCTGCTTATTAGAGTCCTACTGGTATATTGTAGGGGTGTTTCTTGTCTGAACCTGTCTTGAAGCATGTTATCTGCTATGCTATCAGACTATACAGAATAATAAGACAGAATTCATTTTTGTAGTCTATTAGTCTTAGTACTTGGGCTTATTACAGTCTCTATAGTATCGATAATATTTTAAACACAAGTGTTGCAGTATTATCCCGCAGCAGTTTTGGGGATACCCATCTACCTGGCACTTGCTGTTGACTTCAGGCTCAGAGCGCCCCATTCGGGTGGCAGTGCTGTACACAGCAATTTCAGCAGTGGGTGCACCTAAAAGTTAACTTGTTCAATGATATAAAAGCAACCCAGTTTATAATATTTAAAGGTTTGTTTAACTTACGTTCATAAATGATAGAAATTATTAAGATGAAAACTGATTCCAAACCTTGTTTTTCTGAACATTTTTAATTTTGCATTCAAATGCTTCTCCCTTATTGCTCATGTGTGCCATCATCTCCAGACAGAGCTGTCGGATGGTATAGCAATGATGGTGGGCAACAATGACAGGATCCAGGGCATCATCAGTCAGCTGGAGGAGACCTGCCGGGCTATAGAGGTGAGTTGCCCTGTGTGTGGGTCAGTAGCTCTGATAAAGCTGGTGAGGGATAGCTGAGTTATTGATGGGGAGAGTGAGGACGGCCCCTCAGACAAACACATGCTGGAGCTAATGAGGCAGGCAGGTAGGAAGCTGGAACACTTCCAGGCCCCCACAGCCGCTTCCTTAGAGGCTCCATGACTGACAAGCAAACCAAAGTGAGCTGTCTCCAATGCGCATATGGCTGACCACAATCCGTCGCAGGTAAGACTGCAGGTTAGAGACAGTCAAGGGCAAATAGGAAGAAGTGTTTTTTTTTTCCCTTTTTGATTAATTGTGGGTTGTGTTTTCCTGTTTCCATTTAGACTTTTGGGACTGTTCATTTGTTCATTTGAGCCACCAAAATATAATTCATTTGTGGGGCCATCAACTTAATCTGTAATTTTCTGATTGTTATACGATCCTGCATGAATTTTATTACTTCTTTTAAATAAAAACCATTAGTCATTTCAACATTGAGAGACTCCTGCAACTGTATGTTCCTGCTGTTGGATTTGATGGATTTGGGTTGGGTGGGTGTGCGCCAGAAGAAGCTGATGTAAAGTTTTTCCACACGAGTTAGGACCAAGGCAGATGTTTCTTTTGCTACTTCTTTCCCATGTATAGGCTCGCTAGCATAATGAGCATCTTGTCGCCTGTAGCATTTAGAGATGGCCATGAGTCACTCTTTTTGAGTTCAAGTCGGGCCTCTGGGGTCCATGTCAGTTGTTTAGTGGAAAATTTACTTCAGTCCTGTTTGATATTGAGTTGTGGAAAAGTAAACGTGTCAGGTTCAACAAGTCTTCAATTAAAAAAGGTTTAGATACACCTTCAGTCTGACAGAACTAAAGCACTAAACGTTGAGTAGCAGCTGAAGTTTTGTAAGTAAAGCAATGTGGTGCTAACTAAAACTTTCAGTAGACAAATAAGTTTACTTTCCACTCCTGCTTTCCACTGTAATCAGCTTTATTTGCAATGAAATGAAACACACAGTTCCAGAGATTTTCTTTTGTGAGCTGCCACTTGATTTCGCTTAGCATCATTTTTGGTCGCCTGTTTGTGTGAGTGTACAATATAAACACATTATTATAAGTAGACAGAGCCATACTGATGCAACTTCATACTTTTTAAAAATGTAATTATCATATTAAATCATTTATCATTTAAAATGCAAATATTTTCTTGTAATGTTTAGTTGAAATGTAATTCCATTTGCCCATCTCTAAATTGTCTTCTGATTTTTTTGTACATCATCAGGTGAGGAAGAACAATTTTAACCAATAATAACAAGTTTCTATTCAGATACCTTTCGAGTTACCATGTTTACTCAAAAAAATGTCATGGTGCAGAAATAAAGTGATATGATTTCTAGTTCATGTTGACTTTATGTTGTGCAATAATGTCTTGTAGGAGAATGGCAGGAGGCAAAAATCTCAAGTGTGTGAAAAATTTGACCATCTATATGCCATCCTGGAGGAAAGAAAGAGGGAAATGAGTTTCAAAGTGACAGCAGAGCAGGAAGAGAAACTAAACTACATCCGTGGACTCAAGAGGAAGTATGAAGACCACCTTGAGAGCGTGACCAAGATCGTGGAATCAGGGATTCAAACTTTGGATGAACCTGAAATGGCCCTTTTTTTGCAGGTAAGCAGTTGTCTTGTTTGTCATGTGTTGGAATAGGATAATGAATGATGGGATTATTAGCGTATGTTCAGTTTATTAGTTGTTAAATATATAAATAAATTATTTCCTTCTCTTTTTGATATTTCAGAGTTCCAAGAATTTGTTACAAATGTAAGTACATAAACAATTAATACATTATAATTTGTCAGACTATGCACACAAAGTACTATATTATAATACCATATTTTGATTGCATTGGTGCAAAAGTGCCATTATATATTTTCAAAGCACAATAATGACCCTTGAACATGCTTGAGAGAAGAACAAAGTTATTATGTGATGAGTGGTGGCAGCAGTGTAAACAGACAATTAGAGTATATTATTGATCATTAAATTAAATGATGTATTCCAAAATATTGAAAGAAGTGTGGCGAAGTGATTTGTTGGTACCTTGTTTGCATACTCTGGCATTTTTTCATATCAGTATACAAGAATAAACATATAACTTATGCAGCCCCAATACAGGAGTAGAAAGTAGTCATGTGTCCTATTCATTCTTATTTTGTTCCCTAATCTGCTAGGATTGGTGAGGCCTCCAGTAAGTCTGAGCTGGAGAAAGTTGAGAGTGGTTACGAGAACATGGATCACTACACTGTTAACTTCAAAAAGGAGTGCAGGGCTCTACGTGCTGTTGATTTCATCGGAGGTATATCTCTAACAATGCACTCAATGCTTTCAGCTTACATGAAAAAAACAGAGGGTCAGCCAATGGTCATGCTAGACTCTGCACTACATTTTTGGCTGTAATTGTTAAATCAGTACACAATACACTACTCATCAAAAGCTCTCATCAAAACCTTGCCGTCTCATGAAATTTGAAATTATAACTTTTAATGACAAGAGAAAACACTGAACAGCTATTTTTTAAAACTTTGGGTAGATGTAGCTGCTTTTTGTTCATAAAGTGACTTCCTTGAAATGAAGAGAAAGCTTTGCCTAAATTAGAATTTTCTTTTCTAAACTATTGTTAAAAACATATTTCGGCCTAAATGTTATAAAGACCCAAAAGTGGATTAAACACCTGAATTATGTGAGTGATGAGTAGTGACACTGCATCAAGGGGGTGAAATGAGTGGTGTTCGGCATGATACTCAAGGCAAATCGGTCTCAAATATTAATGTAATATTGTTTTCCTCACCATGTAAACAAACATATAAACTTAGTTTGTCTTTAATATGTGAAGCTGACAAAAAACTGACAAACATTCTGATTAAAAAAACTTTTCAGAAAGCTGGATGTCCCTAAATCTTTCTCACATGATGTCAATAAGACATAGCTTACCAATGGCTCTCTTCGCACTCATCTTTCTGCAGATGAAGAGGAGGAAGAGGAAGATGGGATTGGAGCTGGAGCAGAAGAGGAAAGCCACATGGAACGGAGTGCATCAGGTGGTGCAGATGTAGGGGGGCTTTCTGTTCAGCCGACTCAACTACCGCTATCTCAGCCAGCTCCAAACACACTCCAAAACACAGGCTCGTCCTAGTTCCAGATTTGCAGCATTCACATTAAACACACACAATAAACACATACATGCATATCGTTGCTGTTGAAGAGAAATGTATGTTTCAAGAAGAATTTGGATTTCTATTCATGCACTCATTGTGGAATTTTCAGAGTTAAGGGGTCTTCAAATGGAGAAAGAAGCTACAAAGTTGAAATGACAGGAACGGTATGCATTGAGACTCATCCAGTGTATTTCACTGTAGGACCTTGGACTTTGAACATAGAAACTGTTTTACACAAATGTCTGGGTTTCTTACTGTGCTGCAATGCTTTCTTTTCTTTTTCTCTGA
Source organism: Alestes dentex (assembly GCA_037576975.1). Classification (NCBI taxonomy): domain Eukaryota; kingdom Metazoa; phylum Chordata; class Actinopteri; order Characiformes; family Alestidae; genus Alestes; species Alestes dentex. Next base: position 9,913,141 of record JBBIGA010000001.1, read on the forward strand.
TTTAAAGATGTCACACACCAAATGACTAAATATAAACGTGGATGGTTTTGGAAATTCATCCAAGATTGGTCATGTTGTTTTTTGCGTAGGGAGTGTTCTTCCATGGTATTTTTAGTGTTGGCAACCAAGACAGTGGTTGGATTATGAATGACAAGATGATCATCTCTAAACACATTCTAGCTCTCATTTATATTTAGATGTTCTGGACATACAAGATAACAGCATTCACTCTTTGAAGTTAATGTACCTCCCTAAGCACCGCCCCCAAATGCATTCTTTTGTAGTAACTGTTGCCTGGTTGAGCAAAAATCCCATTCCAACCAATGGAAATTGTAGTGTGCAAGTCAGTTTTTGACAAAAACTAATTAAGACAAGATGGGGAAATAACAAATTTGCCACCAAACTAACTTTACTTTGATGGTACAACAAACATATATGATTTGATATTAATCATTTAATTGTGAATGAATCTGACTTGTGTACTATAATTTCCAATTGGGTTTGATGGGATTTTTGCCCACATTTAGTAAAGTTTGACCAAAAGAACACATTTGTGGGCGGAGCATGGAGGTCAGTTATCCATCTTTGGACTCCAAGGATGCGTGAATAAGGATTATTATTATTCAGTAGAAACTTTTGTGTTATTCTCGCTTGCTGTGTCATCAAACGTGTAACCCTAATCTTTTTAGACAAACCTCACACTTTGTGGATCCGCGTGGAAGTAATTTATCATTTTTTGCGCTCACAGAGCTGTCCTCTGGCTCTTAGCAGTAAACAAGTGCAGTTGACGTGTCTCGGTGGCTGAGCTGAAATAATGATGCCGGGGCTCTTGCGTAATCCATACATTCTGGCCCAGTGGAGGGTGCTGGGTGACAGGAGGGGGTGCACTGACTCCTTTCACACCCAGTGTAATGAGGTCCAGCCAGTAGAACCACCCCCTTCACCCATCTTCATTAATGTTGTCCACTTTCCTCAGCAATATCAGGCCAGTGTGAACATGAGGTGTGCTTGGTGCTGATGATTTAGGGGGGTCTTTTCACAGAGCAGCAGTTGTGCATTAGTTGGGCAACATAAGCCAGTCATGAAGCCTGTTGCATAGCCGAACAAAAAAGGCAAGATTTTTAGACAGAACTGCCTCTTCTGAAAGTATGTTAACTAGGTCATTTTACAAAAGTTTTATTTATATATATATATATATATATATATATATATATATAATACACACACAATGGATATATGTATGTTTGCAGTAATGTATTACTGCATCATCCATGTTAAAGTGACAGGATTGAGACGTTTGGTGTGACAACTTAACCAATCTATAGAAAATGAAAAGCTGACATTCCATCAGTCATTTCTGGTCATCCCAATTTTAAGACGGTGCAAAAAATTAAAACAAAAAGACACATTTACTGAAATATATTAACACAAAGAGCTAAATTACTGTTTTCACAGCTAAAGACAGTTTATTGCAATGGAAAGCTGTGAAAGATTTTGATTAACATTTTACATCAAACATTGCGTAAATTGAGCTATTGGACAAATCACTGAAATCAGTGGTCATATTTGGAAATGATCTCCAAAGGCAGCACTAAAACGTTTTCAACTTCAAACTGTGAATGGGTCTTCTATCATTAGGATAAGTGTTACTGTCTATTAAAATATGCACAGTGTTGACCGTTAAGCTGTTGTTCTTTTGTAAGTGATGCACATTTGCCTGTTTTTGGTGGAATGATCCAGCTCTGATATTCTGGTCAGTGTTGAAAAAATGGGAACATATGGTTTAACAGTCCAGTAAGTTTTTGAAGACTGGAGAAGAACCATGGAGGATCCCTTCCAGAACCTTTATTTTGTAAATGCAGATGCAAAGAACATTTTTGATGTCCTCATAAAAAGGTATAAAGGATTTATACCAAGTAAAGGTTTTCCTGATATCCCCTCATTTGTGCAAGCCAATAATGTTTTTGGAACATCATTAAATGCATCATATTTAACTGGAAACGTAGTTTGACCTTTTAATCATTTGTCGCTTTGTTTTGTTTATTGTTATTCCACACTTCTTTTCCATTGTTTTGTTGGTTGATTTTTCTTTGGTGTACACTCAAAGGAACAAATCAATTACATCACATGTTTCCATCATTCCAATAGACTATTTACAGACTTCCCTACCGGAACACCAAAGCAACTTGTTTAATGTTGATATAATTTCAGCCCAAAAGTCAAACTTATTTTTAGTTCCTTTGGAGATCACAGGACAATTTGCTGTCTCGCAGAAGTGTGGAAATAGAAAGTTTCAATTTAAAAGCGATGTGATAAGGGCCATTCCTATTAAGCACTTTCTACTTTTGGCTTAAGTTATCCAGCTAACTGAGAAAACCTGCTTTGTGAAGCAGCCTCCTGCATTGTGAACTGTAATGGCTTGTTTATCTTGTTAGCTCCGCTGGGATTTGCGCGCTGGCTTAAGATCTGCAGCCGCAGTGGTATGGATTTGCTGTGGCTTCCATGATCTTCTGCTTCCAATCACTTTAACACACAGTTCAGTGCAACCTTACATTCAACCCCATCACCCACAGAAGGTCTCGGGCTGCGGCGCAGAGAACAGAATGAGTCACAGCAGCTGGTTTGATTGTTACAAACCCTGAGTCAAGGAGCACGATATAATCATTCTGTGTTTACAATACAGCCATTATTTACTTCCAGTGCAGAACTCAGTGGACTTTTCTTTACACTCCAGAGCCCTGTATGATGATATAAAGTGACTTCTTTAGGAACAGAATGTGCTGAAAGTTTGCAGCTGATGATAATGCAGGATATCATCAGCACTCATTCCAAAATTGTTAGTTATCATGTGTTTTTTTGGTGCAGAAGCAATATTTTCCATGCATTTTGCCCAGTGCTTTTCTTACCTACTCTTTTAGATGCTCTGTGTCATTTGTTATATGTTTATGAAAACATGTTTCATCATAAACAGACTTAGTTAAGGTGGAATATCTATTTATTTGCATGTTTGTGTATTTTTCTGTTTGGAAAAGCCTGCAAAATCAGACCATGCTTGAAATGTGCATCTTATTTGGCTCACTCCTTGGTTATGTGCTTATCTGCTGGAGTGTTATCTTTTCATCCTTCCACTGACCTCACAGGAGCCCAGAGCAGCCAAGCAGCAGGGGAGCATTCAAAAAAGTCCATGCCTCATGAAGAATCAGCTGTTTTTCTATCATTTGTGTCATCGTTCCATTTATTTACAACAACAACGATTGCCTTACATGAAGAATGTAGACAAGGAGTGGAAAAAAACGTCTTTTAATGTTTTATTGAAAAATATAAATATAAGACATTCTCCTGCACAACAGAAAAATTAAAATTACTGCTTGCTCATTATAGTTTATTAACAAACTTAAACAATGTACTGTAGAAGGTACAATGTCACCGGACGGTCTATCAGATAAAATATCAACTTCAGTACAGTACAGTACTCTGAAAATATTTTTTTCCCTCCTTTTTGCGTGTGTGTGTTTCAAATCATTGCATTTATGCTACAGTTCTGATTCAGCACTTATACAACAATAATGCCAAAGTGAGGAGTTTTTCTTTTCCTTCACTCTCGATCTCTTTCTCTCTCCCTCCTCCCTCTCTCTCCTCTCTATCTTTTTTCACAACCCCACGACCTTGTTTTCCCTTTCTCTCACTGGAATCTATACAGATGGATTAAGTACAGTAGTATAAATGGATGGGGATGGTGAAAAGCAGCGATGTGGCGTAAAAACGTTTCTTTGGCAGCTCGCGCTCGCCTTCGCGCGCCCTACTTCCCAAAGATTTCCATCATCTTTCGGTTGCTGTGGGCTTGCTGCGCGAGCTGCTCGGCCCGGGCCATCTCCAGCACCTCCCGCAGGAGGTGGAAGGTGAGGTCCAGGGAGATCGGAGGCTCCTCGGAGCGCCGTTCTCTCTCTTCCTCCTCCTGCTGCTGCTCTCCGCGCACCAGCTCGACCTGCTGCTCGTGCTCCTGCTGCCTCTGCCTCTCCTGCGCCTGCGCGTAACTCTCGGCACCCACGTTGCCCTCCAGCTGCAGCTGCACGGCCCTCCTCAGCCACCTCCGGGGCTCCGTGTCGCGCTCCCGGTTGCCCACGCGGATGAAGTACTCCTCCCCGAGCCTGGCGAGCACGGGGCGCGCGCGCCTCGTCGCCACCTCTCGATCCGGCGCGCCGTGCGCAGCCACGAGCGCCACGAGCAGCACGGCGGCGGCGGCGGAGAGAACGTGGAGCTTCATGCTCGGCAGGTGCTTCCGGAGGTGTTGGGAGGGCTCGTTGGAGAGAATCTGGGGGAAAGAAAGAAGAGAGAGAGAAAGAGAGAGAGAGAGAGAGAGAGAGAGAGAGAGAGGAAGAAAAAAAGAGACGGGTCAATTTACGCGCACTGAATCAGTGCGTCTCTGCCTCTGTGTAGCTCAAACTCGACCTGCTGTGCGTCTTTTAGAGCGTTCTGTCATCGCAAGACTGGACCTAAGTTACGATATCAAAGAAAAATGTGCCATATTTATGAGTGGACGCGTCTTAGGAGACGGTTACGCGCTCGCTTTTACGCACGGTGCCAAAACGGTACCGTGCAAACCCTCCACTGCCGAATCAGCACCTGGGGAGAGGGACACCCAGCTCGACTCTATTAATAGAGTCCTCTAAACACCTGCAGAGCAGAATTAGCAGCACTGCAGCGGTGCGTAAAAACGCTCCTCTCGGTCCAGGTGGACCCTGGTGTTAACCCTTCTGTTCCTCTGCAGAATTCCACCCCCTTTTAGCAGCGAAAGAAATCTGTTGTTGAAAACCAAAGTGTTGCGTACCTGTGCCAGTGATTAGTCCTTGGAAGAGCTTGTTTTTTATTCTTTCTTTCTTTCTGTCTTTCTTTCTTTCTTTTGCACTTGGTTAGCACTCTTCCCCTCCAGCTGTGGCGCGTGGAGCTGTGAGTTTGAGCACTTTCTCCAGAGCTGGGATGAAGTTTGGGCTTTATATAGGCAGGGGAGGCGACATGTGTCACGCAGTTTGGTGTCTCGAGTCTGCGCAGAGGAGAGACGAGTGGACCTGAATGAACGTAAGTGAACAGTTTGCTTGGGATCTGAATGAGTCATCGAGGTGTGTGTGTGTGTGTGTGTGTGTGTGTGTGTGTGTGTGTGTGTGTGTGAGAGAGAGAGAGAGAGAGAGAGAGAGAGAGAGAGAGAGAGAGAGAGAGGTGCACGCATCTTCAGTCCAGAAAGGCATAGATATAGTATAGAAATCTTTAGAAAAGAGTGAAATCCTACAGACTGATCTACTTTATTGTCCTCTATTTACACAATGCATTTTTAAGGGCTTCATATGATAAAACAGCCCCTGTTCCTTATGTTGCAAACAATCCCAGAGAAAGTAGTCAGCAACTTTATGTTATGACTCTAAAATCTTAATTGTGCATCCACGAATGAATATGCATCACTAATTAGAAAAAGCACAATCTAAGTGGGTGTAATTAAGGTAATCAATTCCTCGCTGCAGAGTGAAGGAGATGCTGGTTGCCAGCATGTAAACACACTGTAATAGACTTTATTCAAATTCTCAGACAATGCGAGATGTGGATGCACGCAGATCTCTTAAAAGATTCTTTCGGCATGGTGGTTTACTCCACTGTCAGATAAACATGCCTTTTGTCTTACAGAGCGTAATCGATTCATTAGATTAATAGACTGCAATTAGTGCAGAGCAATGGAGTTTATTGTGCCCAAGTTTCTTGCTTTGATTTCTTGCACATGGATGTACTCCCAGTGACCCATTTAAACAGGTTGGCCATTTCATTTCCTTAAATATTTTTAAAAGCAGATCTAGTATATCGCTACACTATATAGTATAGTACTTTGCTAGCATATGAAACAAACAAGAATATGAACTGTGGATATAAACTTATATCTAATTATATAAAAGTATAATCCCATAATTGGCTTTGTCATTCCAACTGACCTGTCTGCGGTCCGCCCACAAATACAGAAATGTTGGCAAAAAAGTTCTTTCAGCATAAAGAGAAATGACTGCACAATTTTCAGGTTTTTTTTTATCAGAGTGTTATTATTTATTAGTGTTTTATTTTAAATTATATTTATTTGCGGGCCTCTGAAAGATCACATTGTTGGAAGATAAAGGGTGGGGTTTTTTTGGTTTTGCAGGTTTGTAGTCATCTTTGTGTGTTTTTTTTTAATGAGCTAATGTTAGCATGGTTGCAAATTCTGTACCATTTTTTATTTCCAATCAACCTCATTTCCATTACAACACCAGTTTGGCAGTTTCAAAGGAAAGCTCAAATGTTGCAGTGATCTAGTTTGAATAATTTATGCATTTTGACGACAATTAGTTACAATTAGCCCTAATTTACAATTTCGCATTATGCTGAATGGAGTTGTGCCATTGTTTTTTAGGCCACTCATTTAGGTGAAAATGCTGCAATCCAGAGTGTGTTATTGATTCTCAGTGATATTCATCCTGTTGTGTCCATGGTGCTTTTCCAAACTTTGTGTTATGTAGTGAATCCGGACTCCAGCATATATTCAAAAGACTGAATAGATTTTTTGCTGGTGTAAAGTTTGTCCCACCTCTCAACAGTGGCCACAGAAGAAAGCATTTGTGAGCAGAGCACAGACAGTAAAATCATTTAAAGCAGTTGCTGGTTTAGGCATTACAGAATGTTATCAAGAAACCCATTCACCCTATTGAGCAGATGTAGTGTGCAAATCAGTCGTTGTGAGAATTCGCAGTTTATAATGTTATTCATTTCAAATGATATTATTTTGTATACATATAAACAGTCACATTGTCGGGGTAGTATTTTTTGTTCTGTACATCTACGCTGAAGTGATGTTGATGAACAGTCGAGTGTGGAGTAGTACGGTCTTGGCAAAGTTTGCGAGATGTCACTCAGGGAGGCTGAGCAGAGCCAGGGCTGCAGAGATTCATTATAGATGCACAGCAGCAGGACGACGTCACCGCTGTCTGCTTCTGCCATCCTCTCTCTCTCCCTCTCTTTCTCTCTCTCTCTCTTTCTCTCTCTCGTTCTCTCAGCCTCAGCCAAGAGGGAGGCGTGAAGATGGAGCACTTCGACCTGAGCTCCTTCATAACTGCCCTCAGAATGCCAATCAGACCCTGCTGTCCCATGAAGCCTCCAAAACCCAAAACGCAAAAGGGCCAAAAGATGAAAGTGATATAGTGAAAACATGTTTTTTTCAACCTCTCAGTCTATTTACTGTCACTTATTACTCTTAGTAACTTGTAAAAGTGCAATTAAAGTGAGAACAAGCAGAGTAATCTTGAATATAACAGACTCTGAGACGTCCAGGATACCTTTTGACCTGTAGTTGTAGTTTTGTCTATTCGTCAGATCAAAAAGGCATTTTCTATAGAACAGGTCTGATCCACTGTTGAATACAATGTGTATATGCCTTCAGATCTCCTAGAAGACTCTTTCTGTTTTGATAACCACCAAAAACTGATCTATAAGTTCTTTAGATGTGACAGTGAGGATTTACATATGGGAACCTGAAGTTCCCATACCTGGAGTTTCAACCTATTGAATTGAAATGCCTCTTGCACTTTGCTCCTTTGCAGGTGTTCCTCTGAACCTTCATCACAGACACCTCCCAACTCTGACGCAATAACTGTCTTTCACCCTTCTCTTAAAAAAATGAAGAAAAACAAAAGTTACTGAAAAAAAAGTAAGGTAAATGTTGAAGGTAATTATGTTCCAGATTTGCAGAGGAACCCTAGGGATAATAGCGTCAAACAACGAGAAAAAAGTGGATCTATCCTGAGAATAATGTTATTAGGGATAATGACCGCATCCATCTCAAGGCGGAGCTGACAGACGCAGAAGGCGGCAGCCATCTTCGTTCTATTTATGGCTCTTTGGTGTACCTAGTCTGTCAAAAAAGTTTGAGTTAATTCGCTCAAATTTACCCCGATGATTCACTCTGGAAAATTAATTATTAAGTTATTCAACGGCGAGGATGCAGCCTCTCGACTTCGCCTTTTCACCTCAAAGGGGAATTTAACAGCACTCCGAATCTATTGGAAGTGCATTTATCTCTCAGACTTATTGCTTTTTGTCATGTGTGGGAGAGTTCATTTTGATTTATTGTGCAGAGGCTCAAAGCAAGTGGCGGGGTCAAAAGCTCAAGTGTTTCTGTGTTAGGCAGACGATTTTCAGCCCTGCCCTGCAGCGGCGGGGGTCTAAGCTCGAGACGCTGAGGCTTTCTGACACAAATCCACAACGCCATCAGAATCGTGGGGTAAAGTTGCTCGTGGTCATTGATGTCACTGCAATTTTTAATCATTGCTTTAAGTGTCCTTAAGTGGATCATGAAACGTGACATGACACAGAGCAGGAAATACTACGAGACCGGGTGCCAAATTGGCATCCTATTATCGGCAATCTCTGCATTAGGTCTTGGGTATCGTTATGACCAGCAAAGTGGTTCAAATTCAGATTGTTCAATGACTTAAAGGAGCCTTTGCAAATGGATTTTTGACACGTCTCTGAAAGAATCACAATTACTTCAAAACGCTACACTCCTCAGAACAAACCTGCAGTGAGAGTCTGAATTATTAGGCTAGGAGTGTTGCTAAAACCAGGCTACAGCCAGGAAACTGTCAGTTTTTCTTTTTTACTCAACATAATGTTTATGCTGTTATCTTTGTTATCTTTCATTGGTTATTTTTTCCATCCCAAGACCCATAAACTGGTCTGACTATTGACAGCAGAATGCACAGCGTAGTATATTTACTCAATCAGTGATAGCTTCACATTACTTGGATGGATCAATTTATATCTTAGCTATGTCATAGTATGTATTGCATTACATCTCAAGACATTGGTGCCACTTCAGGTATGTCAGTTGGCAATTCTAAAGTCAGTCGTGTCAACTCTGATTGGGTAGTGTCGGGATGATCTACAGTAGCATAGAAGCCACATGATCAAGATGGCGTTGTTTCTACATTGAATCTCATGATTGGATCAAATTAGCCTGCTTTCATATTTTGTCCATTCTGAAGCATGTCATTCATGGCCACAAAACTGGGCAAATTACATGTTTTGTTGATTTTTGAAGTGAAAATAAGTACATATGATTGGTGTAGTGGACAACACTTCTGTCCTCTGTTGTTGTAAAAGTGGGCTTTGGTCACCTTCCTTTGCTGCACCACAGTTGGAAGAGTCTTTGGACAAGACCCCTAACGCATCTACATCTGTTAAATGCCTAAATTGTTTTGGATGATGTAGTCTAGTGAATGCGTAAATGTCCTAAACAGTACATATTAATGCACAATTACTTTGCTGAATTTAACATATTGGGTAAATATAAAACATAAAATGTGGGCCTAAGTTTATAGCATATTTTATATTTATTTAGTATTAATGTAGTATTTTATGTAGCTTTATGTTTTATGTACATTATCGATTAAAAATGCACTGTAATTACAAGGGCAATGTCACATTAAATTCTCTGTAGAGTGTGTGTTAGCTTATGTTCACGTAAATCAACAAAATTTGTTATTTGGCTGGGGGTGTCCAAAAGACGGCATGTCTGCACCGAGTTTCTTTGAATTTGTGTTTGAATAATAAAATATTTTTTAGGAGTTCGTTTTCTTGGTGCAAACTGGTACAGAAAATTAGTAAAACTCATTTGTATTAAACACAGAATAGTTTTGCCTCAATGTAGCCTAAACTGAAAGTGATTTTGCCAGGAAAGCAGATTTCAGGAAAGCTTGTCCAACCTTGCAAGAGTAGCTATGGCAGAGCATGGATAGAAAATGTATTTCTTTGTAGCAACTGTTGCTAGGTTGGACAAGCTTTACAAAACGTTAAGATCCCCAATGAGAGCTTATTTTTGTTAAGATACCCAGAGAGCCCTGCTACCTTCATTATGATGCATCCATGTAAAAGGTCACACTGCAATGATAGATAGTATAAAGAAGAGGGTAAAACACGTTTTAAAGAGGCATTGATATTCAACACAGTTGACCGGGTTTTTTTTTCTCTATTCATTTCTTCCACTCACGGCTCAGCCCAAAGGTCCACTTCACCCTGAGGTAATTGCATTGGTGTAAATAGACGCATTGTAAAGAGCACTGTCTGTTTTGGTCATCTGGGTACAATAAATCAATAAAACATGGCGACATTATAAATGGGACTTTAAAAAGGCTCGCAAGCCCTGATAATCTGAACGGGCCTTACAGAGACTGGTCTGAGTCAATAGATGGGCTCATCTGTCAGAAGATATTTTCTTGGTTCTATGACCTGAGACTGCTAATTGTATTCAAAGTGCACAAAATATTGGCTTTCAAGAAATATTACTGGTGCACAGGGACTAGTGTAACACTTCATATTTGCCCTGATATGCAGTAAATACGCTTTTTGACTGAGGGTCGGCAGGTGTAGACAAACAAATTTATGTCATTCTTATTTAGCACAATAGGATGTAACTGTTACATAAAAATAAAGAAAAAAAATGAAAATTGCAGTCCAATTTTTTGAAAAGCGTATCTAGGATCATCTTAACTGTTAGAGGGAGGTTCAATAGTGTGCCTCTCTGAGTTTTGTGCTGCAACATTTTTGGAAGAGCTGAAATATTTTCCATGTAATACAGTAAGGGCAGTATTTTTTCTAAGGACAGATTTCAGTAAATTATCTGAATATTCCTGGTCCATCCAGTGCCATGGGAAAAAAACTTTTGATGCAATAAAGAACTTTTCCATGGATTTGTCCTTTAAAAATAAGCAAGCGTGAAGAATCTTCATAGGGTTTAAAAAATCTCAACATAAGTAATGGTCCCCTGTCAATAATGACCCTATGTCCAAGCCAAGCGCAGTGTAGATATTAAAACAAATGTCAGTTTTCTGAATTAGTCTTGCACTAAAATGCATGTGCTGTCAAAAATAATTGTCTATCGAAAATCCATTGTGTTTCTGCAATAGCCTTAGCCTGGGTCCACCCATTTACCTCAAAGGTTATTATCTATTCCTCCACTGGTCCTTACACAGTGGGTTGGGAAAGAGGTACCTGAAACTATCGGAAGTGAGAAAGCAGCCAAGGTCAGTGCTCTGAGCAATAGTATGAATCCCTCAGGCCATGCCACTCTGTCTGGGCAAATCACACTGGACCGCTAACCAGCTGCTCAAACCCTGAGCTTCGTCAGACACATGACAATAACGAGCAATATGTTTGTCTGGCCACATTAATCATCACACCGAATCAAAATGCTATTTCTGTCTCTGCAACTGTATAACACAAAGCTACAACCTACACCTTCCTGTTGGACTTTTTTTATAGCAACTAAGGTAAAGATGTATTAGAGGAAGGAAGAGTTCCAAAATAAATCAGACTGGCGACATTTTATTTGAAATACTGAAAAGTAATATACTGCAAAAGAAAACCCAACATTGCAATCTTTTCCTTCCACTGATTCTTGCATGCATTTAATCAATCCCTGATCATCTTCTGCTTTATTTGGTTCCTGTGAAATTGCTCGTTATGTCTGTCCTAAATGAGTGGGAATGGAAACCTGTCTTGTTGTGGCAACACCACATGCTCTTAAAAACCACTGTATACTTCAGTCATTGTAACGTTTTTCTCTATTTTTTGTCTTTTTTATGCTGGTTGCCTCAAAAAATGGACCAATCGTCTAAAATGGCTTAAAATAAATCTCACTCCATTATCTTACTTTAAAAGCTTACAACATTATTTCCTTCTCCTGTAATGTTGCCTTTTTGGAGGTATAAGTTTTTACTCTAGCGACAGTGGGAAGGTACTTGATGTATCTTTATAGGAAAGCACATCTTGTGCTGGACGTGCTGAGCAAATCTTCAAAGAGTTCTTTTCGGATTCATTTCCTCACTAATTACTTACAGTGAAGAACTCCATAGCTTTCATTTTTCTTTTGAAGGATCAATACATCCAGAAATTCCTAATGGGCTAAAAGTATGTGAAAGCTAGTGGGTTTAGCATTAGCACTAACAATTGCAAATTCCATACTAAGCAACTGCAATGTCAAAATTTTTATGTGCACAATTGCTTGAAGAGGGTATGCAAACAGTAACCTGCTGTGTTCCTGAGGATTTTCTCCAAGCAATCTCTGCTAAATCTGGGTCACAGTGATTGCTCTGACAATGGTCATTGCTCAGATGTCTGCTGTTTTCATGGAGTATTACTCAAATGACATTCGCAATTGTCACTCTGGCTGCCCATGTGTTTGTTCACATACTGTTTAGTGAGCAGTGTTCAGTACAACCTACATTTTGCCCATACATGCAATAGCTATTGCATCAGCCCATGTCCAGACGTATGTGGGTCAGAATAGAATAGATGAGATGCCAACCTACATTAAATGTGTGGCATTTAATTGTTCGGTAACATATTATAGTACGTAAGACCCTTTTTATGTACCTGATATGCATATTTTTTTTTTCAGATTGGCACATCTCTATGCATCTAGTTTATGCTCTTAAAACCTATATAATAATAATGACATTAACTGTATGTAGTCTTACTGTGCACCACAGGGAACACCATTTGGACAAGATTCTTTTCATTTCTTTAATGGATCAGTTACTTCACTTTTTTAATATGTGTGTGCATTGCAATTAGCAGCAGTTATTAGCTTTGTCTAGAGAAGGTGCAGAGTACACTGTGCCCTGAGAAGAGAAGAGTGAAGATCGGTGGATTAAAGCGTCAAGTATTTTTATGAAGGCAAAGTGCGTTCTCATCCTATTTATCCTATCGTGTCATCCCCTCATCCTTAAAATAGCACATTACACAGATCCTCGGTCAGACTGAGATCCAGGGAATTTGGAGGCCTTGAACTGTTGTAGAGGAACCCTGTCATGTTCCTCAGACCTTCCCTGAACATCTTTTGCAGTGTGGTATGGACCAGTATCTTGCTGAGAGAGGCCTCTGTTGTTAGGAAATTCCATTGCTATGAAGAGACGTATGTTTAGGTAGGTGGTGCATTTCCAGGTAACATCCATATGAACGCCAGAACTCAAGGTTTCCTGGCAGAACATTGTCTCAAACATCACACTGCCCCCACCAGTTGGCTTTCTTCCCATAGTGCATCCTGGTGCCATCTCTTCTCAAAATGAATGACACACGTGCATCCGGCCATCCACGTGATGTAAAACAAAACATGATTCATCAGACCAAGCTACCTTCTTCCATTGCTCCATGATCCAGTTCTGAGGCTCACATGTCCATTTTTGTGCTTTTGGCAGTGGACAGAGGTCAGCATGGGCACTCAGCCCCATATGCAGCAAGCTGTGTGTTCTGACACATTTCTATCTTACCCAGCATGAAAATTTTCAGCTAATTTTTTGCTACAGTAGCTCTTCTGTGGGATTGGATCAGATGGGCTAGCTCTCCACACATATCAGCGGGTCGTGGGAGCCTATGACCCTACCCCTGGTTCAGTGGTTTTCTTTTATGGCCCACTTTTGGAACATACTCCCCTCTGCACACCCCACAAGACCTGCCGTTTAATAGATGCTCTGACCAAGTCATCTAGCCATCGCAGTTTGCCTTTTGTCACTCAGTAGTCACTCAGATCTTTACTCTTCCCCATTTTTCTTGTTTTTAACACATCCGTTTCAAGAACTGATCATTGATTTGAATGTTATAGCCGATATAGTATATGTGTATACAGTAAACCCCTGCGAATTTTTCGGATTTCCCCCCGCAGATATCCTCCGTATTTTTTTGCTTTTTTTATGCCAATATATACTTTTTCATGCATTTTAGTGCTAAATTATTAAAAGAAATATAAAACTAATTTTGTAACATAAATATTAACGTGAATTCAGCTACATTTCCATGTAAAATATAACTATACATTTTTGGTACTGTCGAGAACACAAAGAAAGCACGTCTTGGGATGGTCAAATACCGCTGTACTCAGAGGCAGGAGGTTTGAAAGTGGCCAACATGAGAATGTTATTTATTTCAGCTTGCTGCCGATTGGCTGCTGCCTTTGACGCGTCTCTGGCAGCTGCAGTCCAGCTTTCCTGCATCAGAACAGTTTCCAGTGTTTCTCTAAGTGTTCTTGTGTTTTTAGTTTTGTTCTCCTTAAAGGCCAGTATTTTTATTACTGTAAATTAAATTAATTTATTACTGTATTTACCCTGCCTATACCACAGAAAACAACAGCACATACCAAAGAAAACGCCCGTGCAAGAATTACAGTACAGTCTATACAGCGGTAACACCGGTACCGCTGTATAGTGGCAACATTCTAGCACTGCGGGAGACAGCAGTTCAGTGTAAATTGTACAGTACGGATACAGCTGTACCTTTATATTTATTTTGATGTTAATGTATTAAGTTTAAAATGAAATTAAAGTGTTTTGGGAGCATATATAGGGGCATATTTAGGGTTTACACTATAAAAATAGGCATTTTTAGGCATTTGCTTTACTATATTACAAAATCGCGGTTTTTCACTATTGACAGGGATTTACTGTATACATAAAAGTGTGAAAAAGTGATAAAATTTACAGCATATAATTGTTACCAGTCCAAAATATCAAAATCTTTTGATCTGATCTATTTCTTAATATCATTTGAAAACAACAGCTCCCTTTTACATGATCTAAAAACTTCCAACAGATACTAACACAAGTGTGCCAAAATGGGTTTAATAAATAAATAATAAAATAAATAAATAGATGATCATATATATTAAAAGTAACCATTTTAATACATTTTATCACCATAAACTGAAATGTTCCTGTACTTGAGGCACAATGTGCTGTTCTAACAGTGAGAATGCGAAGAACTATTATAATGTCATAAATCGTTTTTTCCAATTATATTTACATCCTATGAATTGAGTTGACTCCTCGGACTCTTTGAAAGTAAATGAGTGTGGAGCACTTATATGGGGAAGGTATTGGAGTCTCTAACTAGAACCTGTTTGTGAATGTGTCATCTGGCTGTTCCTCCATCAGGCCCTTCTGACACACAATCAATGGTTTGTGGCCTTTTCCAGCATGAGCAGGCACAGAGCGTACTGCTGGGTCCTGTCACCATCTCCTCACAGACACACACACACACACACTACATCTCTGAGTGATGAAGGGCGTGAAATACACGCTGCTCTCTCATTCTCCTGCATATTTCATCAGTTTGTGCAGCCTCTCTGTTTAACACGATCATGCACCCTCCTTCTTTTCTCTTTACCAGTGTACGGCTGAGGGACTACACAGTCAAGCTCATGAAGCTGTGCACCTAAAGACATTGAACTGCTTTGCTTCAGCATTTAAGATGTGTTTACACCAACAATAGTATTGACCTGAGTTGGTGAAATAATTCCAAATGTTCATATTACATTGAGTGAAAAGGTTTTTTTTACTGAGAAAAGTTTTGACCTGCAAAAGATATTTTTTCACTAATACTTTGCACTTGAATACAACATACTGCTGTGTAATTATTGCCACTGAGTGGACATTCATAGCAAGTAAATTTAGTGAAGAGCTTTAACAGGTTGAACGTACTTTTTTGTTTGTTGTTTTAAAAAATTAAGTTCCAAAAAAGGGTTCTTTGGAACAATACAACACACCTTTAATGTAAGTGGCTCTTCAAACATTCTTTGGGAAAGATGGTAGTTATATATAGAATCATGTCCATTTAAAAAAAAAACATTTGAACGCTTAAATGGTTCTTTGCATGGTTAAATGCTTCTTACACATGACAGAGGACCTGCTATATACATGGACCACTGTCAGGTGAAGTGAATAACACCTATTATCTCAATACAGAGGCCCCTGTCAAAAGTTAATATGTATGTTTTGAAAGCAGGGAAATGGTCAAGCGTAAGGATCTGCAGTGGTCAGTACCTACCAAAAGTGGAAGGTTTGATGAATATGAGAAAGATCTAGGGGTTGTCTTGGTCTCAAAATTCCCCAGATATCCTTCTGATCTGTCAATGTGATTAACAAACAGGTCTGATACTTGAGGGCCCACCTCACTAATACTACAGGACTTAAATGATCTGCTGCTAACCACGTGGTGCCAGATACCACAGCACACCTTCAGAGATGGCAAGAGGGGGGACTACTCAGTATTAGGCAGGGGGTTTTAATGTTACGGCAGATCATTGTTTGGTTCTTTCAAGTGTACCAGTCATCTCTGAATTCACACAGTATGTCTTTGGAAACTAAGCTGTAAAAACAGCCTATTTTGAATTCACTGTTTTTGTGGTGTCACAAAAATAAATCTGCCTGTTCAGCATGCAGCTGTTTAGCTCCATCCATCCATGCTGAGGTTGTCAGGAGTGTTTCAGTTGCTATTTAACTAGGTAGCAGAGAAATCCGCCAATCAAAACAGAGGTCATTAAAGCAATAGATGCATATAGAACTGTGACAAACCAAAACAACCATCTGAGAGCTTAAATGGCTCATTATTGTGATGGGTAGCCTTTATGGTTTATTTAAAGAACATTTCATCACATGATTCTATACTTCACCCAAAAATTCATTATTACTGTTTTGGACATACATTGCCACGTTTATGTCAAGGAGTTGATGGAAAAATAGAACACACCGATGCTATTAGCATCAAAAGTATGTAGAGCATCAGTGCTAAAAAATGTGCCACACATTTGGATGAAAGCTGATCAGATAAAGCCTTTTCATCTAGATAACAGGCAGCCAGAGGAAGCACCTGAAGTGACTTTCTAATTCTGTTTTGTAGAATTAAAAAAGAAAAAAACATTTAAAAAAACCTAGATGAGTTTCACAAGGAGTCACAAGATGGGAATACCAGCACAGACTGTGATGTGTATAATTAGCCGAAGTGAAACTTTCAACCTTCGCAGATGTTTGAAGAAGGCCGATGCGAATTATTCTTAGAACAGTGCCATTAAAGACTTTTATAATTGGAATGGGAAAGGGTACTCCTGGTCCGCTCCATCCACATCATTATGTGGCTACTTTGACACCTAGTCATACTTCTTCATCAGATGGAACAGATCGTGAAGCTAAACAAAGGCCTTCCTGTCTCATCTTCCCCTCTAATTGGTGTTCATTAACTTCAGGATGGATGTTTCGGGCTCGGTTCCCACCACTTTACAACTCCAGTGAAGATCGCAAGTGACCCTGGCGATGAGTTTGATTAACACTATTAATTAATGACTATCGTTAGAGTGGGTTATTAGTAAGAAAGATCCTGGGACCATTTGACTGACTCTCCTCTTGCGTTGTTAGCTGTACAATATCATTAACATTATCCTTAAGATTAATAATCACTTCTAACAAAGAAAGAATAAAATTCTAAAGATGCCTCACTTTGCCTTGGAAAATATAGGATCTGCAGAGAGCACTGGAGCTTACCTACTTGGACATAATAGATTTACTGCACAGTGTCAGGCATCAATCATTGAAAGTGGCGAAAAGAACCAAATGTAATCATGCTCACGCTGGCCATATGAATATAAATCTATCAGACGCTTCTTGACTAAAATAGCTTCAACTTTGGACCCCACCACAGTGGGGGCCAGACTTTTAGACCCCTTAGCAATTTTTTCATCGTATGAAGTGGACTGTTTATTTTTCACTTGTTGCGAGAAGTCATCGGCTTAAGTGGCTGCAACGACATCTTGTCTAGGGCGTAACATGTCGACCATCAATTAGAGGAACCGTCAGGGAGCCAAGTGTTTATCCTGGTCAGAGTTTATCAATGTATGATTTACAGGCTCCTGCGCTCATAAGATGAGTCAGTCCTTCTCAAGAGAGCCGTATACGCATGCCTTCATACTCTGAGCTGACTGAATTGCTCTCTTGAACTTTCTGCAACTTTGAACACCGCTAGAGGAAATAGTGTTATGTACCATACAAAATGAGGGCAGTATATACAGGGATGAATCAATAAGAGGGACCGTTCACTTACTAAAAACCACTCCAGTCTATGAAAATGAAGGAAATAAATACTGAGGATTGAATTTTCCCAAGGCGCACAGGTTCCCTAAAAATGAAGGATGTGCCGGTAATGTCTGTGAGAGAGCGCACGCTAAGCTGTGTCGTGCCAGCTTAGATTACCACTGGCTAAGAAGTACAGGTTGTAAATGAAAAAATAAGCATGCATCTATTTTCAGAGGGTTGTTCTTTCGCACCATGCATTAATAGTTCATTAGAGCAATTACTCATGACCGTGTTTATTGAGCGTACCATAGGCATGTCACAGCAGAGGGTAACAAACAAGTCAGCTTACCAAAGATGTTGCATATTATGCATGAGGAGTCAGGAAAGGTGCGCTTTAGGTGCATATTTTAAAGGACTGATTCGACTTTTCATAATTAAACCAGCCCTTTCATGAACGTTTGATCAGATTCAAAAACACGCATAGAATCTTTGAGGACAGGCGAGGACGATGTTTAATCCATTTTTTATGTTTCTCCAGTTTAATGGCAGGTTTGGTAGTTGGTCATTTTCGTCAGTACACAGCTAATACTGTATTTGTTTGGTGTGGTGTTACGTGATCTGGAGGTAGTTGGGCTAGGCGAGCAATTGCACCAAAGTCAATGGCCCAGATGCTTTTAAATCTTTATTGGGTCCATCATATAGATGCTGGCAAGTTGTACACATCAAGTTGTATACATCAAGAATCTAATTTCTCAACATACCTACAATTTCTTAACATACAGTTCCATCAACAGCTCCCATCAACACTAAACACATAGTCCTGATGTTTATTTATTTCTCTTATTCAAAATTTGATCCATTGTAACCTTCTTCAAGTAGATCCTTCACAACCTGCAACATTCATGTATTCATCATAACAGCTCTCATTTATAAATGTTGTGTGCTTTTATGAATGTTACCAAAACATCATACTTCATTTTTACATAACAATTTTAATCCCTTAGAATTAAACAGGCTGTTTTGATATAGTGCCTTTAGGACGTATTTGTATCATCATGGTCCAAAAAAAAGTAGGCCCCCTTTTTGTGATTTTTATTTCATCATACTCAACAGCTTCTCTTTACTCTGTGTGAAGTGTTCATGATTAAAATAGAAATATGTCATATACATAGAAATATGTATAGAAATCCTCCAAATAAAAACTCTTTACATGACATAAAAAAATGAAGAATGTTTTTGTCTTCTCCTGCAATGGTGCCACTTTTAAGATTTCTGCTTTTTTCAGGGCAGCATATGTTAATGAGCTTTGTTCTGATTGGCTGCCCTGTTCCTCATTCAAAAAAGGCATTCTGGTCGGTTGGTTTTGCAACCTCACAGAAAAGTCACTTTATAACAGGGTGTTTTTAAGGCTTACTTTCCACACTTGGACTGTATGAACTGGTGTGTGGTACAGTTTGAAACCTTGTTTATGACTGCATACTATATCAAATCCTTTCGGAAGGATTGGAAGGTTTGGGAAACAGAATGAAAAGTATGCTTTAAAAATTATTGTAGGTCTATCACAAACATTTAGATTAATGTTAGATCCTTGTGGGTGCAGGGGCATACCTTGAGAAGAGCGGTGTGTATGAGCCATAACAATAAACAGCAAGTAAATTACCAAGTGGTTTTTTTTTTAATTGAAAGCAGTGCTGGCCAAATACAACAATTTTTGTCATTATTGTGATAAATTATGTCACATTATGTCAGAATATGGTTTCCTGAGCATATGACAGCCAGTACTTAAAGAACACTGAGCACATGTTTCATTATATTTTTTTATTTGATTTAGTGCCGTGCAGTGTGTGAAGCACTGCATAAAATTCATTTGTACTCAATGTGAAACTTATCAGATACAGTGAAAATACAATTTAAAATGGTCAAAATGGTAAAAATATCATGCAAAACTATTTTTGATGAAAAAATATTTTTTTTATTGCACTTGATCCCTCTATTACTATCAACATGTTTATAATAATAGAAGTATTACACTAGACCTGCACGATAAAGAATCAACCTATTTGTACCTCCATTAAGTCACCTTTCTATTCTTTCTTCATATTCTTCCACTAATGACATTGAGGTGTCCACACTTTTTCTTAGCACTACTTCTCTACAAATTGGACTGCAGAACTCTTTTGGAGAGTCTGCTCACAAATCTCTGAAATCTCCCCCATAGTGTGGACCCGACAGAGGGCCTGTGGTAATTAAAGAGGGGGCTGTCGATTTCTGCACATTACACCAGTTCATTGGACAGTGCCTTCCACTCCTCCACCGGAGCTGCTAAAGAATGACCACACAGGAGCACCGCAGCAAAAGGCCAAGTCATGACTCACAGCCAAGAAACTTCGTCAAATCCATTTCACGGACCTTCGTGTACATTGGGTGATGTTACATGGTAGACCTACTCGACTGCTGTTAAATCCATCCTGAAGTGGGCGTCGTTTTTATGTTACAATTCATGTTTCATCATACGGTAGAAGAGACTGACATTATGAGTTGCTATGGAGTAAATGGATGTGTTGTTCTGTTGAGGTTAGTGGCAGTTTGCCCACAACCCAAGGAGGAGACTGAGGAAAAGCACGCATGCATGGCTGCCAGGCCGTCTCTGCCAAGAACTCAGGAGCCTCCTGACAATGTAAACCTACATCCAGCTCAACCCTACTCTTGAGGGTTCATAATGACATCTATAAAGCGGAAAGAGAGTTGGCATGGAGCGCTTCTTAACACTCTTCAAAGCAGTGAGTCACCAGCTTTTATTTATAGTCGGAATGCAAATGAGGCGTCTCAGCCGTCCCCACAATCTCTGCAGCCCCTTTTTGACTGTGACTATGGGTAAATTCATCACTACATCCTCAAAATGTCGTCAGCAGCCCAGGGCAAGTGGTGCTGACACCTGTGAGGGAACTGTAACTTCTGGCTTTACATATTACCGATATGCTGTGACTGGGTATAATTTGAGATGTAACCGTTTGACGCAACGCGCTGATTGGCAGGGCTTTGGTCCAGAGATCTAATTTACCCTGTTCATTTTGCTTATTATGTCCATGGCTGGTGTTCTAATCATTTGTCCTGCATATCAGGTGGTCCTGTCATGCATGCACGTATAATTAGTTAGGTCTATAAACTTCATTTTTGTAATTTTTTTCTGTTTTAATGTTAATTCTAAACAGCGTTCATTCATATCTCTGGCTGTTAGACTTCTGAATAACAAGAAGCCAAAATGTGTAGCTGTGTGGGTTGCACAATGTGTCTTCTATTTGAATGATGACACCACGTGCCTCACTCAGTATATTATTATTGTATAGTATTTGTAATAGGGCTTCATTATCACTTTGAAATGGGGAACACTGTCGAGGGAGTATGTAAACTTTTTTGCGCATATAGCATAGTGTATTTACTACAAAGCATTTTCAGAGTATTTTCTAAAGAGCTTTATTTCGACTTATGTTATATTTTGTATCGTTCTTGTCTTTGCGTCTCTGTGTGTCTGTGCAGTCGTAACATAAGCAGTTTACTCATATCAATAAAGTTTTCCGATTCTGATTTATTGTGTAATTTTAAGAACTGTACAATTCATGTGATGGGATATGATTTATAGTATATAATTTTGTATATGATTTGTGATTTGAACTGAATACACATAAAATCTGTTAAAATGGAAGCCCAAATATCTTCTATTCTATTCTATTCTATTCTATTCTATTAATTCAGCCTTACTTCACCTATATCCCACCTTACTGTTATTTTAACCCTCTGATAAGGTGATCAAATATCCTACCTTTTATTAAATGCTATCATCATGTTCTGATAAGATACTTCAGACTGCCAAACCATCCTACCTGTAGTTGTACAGGGATATAAGTATGCGCTACATAAGGACATTTCAACAAAATAGGCCAATTTATCCAGTGTCAAGGCAGAATAAATGTGTGGGCGTATAAGATTCTGACAGGGTCAGTGACAAATTGAGTGAAACATACTTTGCAGCTACCCAGGTGACCTCAGCGAACTCTGAGCGGTTCCACAGCATTGGCGCACCACAGTATTATTACATAGGCGTGCACCAAAAGCATACGATAACGAAACACATTAGCCTCATCCCCCTTTGGCTTCTGTTGCTCTGTCTGGCAAGTTCTGTGCCTGACATCTATTGAGCCAATGGGAAAGACTTCATTTTATAGCTAGACTTATTTAAAGCTAATTTAGCCACACACCTTGGTATTTCATGGGCGGTATAGTCTAATATAGTGTTTTGATTCCAGACCATACACATTACCTCTTCAGAAAATTAGTAAAATATGGCTGTATAAATTTGCTGATTGATTTTTGATGAATTATTTTTGGACATTACAAGCAAAAAAAGTGCTACATATGTTGTAGATGAGAGGTTTTGCACAAATAACACAGTGTAACATCAAAAATCAAGCAGCAAATTTATACAGCCATATTTTACTAATTTTCTGAAGAGGTAATGTGTATGCCTATCTCTGGAATATCTACATGTTTGACTTACTATCTGCATTTGATTAATTTTTTCAGCACTGGTGAACATTCGTGTGGAACACATGGTAATGACAGAAGATACTAACTGCAGCTCAATACACAGTAACCACATTTTGCAGTCTATATCATATGTAGAAGCGCTATGTAGATTAATCAAATCCTCATGCAACACTACCACTGCTGTTCTGAATACCTGAAAAGTTATCTGCATGCAAGGGCACTGGTAGGGGTTAAGCGAGCTTTGGTAAGCTGATTAAATTCACTTCTCCAATGCTCACCTGAGGATACAGGTTTATAAACTGAGGATGCAATGCATGCTTTTGAACCCTTGGCCTGTAGAACTGGCCCTGAACAGAATACTTAGCGAGTGGAGTACTTTAACGTTTTAAAATAAAAATAAATAAATAAATTGTTCTACAGTGATATTGCAAAACATCCAAAGATAAGGAGACAGCAACTAGACTGACGGTTAAGTGTTTGAAGGACTGAAGGCATCCTTAATCAGGGTCACAAGGTGCTGGAGACTCTACTATAGGTTAAAGGGCAACAGGTGAACAAGTGTGAACAAAAAACAAAATATAAGAAAACATTGCATTTGATCCATTTTGACCTGCAGTGGGATTGTACCCAAAGAAATGATGCAGCTGGACGAAGAGTTGCTTTAGATTAAAATCTGCTGCATAGTGTTTATTCCTTCAACAGTTACCATTTCAGAGTTACAGCTTTTCTATTACAGTGACAATATACAACTTTTCTATAACAGTGACAGTATCTGGAGTTTGCTATATCCAGCTGTAGACCCAAGAAGATTGCATGAGCACTGCCTGAAAAATCTGTAGAAGAGTGTCAATACCATTCTGAATTGAACGCTGTTGTTGAGCAGGTTAGCTATTGTAACTGCTAGAGTTTGTCTCTGGCAGCTTAAAGTTCAAGTTACCTAGTGAACTTCTGCATCAGATGAGGCTTGAGATGGCGTTTTACATGCTATTATTAAAGTTAATATTACTATTAAATTTAACCTGTTTATATATTTAAATATCTATTTATCCTGTCCCCACTCTGACTTGACATACATGCTTACAAAACAAATGGCCACTGCGTGAATAATGTAAATTATTGAAAATTGAAAACTGAACATGCCTCTCGTCGTGTCATGGCGAGTGGTGACCTCATGATTTTTCAGCAGGTAGCTGACCAAAAGGATCGGTAATACTGTTCTACTCTACCCAACAACTCTTTTTCCCCACAGACTACCAGAGATGAAGACATGGATAGCGGTACACTTCCTGACAAAAATTGCGTAGCCTCCTTTTCCCCAAAGTTTTTTTTTAATAGAACTCAATTAAAGGACAGCTAGGGCAGAGGGGGCTCTGCTGTTCATCAAAGTTTTTTTTTCTCCTCCACCCTCGCTAACCCCACACAAAAACCAATTCGAAAGTCAGAATGATCACACTGACCAGCCCTCTTTTTTTCTTTTTTACAGCAGCTCCCTATGGGCAGACAACACATCCGTCTGCCTTCCCTTAAGGAAGGTTATAAAACCAGGGCACTTCCCCTGCAGTAATTGTGAGGTCTTCAACCACCTTTTTGAAGCTGACAACAAGGAGCTTGAGCCACTGGAGCCTCACATTTATTCCCCAGGATACAGGGCCACCGAGGCTTCCCACTCCACTCCCACGCTACAGAGAGTGAGAGGGACAAAGGAAGAGAGAGAGAGAGAGAGAGAGAGATTTTTCTCTTCTTTTATCACGCTGACATTTACTTTACAGTGACGATTCCATTAAATTCTAAAGACTCTCAATCCTTTGTAATAAACCATCAAGAGTACCATCTTCTATAACACTGTCATGTGCTCTATGGTAAGTCCATACAGTAGGTGGTCAAAATGCATTTGGTACCAGTGGACACCTGACCCTTTTCCAAAATCAAGAAACGTATAGGTCAGACTGAATCTAGTGAAACCTAATCAACCTATCTATGTGAGGTTATACAATCGTATAGAACATAGGTACAAATTCTGTTCAGCATAAATTGTAGCAGTCTTCTTTTAGAGAGTTTTTAGCTTCAAGACATGTGAAACAAAACTGCATTTTCTTTGCTGGTTCACATATGTGTTACCTGTCGTTAAATCTACCACACTAGACACTGTGAATTGTTAAGTCTCTTGCCATTTTGTCGTAGTTTCCTTTTGACAGCAAGCATGCGATTATATAGGCTATTAGGATTTTCTGCCAGCTGCTACATCACATTGACGGATTGACTCGCTGTCATAACCAAACCCACTCATCCAGCCGTCATACTTTCGCCATCACAGCAACAGTTTTACATACAGATGTCTCTGATGGACAGGACTAAATGTGTGTGAATGATTCAACAGTCATTCTTTCTGTGGGAAAACTGGACCATATTCTGTTCTCCCTGTTGGGCATATAGCATTAGCTAACAGACAAACAGGTTCAAATGATGTTCAGGGGCAAACTTAGAGTCTCATTCTTCTGGTTTTCTTGTAATTTTTATCCTGAGGTTCACCCTGTGGTGTGTGTGTGGGTTTATGTAAAAAAAAATTTACAAGATGATTTTCCAACCACTTACTATCACTTAATCACTTAATCATGTTATATGTTTACAGACTTAATCAAACTCTTCATAAGACATATTGGGTTTTGCATGATGTGGACTTTTAAAATCTTTAGTAAAGGAGTCAGCATTCAAACTGTAACCCGGTGTAAAGCAAATGTTGATGGAATGTCTGTAACAAGCTTAAAGCTTGAAGATAAGATAAGATAAGATAAGATAAACCTTTATTGTTTAAGACAGAGAACTGCTATCTATGAAAAGTGTGAATTATTTACTCTATTAGGTAGTGGAAATTAGCATTATCATAAATATAATTGGAAATGCATTCTAAAGTGAGACGTTTTGAGTTATGCTGTACAGTTTCTCATTAGACTGAACAAGATGTTAGCCAGAACTTGTGCAATCTGCAAAGAATCTCTATAAAAGAAAGTAGTTATGGGCAGAGCATGGCTGGGTCAATCAACAATCATTTAGATTCCTCACCCTCATAACTTGCATACCCATTTGATAGTTGTTAAATGCAGGGGTTGTTAAATGCAGGGGTTTTCCATGAGACAGAAAAGTCTGATGACAAAAGTGACCCTAATGCTGCCCATTTGGGTATGTTGAGTATGTTTGAGTATGCATGTAACTTCAGGGAAAAGCAAGTGGGACAAGTGTTCTGCATAACAAAAACCATGTCTTGTGCAACCGGAATAGGATGTTTTGCATGCATGTATTCTGAATTATTTATAGTCACCCAGAGTGGCGCTGGATTTTACGCAGTTGGGCATCTGTCATGTTCAACCAAGTGATAGTTTAGAGAGCGGGACCGCAATTAGCAAATGTGGCAGCTTGTCGGAAACAAGGCTAGCGCGACTCACATTCATCACTGCCAGGCATTGATCAGTGATACCTGGGGTGCCAGAATCAAAGGCCAGGTGACGTAGGACCAAGACGTGAATGTTCACTGTCGGCAGCCACTTGGGACGTAATTGTCCCGCTATGCAACCAATCTCAATTCTGGAATTTCAGAGTGGCAATTCTCCAGATTCTTCAGTCATGTGCATGTAAACTTCTATAATCTGATCAGACAAAATATATCACTTCTGTGGTAATACAACCTGCAGCTCTTAAATGGTACTTGCTTAAAAACGTTCAAGGAATTTAACGTTTTTAACAGTAATTTTAAAAAGGGGAGTACAAAATAACAAAAAGACCAAGTTCTCATACTCACTGTCCATTTCGTCAGCTTTTCTGGACTTCAAACAAACTCCTGGGGTTTCTTCCTGAGCTGTTGATGAGGTAGCCTATGACTTTTTCACTTTTTCAGAGACACTTCTAACTGTGTTCACTCTAAAGTCAACCCACAAATTAGCAGACGGTCTCCTGATTTTGAAAAGTCTTGGAGTCTAGCACTCTACCACTCCTGGCAAACTATGGATGAAGAAAAATTCTGTGGCAAGGCCACAAAGAAATGGAAATCAAATTGTATCCAATGTTTCATATGGCTTTGCAGTTCTCTGAAGTTCTGTATGTGGAGTTTTTTTTTTTTTTTTTTATGAAAGGAGTGGCCCTTAGGGATGCCAGAACCTCTGTAATAGCCTCAGCACATTTCTCAAAGGGCTCATTTGTCACTTGTCAAATGTAGATTTGGTAAAAAGTCATTTGCTTTAGTTGGGCGGATTCCCTGTGGTCTGTCTGTGTCACTTCAGACAACGTCAGATGAAGGTGCGTTAAGCATCTATTTGATGCTAAAAGCTCTCATCTTCTTAACCACTACCACTATCTCTTAGCGCACACACAACCCAGCCACCATCCACTAACGAAGAATAAAAATTAGGAGTAGTCCATCTAAGGCTGTGCTCAGCAGGTTTTTGCATGAAGGGTAGAGTTCATAATGCTGCTTGAGATCTGCAAGTCTTTCATGACAACAGAGATAAACCTAAATACGTTTTTTTAAAGAATTCCAACAAGCATCAGTAGTCATAAAGGTTGCCTGTGTCCATGCTGATGTCATTTCAAGTTCAAAGTTCAGTTCATTCCAATAAAAATGAGCTAGTTCATGTTTATAGTCTTTTTTTTAGTTCACGTTCATTCATTAGTTTTTTTGGGGGTTTTTTACATTTTCAATTTAACGTCCTTCTATCTGAACCTCATTCAATCTGTCTTACCACTGAACAATCACAGACATAAGTTACATTAAAAACCAATTCTGAGGTTGAGAATAGATCTTACCACTTAAGCA
>JBBIGA010000001.1:9941678-9956602 GCA_037576975.1 Alestes dentex
TTCCCATCTAAATCTACACCGATTTCTTCAAAACACGAATCTTCAAATGTTTAAACAAACTGCCTTCTGCAGAAGCGATTGAACTCGAAGCACCAACCATGCTAGCCTCTAATCAGCAAACGTAAAATCACTCACATTCACGTTCATAATTTGTAAACTGATTCGTTCAGTTCAGCATTCACGAAAAACAGGAACGCGTTCGTGCACAACACTGCATTCTAGGTCATTTTTGCAAAGATTTCATTTGTAATACTACAAATGTAATATTTTTACAAAATTAACAAATATTCACTTCTTATTTAAAACACAAAAGTCAAAACGTC
This sequence comes from Alestes dentex, assembly GCA_037576975.1. Lineage (NCBI taxonomy): Eukaryota > Metazoa > Chordata > Actinopteri > Characiformes > Alestidae > Alestes > Alestes dentex. Next base: position 9,942,002 of record JBBIGA010000001.1, read on the forward strand.
ATGTCATTGACAATCTTAAGACTGAAGCATTTGAGAAAGTAGTTGATAAGTTAGTTTAGTCTGTTAGAATTAGCCTTAAAGTCACCACAAATAGGAAATCATAACACGTTTTCCTTACTGTACCATGACATACACTCAAGTGAAACACAGTATTAAAAATGGCCTCTGAGGTAGATTTCCATCATAATTGGGGGCAGTGAAAGACTGAGCAAAAATCATTACATTTATTTTTTTAAGTTTTGTGTATGATGAATTGTGCTTCATGATGATGAAGGTAAATAGTTCATTTTTGATTGAAGTTTCAGCAATTGGTGTTGCTAATTACTACAGTTCATAAAAACACGATGTTCAAATTACTATGGCAGAAAATCCCAAGGAAAAAAATGCAGAAAACATTAATAGAATCTGTCATTAAAGAAATATTAAATAGCACTAAAACACCCTTTGAACTGAAAATGCAGTGCATTGGGTTTTCTCATTCCATATATCTCCAAAAGTAAGTAAACTGGTGTTTTTCACTTTATTCATTTAGATTTGATACACACGTTTGATAAAATAAATTCACTGCATCACTGCATCACAGTGAGAACAAGGTTTAGGTTTGGTCCGTTGAAAAATACCCAGCACACCACGATCTAAAACTCTGTGTAACTTTTCTCTTGTCTCTCTTGTTTTCAGCTCAAAAACACCATTGATCGCACACACATGGCTGTGAACGTGTGTTGATCTCACATTTCAGCATAGTTTTGGTCACTACATTTGCCTTATTCTGCCTCAGCTGACCGTTAACCTTCTAATACATCAGACATTTCTAATTGGTGAGCTAACAGAGGCCTTTGATGACTTTTTCCTTCATCCTGCTCTCCCTTTTGGCATGTTCTCTCCTTCAAAGGGGATTTCTGTGGGCTGAATTTCCACAGACACAAACACCAGATATTTGCATAGTTGTTATTTCCGTTTTTTGTCTTTTGTTCTGGATGAGATTATGAGTGTGTAAAGAGCGTGCTGCCCCGGGGCTGTTTGAGGGGCTTGGATAATAACAGGCTGCGTCTTCAGTAATATTTACACTGTGGAGATTAGTTACAGTGACAGATCTCTGAGGTTTATGAACAGAGGGAAGAGGAAATGTGCTTCTCAGGAAACGTAGCTGAGGGCTTTCCTCACTGAGCAATGGCACTATTTTTTTTTAATGCGCCCTGAATGGTGACTGGGCTGAGGGATGACCTCCATTAGGGCTTAATGTCATTTCTATTATATTCTGTCCAGACCACAGCATGAAGCGTATGGCGGCTGCTGAAGCATGTCACAAAAAAGGTGCAAAAAAAAGGCTTGGAATGTCACTTCAAGGACTGTGGCTCACATGCTGGGCCTTTTCTAGGAACACAGCCAGACCGTGTAGAAAGCCGGCCAGTGTGCACACTCCTCTCCCACTCTCTGCCAGCTCTGTTCGTTTGTGAGATTCCAGACGTCCTCAGCGCCAGCCATAACCCCCAGAACGTGCATCTCAGCTGAGTGTGAATCGACCGAGGACTAAAGGATTAAAAGTGCCACCATTGCTCTGGTTGTTACAGTTTATCCTCTTTAACTCCGAGGAACTGTGAACAGTTCCACACTCCCATTCCTCGTCCTAATAGCCTAACAATGACTGAATCATTTTGCATCATTTCCCATGTAGACACAATAATATACAGAGGTTAAATCGGCATTTTGAGGAGCTTGACAGTTAGCAGGGGAGCCTGTGAATGAAAAGGCAGCTTACTTTACAACAGTTCCCGAAAAATGTGGGAATTTCTCTGAGCTCTCTGGGTTAACTTGCTTACAAAAAATTTCCTTAGGCCAGCATTTTCTTTCTGCGTTTTGGCCTCCCATCCACATGGAATTGTGTTTTAGGTCACAGACAATGAAAACCTGTTTTGAAAACCCTCTCCAGGGTGGATTTATTTTTAAAGGATGGACAGGCAAAACAAAGCTTATTGATAACGTCATCAAACTAAACTTCTCTGCCAAATCAGGACTGTGTCAGCGTCAATACAAACAACCTCACAGGACCAAACAGTGGCAGAAATCAGACTTTGAAGCCGTGTGATTTATCAAATGATGAAGGTGTGCTGTTCTGCCTGAGGGCAAATGTGCTGCGGTTACGTTGTGACTGAGGAAGGATCTTAGCCATTACGATACTAAGGGATGTACCATTCTGAAAGTTCTTCAGATTCATCCGAGAAATGCGTCCATCATTTGCGATGGAATGAAGGGCTGAACTGGTGCATGCTTCAAGATCTTCAATCACCCTTCAAAATTAAAAAAAAAAAACAATAGAAGCAGCCTTGAGTGGTGAGCTACCATGATGCTAGTGATTAAAATAAGATATAAATTTGTATGTTTTTAAAGGTGTTGAGTTGTTTACGTCAGTGAGCTGTGATGTGTTTGTGTCTTGAATGTGTGAGAGTGAGCAGAATGTCTCCTTGTCTTCATGTTGAGACACATTTTCCTTGTGTAATAAGTGTAATACACTCATAATGTTCTTCTCAAGGTACTTGACATACATGTTTAGTTATTTAGTATTAAAGGTGAGTCCACCACATATTAGTCCTTAGTTTTAATGAGGCAACTACAGTGAATATGTTTCAAGTTTCAGATGACTCACACTGGAGGCAAAACCAGAAAACCCAGGAGAAGATAGCTGGAAGAACATTTTCACCTTCCAAGTTATTAAGATGACACCCATTTAACCAGTGAAATTTGTACATCTGGAGCATCAGAGGTCAAAAGTTCCTGAAGTTGTAACTACACCTTGTTTCATCAAATCCCTCGGTTTCCGCAGGGGATAGTATCATCCACACCTGCCTCAGTGCCAAGCTGGCATCAGCTGTTCCCTTTGGGAAGAAGAAGGTTGTTTAAATTCGAGTCGAATTGCTTTTATTGGGTGCCTGAATACAAATGAGATACCTCAGAAAAGATTGAACACCTCTTCCCACATATCCGTTTTGTCCAAATATAGCCAACTTTGTCTCACTGCATCAGAATTTCTGCTCATAACCCTGATAGATAAAGGAAATATCTGAGGAGAAGAACGTGGTGGTGGTATGTGGAGGATTTTAGTGTTCTAAGCCAGGTGTATTTTGGTACACTGTATGACTCTGCTCCTTGGAAGCAGCAAAGATCTTCATTTCCACAGTAAGACTGGAGTGGATCTAGGCATCTTTAGAACTCTAAACTGCTGGAATTGAGACTAGGGTTTGTGTATGCCACCGGAAGAACATGTTTTTATGAAGAAGAGACGAGTGCAATAAAAGTGCACTCGTCATTTGTTTTGCAGGGATAAATGAAGCGTCTCATCAAGTCACATCCCCTTGGGTATGTGAACATCAACCATCTTTAGTATCATAACCTCGCACTTCAGTTTCATTATTAGCCACTTTCAATGTCATCTTTTAGGGCATGCACTATATTTCTTTAAGACACACCAGCTCCAATTACCACCCTTCTTAGCTCCCTTAAATGTAATGAAAACTACATCCTCATGATTTATCGTCCCACTGGGAAATCCACTGCTAGCAGCCTAAATATCTGCTCACACCTCGCACAGCTCGTTTAGACTTAACACTCATCCCAAGAGATTTGCTTGAATTCGAACAAGGCTAAGCTCTTACATTTACATAACACATGGCTATAAATACGCATACACAACCAACCATGCATCTGCCATCGGACGGTCACTTCCAATTTGGTCAGATCGGCTGTGATGAAAACGTTTCTTCTGGGTCTGCTGCCATTTTTGCTCCATAAAGTACCCGGGGGTAGAATCAGGTCAGCGGCTGTGGCCAACGACGCCCACAAGAACCAAAAAACTGAGGCTAGGGTTAGCCATCCGCTTAAGTGACGTCACTCATTTAGTGATTCACAGATCATGATGGTCTGTGCTCATTGAAGGTGCCACCAGTCAGAAGGTGTTACAGTGAGAGACTGTGGAAGACTGATTATCCCATCAGCCACACACTGACAGTATGACCTTTCCTGGGATACATGTATTCCCAAGGCTGATAGTGCTTGGCCTCCCGAGGCATTCAAGACATGACACATGCAGTCACGAGCAACCAGCTGTAAGGTAATGCAAGAGTCGCATGCAGGGGGTAATGTTGGATTATGAAAAGGTGTGATTGATTTTTCTCAAGCTGAATCCGTCAATTATAAAACAATGGGAAAGGTGGGTAGTGTGGGAAGACCTGATTTAAACCAAGATCTGAAATACTGACGATGTTGAAGCAATATCTCAGCTTTACCGCTATAATTGTATTAGTAGCTAGGTTTTCAACCAGCTGTCAATTTAAATTCAAGCAAATAACAGAAAGGTTGCACACACTGGTGAAATCTCTTTAGAAAAATCTGTTAAATATTAGAACTATAGTCTTTGCCTGTTAAGTTACTATCTCATGGCCCTGGCTTATAGCTCACTCAACCACTCACTCATGTTTAATAGGTTGAAGATTCTCCACAAGGGGGTGCTATGACCCGGAAATTATTTTCTTTTACAAGATTATTGCATGTTTTAACTTCTTAAGTAAACAACTAATACCTGCAAGATTTTGTCAGGTTTCATCCCTACTGCCTGTCAAAGACTGAAACACATGAGCAGCCATATAACTCACACAACAAAATGTATATTTCAAACTTCATGATTTAATTAGCAAGTGTGTTTCCATCATAAACTGTGGCAAAAGGTTTATCCTTTTTAAGCAAGTGTACAAACATTTATGTGAATTTTGGTTATTATATTGAATATTTGCTTTTTCCATTAAACCTTTGTTTGATGTGTCAGAATGACCTAAAAAATGTGTGAATGGAAATTTAGCTGGTATCTTGTACAGTGTGTCTTGTGTGTTGCTTTTGTTTTACAGAGCATTTCAAAAATCAACAAAAATTAATAAATGTTAATGACTAAATAATATATATATTTTTTCTTTTAATTATACATATTTGCATATCTGCAACCATGTGCAGACATCGTGCACAGATGTTTGAATAAGTGTCTTCCATCATGTTTACACACAATGAGTGTATATGGACTAGATGGTGGTGTCCAAACCAAAAGAAATAACGAGGAAAGCTTTTTTCCTTTTCAAGAATGAATACTTACTTCACTGTTTGTGTAATATTTTGAAGATGGGTTATATAAATGTTTGTTACATTGAACGTATTCTGCCAGCAGATCCTCATATTGCTGGCTTTGCATGGCAGTTCCTTTAGGTTTGTTCTATACACATGCACTCGTTCTCCAAGAGAACACATCAAGCCAACACTTAATAAACAGTCAATGGTGTGCCGACAGTTGCAGCAACATAAATGGGCAACTTCCTAGCACATTCCCAGAAAGAAACAGTTTGTGATGGTGAAGACAAAAGGAGCTTTCATATGGCATTCAACCTTGTGTTGAGCAAATACGCTCACTCGCTTCTTATTAAGATTCTCACCATCACGTTACCTGCAGGCGTGTGCAGCAGCGTCATCCCTGCACTCATTTCCATAGCTGTCAGCAGCCTCACTTTCACAAGAAGACTTTCAAACTGGCTGTAATTAGTGCCGCCCAAAATAAAACAAAGTCATTCGCCCATTCCTTGACATCGTTAAATGAACAATCAAAGCCGGAGGGTATGGCTCTCCAATACCTGTGAGCCACCTAACAACTTTTTTCTGCATTGCAAATCATGTCTGATGGATGCTTTGTTGGTTGGTGACTCATATGAATGATATGTGATGATGGAATTATCCATTCCTTATGAACATAATAATTTCACCATGCTGCTGTTTCATACACACATTTCTTTGCTGTCGAAGGAAAACCTCGTAACTCAAATTTGTGGAGAATTGCCTTTTTTTTTTTTATGCCGCTAGCTACAACAATCTGAATATCAACAAATGTTTATGATAAACTGACCAATCAAAACAGAAAGAAATAGAATGAACAGTTTTTCCATTAACATTAAAAGTAAGGAAATTTGTTTCCTTCACTTGGAAAGAAAACATTTTTGAGGTTTTGTTCCAACATCAACGATTTTCAAGTTAGATCAGGCCCTTTTTTGAGAATTTATTTCTCCCCAAACTTCACGTTGGGTAACATCATGTTAAGTAACTTATGAAGCACAGCTGAGATTTGGAGGTAAACATTAGTTTTCTGGTCACCATCTGCGATGCACTTAAACTGGCCCAACAGGCACTGACCCTTGAAGATAATCAAAATAAAGTCCCAGGCGCAACAGCTTGTAGGTTATGTGGCTCATGTTTGGAAAAATGAATCTTTATATCCAGATCTGACAAATGGGAGGACTTTCTTCTTATGCCTGAATGTGCTTGTCACTGTAGATTCAAATCATAAACCATCATCCTCCTCTTCCTCTTCTTAGCCTGCTAAAGCTTCTAAAGACTTTCAGGTGCGTTTGGAGAAGTTAAATATGTTTATCGGTTAGATCAGAGTGGTTTTTGGTGTGATAATTCTCACTGCATTAAGGTCTACATGGCAGATGAAAGCACATTGATTTATCCTGAATATCATCACATGGATGTATTTCACACGCAGGGGAAACACTCCTGGCACTGAATAAAAATGTTAGAAAGAAAGTTTCCTGATGCACAGAGTAATGCTCTTGTATGACACTACAGCACACGTGCATTGAATCTGCACATGGTAACATTATTTCTGAAAACACTGGAATCTCTTCAGCCTGGAATCTTCATGAATGATTCGATATTTACTTTGCGGCTGCCTCAAAAAATGTGCGGTTGATTTCCAATAGGCCCTCAAAGCCGTGAATCGAGAAGAGCCTCTTCTTTTCTGAATTACTCTCTCATTTACTTTCTATATGATTATCACACAGACTGATTACCTTTTCAAGGTACCACATGGCAGTTCTGGTGGGCAGGGTCTATTAGTCGCAGCTCTAATAATTCACAGTGAATGGAAATTTTATTCAGTATGCCATTGCCCCCCGAGTCTATTGGGACACACCAGTCAAAGGTGTGCCATTCTAGTTAAAGAAGAAAATGGAGCCCCCTCTGTCCATATTGATGAGGGAGAGGCAAGGTCCTCACGGAGAGACAAAGACGACATCAACATTCCATACCCCCAGAGGCAACAAAACAAACCCTCTTTGGACATTCTCCAGGGACCGGGGGACGAATCTTCAAAGTCCCTCTGTTCTCTGGTCGTGACTGAAATAATTAGGTCTACCTGTGCTGTATGAATAGACTTTAATGAGGAGGCTGGTGGCAGTTCTCACTCTCTCTGTTAGCTATCATGAAGCACCCCAGGCCAGTCCCGGACCTCAACACTGCGCACTGATTAAGCATTAGGTGTCAAATTGAATATCCCATTGAATGCATTCTGTATCAGTTAGCCTAAGAGAGATTAATCTATCCATCTGGTAACAACTGTACCTGAGATTCTAACAAAAAGAAATGTTAATATGAATTTACTGAATGACAAACTATCAGTTATGTTAAGGATGGTCTTGATTTCAAATGAATATTTGTATGCGAGCAGTGCATCTCACGTCTACTTAGAACCTCTGCAAAAGGTTGTTAATAAAGTGTGTTAGAATAAAAATACCCAACTACCGTACTTGGTGCATATTATCTTTAAAGAGTCTATTATAGACATTATAATGTGACTTCAGTGCCACATTTTTATATCATGCTCGGAGGAGATATAAACATGTAATCAATCACAGTTGTGATCAGTGGATAATACCGTAGCTCACATTTGCTGTGGATAACTGTGAATGTGACAACTAAAGGATCTTGAATCTTGAATCTTTCTTATGGCTTGACTTGGATTTGTTGGACATGACTGAATAGAGGTTACATGCAACATTTCCATCATTTTGTAAATGGTTTGTAAATGGTTTGTTGCATGGTTTTGTGTAAATGGGCCCAATTGTTCAACTTGATGTCATTTTTGACTGTAATTTCACCAAAGGTCACCAAATTGTGGCCACTAAAACGTTTCCATGGAGCTGGTAAGGAGCTGTACTCACAAATCTCGGAGAAAATGAGATCAAACAAGGTAAGAGCATGCAAACGTGGCAGACTATTACACAAGAGATATGAAGAAAAGTTGATGAAGTGATTATGCACCTGTTATTCTCATTCTCGTTCCTTTTGCTCGTGAAATCTCCTGTTCTTCCATCTGGAGGTGAAATTTAAGCCGCAGCGACACTTAGTGGCTGAAGTCTGGATTGCTTTAACCGGGTCGGTCTAAAACCCGATCCTGTGGATCTACGCTATACAGACAAAAGTATTGGGATACCTCTGTTTTTCAGGCTTTGGGCTAGGTCATTTACTTCCAGTGAAGGGCAATCGGAGCATATCAAGACATTTTGGACAATGCTATGCCTCCAACTTAGTGAACACAGTTCGCAGAAGAACCTTTTTTTAATTCCAGTATGACTGTGCCCCAGTGCACAAGGCAACTGGAACGGAGATTGCGAGCCAGGCCTTCTCGTCCAACATCAGTATCTGACCTAATTAATGCTCTACTGCAGGGGTGTCGAACTCCGGTCCTGGAGGGCCGTGGTCCAGCACGTTTTTGGTGATTTCCCTGCTTTCCCTCCGCAGTTAATTGTCAGGTTTAGTTAATGTGTTTGAGGAGAACTACCAACAAACTGTGCTGGACACAGGCCCTCCAGGACCAGGTTTTGACACCCCTGCTCTACAGAATGAATGGGCACTAATTCCCACAGAAACTGATTTTGTGGAAAACGTTCCAATAAGACAGGAAGCTCTTATAGCTGCAAAAGGGGGACCAACTCCATATTAAAGTCTATGTAGTTGAATGCAATGTCATTAAAGTCCCCGTTCGTGTAAAGGTCAAGTGTTCCAATACTTTTGTCCATATAGTGCACCTTCTTGCGGGTGTCCATCAAACCCAAATCTAACTCACTCCAATCAGCAAATCAAAGACTTTTAGACAGTAATTAGGTGGAGTCGCTTAGGACGCAAAGACAGTTAATGTACAAATAAACTCGACAGAATATGAAATATAATGCAGTGGTCAAAGTCCCTGAAAAAGTTGTCCACATACAAATCAGATTTACTTTCTGTGGCGATAAGACCACATCTCTCCCACTTTTTCCCACTTCTGGTTTTATATTGTCCATGGTTGTGAAAACACAAGTTGATCAGGTAATGCTGGAACACAGAATATAATTAACTGATGCAGTCTGCCCAAAATACGAAGGCCAGAACCCTACACTGCTTGGTGATTTTCCTGCTTGAACACACCTGATTTAACATTTCAGGGAGAAGGGCATTCTGGCCTAAAACTGTCATGTTATGCAGTATTCTGTATGGCTGCAGTGAGTCACTCAGTGTCACTGGTTTGACAGAGTTCACAATTTTATATCCTTTTTGTGTTTTCACTGGTCAATGTTCTCTCACTACAATACCCCATGAGCTTCACATGAGTACATCTTAGCACTACTGGGAACCCCGCCCCCCTCTTTGCAGCTGCTATAGTGGTTCCGATCCCCATGCTCTAGACTCTGAGGGGAACTTGTTTTTCTATAATAAACTAGGTCAAACATGAATGCCCTGCAGTGGCAAATATCTTTGGTTTTATATTTGATTTGATTACATTACTGTTTAAGTTGAAATTTACAGAAATATTTGAACTGCAGCTGTGCAACTGTGTTAAAGGGAACACAGCTGTTAAAGTATGTGCAAACCCAATGTTATTGCACTTTTGTTCATATAGCAGTACTTAAAAAATGCGCAATGCACTACTGTTGAATGGTTTATTTAATTTTGCATATAACAATAATAATATATAATAATTGTCATAAATTGCGATTAAAATTAAATGATTTTTATACACACATATATATATATATATAGGTATATATATATATATATATATAGGTATATATGTGTATATATAAAAAAAATATCCTGTTCTAACTCTCAGACAAAGTGCGTATTACGTAGAACCCGCGACGTGTGACGTCTAAGCGTGGTGACGAAAGGGGCAGCACGTGCAGAGGACCAACATGGCCGCGTGCAGCGTGGAGGACGTGCTGGCCAGAGCCGAGCGAGAAGAGGCGGAGAAGCTGAAGAGCATCACGGTTGTGAAGGAGCTAGAACTGGAGCTGGACGTGGGGAACCTGCTGGCGCTGGACAGGAACCCGGCCGATCTGAGGGACCCGTGCCGGGGCAGGGAGGAGCTCCTCCGGGCTCTGGCGAGAGACAACGCGCAGCTGCTCGTGAACGAGATCTGGAAGCTGCCTGCGGAGCGCGTGGACGAGGTGCTGGTGGTGAAGCTGCCTGAGTCCACCACCAGGATACCTCGCGAGAAGCCCCCTCCCAAGGCCAGACCCCCCACCAAGTGGGAGCAGTTCGCCAAGCTGAAGGGCATCCAGAAGAAGAAGAAGACCAACTTGGTGTGGGACGAGGTGCACAAAGAGTGGCGCAGGCGCTGGGGTTACAAGAGGGCCAAGGACAACACCAAGGAATGGCTGATCGAGGTGCCCGAGACTGCAGACCCCAACGAGGACCAGTTCTCCAAAAGGAACCAGGCCAAGAAGGAGCGTGTGGCCAAAAACGAGCTGAACCGCCTGCGCAACATCGCCCGAGCCTCTAAAACCAAGGTCCCCGGGATGGGCCTCGCACCCCGGCCCCAGCAGTCCAGGGCCGAGCTGGCCCAAGCCGTCACCGTGGCCAGGACCTCCACAGCCTCCGTGGGGAAGTTCCAGGAGAGGCTGCCTAAAGAGAAGGAGCCGAGGAACACTGGCAAGAGAAGAAAGTTCCAGCCCCTGCTTGGAGACTTCAGCAGCGAGAAGCAAAGGCAGCTGGAGCTCCTCAAGGTGATGGGGAGCAAGAAACCACGCTTGGACATGACCAAAGCCGTCAATAAACAGATGAGGGAAGAAGAGGAGGAGGAAGGGAGGGCGAGAAGGAAGAAAGGGTTAGGGAAGAAGGGATGGAAAGGGAAGGGAGGTGCCACAGGTGGAAAAGGAAAGGGCAAAGGTCCCAAAGGTCCCAAAGGTGCCAAAGGTGCCAAAGGCCCGAAAGGCAAAGGACGAAACCCTCACATGAAACAGGGGAAACGTTGAAATAAACTTGTCCCTCAAACCGAAGAACAATTAGGTTTATTACCATATCTCATGTTCCCAGTCTTGGTCCTGGTGCACATTCTTGTTTTTCACATTTTAGTGTTCATCTCTAATAATCAGCTCAGAACAGGGCTGATAATGATCTGATTGGTTGGTTGTAGGGAAAGCGCAGGGCAGGGGGCCTCCAGGACCAGAGTCAGCCACTGTACTGTGATGCTCCAGAGTGTTTAACTGATCCTTGAGTTCCAGTGTACTTGTATTTTTTTTTTTTTTTTTTTGTTCAAACACAAATGAAGTCATTTGTTTGGCAAATGGAAAAAACATATGCTGTTCATATGTAATATGGGATCAGATCAGGGCATGGCTGGCCTGGCAAGACGTGTCTTAAAGTGCCTTTAATTTGATGTTGACCGAAGGGGTATTTTAACAAAGCGGGATCTTTCAAGTTTGTCCATCAGGAGAAGAGCTAAAAGATGTTCCTATTGGTCAATGCTTAAGTTTGGGCTTATTTTATCTGGCTAACTAAAAAAAATCCTACTTTGGGAAATACCCCACAGGTCTTGCATCCACAGTAATTATATTCAACCTGAAAACTGCTGCAAAAATGAAAAATGGAACTGTTTACCTGGAGCATGTCACTGTATTTAGTATATGCATATTGTTTGTAAAGAGGGTGAACTACCCACCTTTGATTTCACCCACATGTCATCAGTTCTATAAATACAAAAACTCAAAACATTTCTTGAATAAATGTTGTGATAACAGTTTTTGGTGTAATATTTGATCAGATGCTCCACTAGGGTGTTATAGTATAATTTCCAGTATTTAACTCTGTTGCTTCTCCAGTGTTTCAGTTTTTTGTGTTTAATTTCTAGGATGGTGATTCTGCTGAAATGTGTTTTTAATGTGTTTGTATCCACTAATACACTTTCCTAGAATTGCACCGCACTTAATCTGGTTTGCTGATTAGCACCACCTGTTACGTAAACGACCCAGAAAGTGTCTGTCGTCAGAGGTGCTTGTAAACACTGCAGTTTCTAGGCTAAAGTGGGTAATTGTATTGTGCGGCATAAAAAGGTGGTTCAGTCATCAACAGCTTAAAATGCATGCTGGAATAACCTCATAAATACTGTCATGTAGGATGTAGTGCCCTCTTGTGGTGAATTTGTGCACTATACCCTAATGTTCAATTAGAGTTAAATGATATTGGTTAGTCAAAACCTTCAGAGGCCAAAACTGCAAGCCTTACAGAGATCTGTCAGACATACTTAGTAATAACCCGTTCATGGGTATTATATTGTTTCATCAGCTTTGTGCAGAAGGTCATTAAATTAGGCTGCATGAAGTGGTTTCTCTGAAAGCTGCAGAAGAGCACTGACATGGACGAGCTCTGCTGCGTGAGGATTAGGAGTTGTGCTGAAGATCAGAGTGTCATTTATAGGTGCATTTGGCCTTCAGGCCAGCAGGCTGTTCGGTTCATTCAGCATGCCAGACCTATTGTTGGCTGATTGCTCAGCACAAACAATGCACCATGTCCTCTCCCTTTTTATAACTATCTTGGGATTCACTGAAATAGGAAAGGGATTTAACTAATAACCATAAATAGAAAATGTATGATCATCAGTGTTTCTTTTTGCTTGCAATTTATTGCAGATTGTGCTGGGCAGAAATATCAATATGAGCCTGTGAAGTATTGTAACATGGGAAGATAGCACTACCATGAAAATTACATTTAAACTGGTTTACTTAATTAAAAAGGACAAAATATGCTCTTTCTCAATTAGTCTGTAATGATTGGTTCTTAGTTGTCATAATGACAACGTATACAAACTTCTGTTGTTCTATAGTAATGACTGATACAGGACACAAGTCGTGCATTTTAGCCACAGCATTACTTTTTTACTTTAAAATGAGGTGTCTTAGTTTGCTGTTTCCTATACACACAGAAAAATGATATTTCCTTTCCATTTTAAAGTAGTTTGAAGTAGTATATGAAGCCCTTTAAAGCTGTAATGACGTGGTTAATAGAGAGAATAATTGCTCGCTGCTGTGAGGAGTCCAATAGTGACAACTCTAAACATTACTGCTTTTCACTTACTGAGTGATTCACTACTTGGACAGTCTTTCATTTGCCCTTGTTAGTAATATTTCATTTTGAGTAAAAAAGCCATTTTTTGTGCTGAAAACTGGTGCAGATGAATTGGAAGTCCCAAGTCTAGATGTTAATGTTTATGCAGAGTTGGCGGGTCTTTCTGAATGACGGCATAATCCATCCTTCACTCGTTTGACGGATGCTGTTTGACCACTGACACCAGTCCACAGGGAAGCTGGGGGATTTGGGGGAGGGAGGCCCATCTGTTGACTGTTGTAAGAGCGGTCAAAACAGCAGCTATTAAAAATCAGCACCCCACTGCGGAGGACAGAAATATGGGACACTGTTAACATAAAAATCAATCAAGGTCTCAGAGCTGAGGCTGGTTGACCCATATTGAGCGGACAGTAGCCTGGACCTGTCTCATACAAGCACTGGGCCAGATGGAGAGAGGGCAGAGGTCAAAGATGTTTAATTGAGTTTGAGGGGTTTTTTTTTAAAGATGGCAAATCTCTTCAGTAAAGCTACTCACTGAGTCTCAGTGTTTGCAAGATGATCAGTTTAGACATTACAGTAGTGGATAACAACTCCAGATTTTTTTCAAGTCGACTAGTCGGTCGTCGAAGTCGAGTTGACTAGTCGTTTGATAACGTTATCACACATGCAGTGGAAGAACACGGGTGTGCAACATTGAGCAACTTTTATTACAAGTTCTCTGTAACATTAACAGTCAATACGACAATTAAATAAAACAAAACAAAGGCCGATATCTTGAATTTTCTGGTAAATTTAAGTGTCCAACTGAAAGTGGGAACAGTTTAAGCCGCGACAGGATGACTCCCTGCAGTGCTAGCGTTAGCCATGTTAGCTAGCGGATGCAGTGCAGAATGCCGGTACTGTTACTGTACAGTACTTTAACACCGACTTGCAGGTTGTGCAGGTCACCGTGCTGTCTGTGTGTCTAGAGTGAAGTATCTCAACACATGTGATGTGTGTCTGTGTTCTCTGCTGCATGTATCTCGTCTTGTTGTGTTTAGATTCCTCTAGTGTCAACGGTACCGCCCTTTTTGTGAAGGGACTATAATAATTGGTTAAACCAAGGAACGTGTGTCAGCGTCAGCCAATCAGAAGCAGAGACTACATTGTGTACACAAGCGAGGGCAGAAAGAGGGGAAAAAAACACATGACTAGTCGACTTCTCTCAGGGGGCATCAACTCGTGACTAGTCAACTTTTGTGTTAATGCCCTAATATATATATATATTTCAGATTTTTTAAAGTCGACTTATCCATCAAGATAGTCGAAGTCGAGTCGACCAGTCGTGATGACGTCACACACGCAGCGGAGGAACACAGGTGTCCAACTCTGAGCAACTTTTATTAAAGTTCTCTGTAACATTAACAGTCAACA
>JBBIGA010000001.1:9957505-9986977 GCA_037576975.1 Alestes dentex
TATATATACATATGCACACCATATACATATGTAAATCCCTCAGATTCCCTGTGGACTGGTGTCAGTGGTCAAACAAGTGAAGGATGGATTATGCTGTCATACAGAAAGGCCCGCCAACTCTGCATATATACGCACGCACACACACAAAAATGTTGTCATTGGGAACTACCATGCTGTTCTCTCTCTCTCTGTCTTATGTATGTATCTATGTATGTATGTAGTGACTTTGATGAAGGCCAAATTGTAATCACTGGACAGCTGACAAAAGCAGGGCTTGTGTTCCCAGTATTCAGTGGATCTTTTTCAGTCTGTTTCAGTGCACCCTTTTCTTGGTAGGCCGGATTAAATGCATTTGCAGGGTGCCAATATGCTACACACTCACACACGGAGTAGCACACGCTACTGTATTCAGTATACAGCATCCAGCGCTAATAGTCAACAGCATGTGGTGGACAATTTGGACCGAGTCACAGTGTTACCGAATAGTGTCACAGGGGCATGAATGGGATCCAATAAGATCTAGTGAGATTTGTGTTGGAGTGTTTGACTGTCTGTGTGCACTGTGCCAGGCCGAAGCCCTAAATATCCCCAGCAGTGGATTAGTGAAACAAGTTTATTTAAAGGGGGGCAGACAGAGAAGAAGAGAGTCAGTGTGTCTAACAGACGCAGACCTCAAGATGCAGCACATATACATGCAGAGCAATGAACACTTTGAAGTTTTCACCACCGTCTTCTCTCCACAAGGTTAGTAATGTGGCAATGCAGTCAGAGTTAGGCTGAAGCAAGTGTGCTTTTTATTTTGCATTGTAGTATATTCTCCGATATTGTGTGTACTTATTGTATATACTTATCATACTCATTCTGTGTGCATGTAATTTATTGTGCATTCACCATCCATATCAGCAAGGTAAACTGTATGAATTTGTTGTATTTATATGCATTTATTTGCTGAAGGATGACATGAGGTGTTCTATTACCCACTGGCTGCTATTAGTAATTCTCAATAAATGCAAATAACATGTTTCTGCTTTTGTATTTTGACAGTAAGCAGAGCAAGGCATCGGTACAGACATGAAGAACCAGATAAGGTATTTATAAAACTCCTATTTCTGTAAAGGCTATTGCTCAGTTCACCTGGTCCAGTGTGAAAGAGTTATTATTAATGCATATTATTAATGCATTATTAATGCATCACCTTGGATTATTTTATCATGTTTCAGCCAGACACGTAATTGAAGATTTACATTCCAGTATATCGACTGAGTATATGTTGTTACAGAAAAGAATAACAGCTAACATGCAAGAGAAAATACTTTTATGTTCTGTAATAAAAGGTGTATTAATTACTATATTAACACTGACATTTCTTCTGTGCCTATGGGTAAACATCTCTCCCAGGAATGTATATCATAATGCATTTTGGAATATTTAATTTACATAAAGATATACAAAACGTGCACAAAAAGGAAGTTAAGGTACATTTCACAGACTACTATATTGTCTATGAAATTACATTCATGTAACCAATATACTCATAGGATTTAATTCCAGAACAGTGCCAGTAATTTTGCACTCTTTTCTCGCAAATTACTGTTATTAATGCATTATCACAGATATTGCAACTGGACTGTATAGCTTGCAAATAAATTAGCTTGCAAACTTGCATTAGCCTACAGAATGACCATACTGGAGTAAAAGCTATACAGGCATTTCCTTTCCTGCACCCTTTTTCATGCAAATATGTGGTACCAAAACTTGGCTTCAAAGAAAAGCATGCTGTATGCATCTTTAACATGCACGGCTATCAGAATAACACTGTCAGTATTGGTTTAAAATCATTTGCACTGTGTTTTTATTTACATTTTTATTGTTTTTGCAACCCCTGCTCCAGTACCTAGGGTGGGCCAGTTAGTCATTAGCTTCATAAGCTCTGGTTAAAGGTGCAAGTAATCTAGGGTGGGAGAGGAATTAGTCGTCTTTGAATCCAGAGCCAGCTAATCCTTTCTCTTTTAAAAAGCTTATCCACTACATGAGTACGGGCCTTGTGAGATCAAGTAGGGTCTAGCTGCACTGCGGTGAAGGAAGTTAAACTTTCTGAATCTGCGTTTTTTCTTGTTTCAGTAAGTATTCATGTGTGACATGTCCACTAGGTGGTAGTGATACACAGGTATGTCCCCCAGTGGACTGATGAACTGGAACTGGCTCAGGGTGATGTCATCCAAGTCCTCTCCAAGCATGAAGAGTCCCGGTGGTTTGGGCGGCTGCACAACGGTCAGCAGGGCTACTTCCCTGCCTCCTGTGTCATTGAGCTGAGTCATAACACCCAGCATGTAAGTGAAGGCAAGCCCCCTGTTCAGGAATTACACAAAAAAAAAAAAAAAAACAAATTAAAGGTGGAAGAGCTTCATTGGTTCTCGCTTTCATTGGGAGGTTCTTTAAAGAATGAGTGTGAAGATAAACATTATTGCCTTAAATACCGATTTTTCAAATCCTCCAAACCTTGGCAAGTATTTACAGTTGCTATCAAGTATCTGCTTTGTCAAATTAATCTTTCATTTATTTAAATCAAATGTTCTGGAAATCCATGCAATATCTTGAGGTTGATTTAAGGAGAGGAGGAACTCAATCTGTGATATTAAGATAATTTTTTGTGACACTTTGCTGATATCGATTCTAATGATATGTAGGTGTTTACAATCAAACATACACTTTCTGCCCAGATAATTGTTCATTCTGAATCATTTTATAGGCTAGTCTATGACTTTTGCTCCAGCAGTACTTTAGTGGATTTGTTACTCAACTTTGCTGGACAGCGTCCACCCAGGAGTTGTGTATCCATGTTCTGAATATTTTATAATAGATGGGAACATGTAACATGTAAAAATTGGACAATGTGTTATTATTAGAAGAAATTATGCCCTGAGTATATTTTGGCTAACAACGACAGTCAGTGTGTAATAAGTGCATGAACTCCATAGGAACAAGCAGGTGATTGGATGTCAGGGATGTCATGTAATTTTCTTATTTTATCCCATCTAATCTTTTCCCATCTAATGTTTAAAAACTACTTTATGCAAATGTTGAATTAAAAATATACACAGATTTTGTCCTTTTTCAAACAGTGACACTGTTTTTCCATGAATTGCTTGTTTTAGCTTGTTTGCAAAATTAAATATCACGAAAAACCTGTGGTGATACATAATGACAGTGTCTTTAGTTACCTTTTTGCCACTGATGCTGTTCTGTAGTGTGTGACAGTGCAGAAATTAGTTACATAACGATGTGCAGTAAGGTCAGTATAAGAATGGACCTAATCCTGTTGTGCTATGACCTGATCTGTCCTGGTTGTGTTCCTAGAGGGATGAGGCCGCTAAGAATGGCCGAGGCTTACGGAGACACAGTTCAGTTCACGTTGGGGCCGTGGAGTTCCTCGGGGACCAAGCAGGGTAAGTGTGTGGGGGGTGTGTGTGTGCCTCTCCAACCCTCTGCTGCTCCACTTCACTTCTCTTGCCTTCACCTCCCCCAGCCCCTGTAGTTGCCCACCCAAAGCAGCTGCTCCCCCTCCAAACCACCACACCCCAAACAGGTGGCTCATCTCATACCTCATTAGTTAACAATGCACACAAACAGCTCAGCACATCTGATGAGTTCTCAGGCAGACAGCAGCAGCCTTCTTCTCGTCCTGTAAATTTTTGAACATCATGCAGAGTGACAGCAGTGTACGGAGACATTATTACAGGTGAAAAGAAAAACAGAAAGAAAGAAAGAAAGAAACCCCAAACAGATATTTGCTTTATCAGCACTATGCTCTAAAAAGTGCTGCTGACAATTTTTTACAATTTTTTTGAATGTCATGCAGTTTTGCAGCAACAGGTAGAAACAAAAAAAAAACAGATTTTTTTAAAATACAGTATATATTTCCTTTCCAGGGGCTGTAAATTTACACAAAAAAAGATAGTTTGCCTGATTTGCAAATGGACAAAATATTGACATTGATTGCAATAATTGTCTTTATTGAATTGCACAGTAGTGCTAATTCTGCTGCGAGAACTATGTAAAACTGATTGAATAGAAATGTGTGGCATAATAAAACTCAATTCATACAAAGATTTATTGCTTCGAGTGCATGTACCAGAAAGGAGCTGCCCCGGCTTATTCAGTAAAAATAACAACACACACACACACACACACACACACACGTCCTTGCAATATCTCAATAGTCACTTTCAGTGCTTGTAAAAATGCCTGTGTAGAGGCGCTAGGGTTAAAAAACAGAATTTCTCTATTAGCTAGATAACTTGAAGCCAGATAAGTTAAGCCTGTTTAATAGAAGCAGAGGGAAATAATGTCTTTATTGGACAGTTCTCTGTTTGGGCCTTTAGCTTTACTGAAAAATTGGGTTTTGTTTGTGTAGTGGAGGTGTGTTGGGTGTTCCTCTCAGTGTCCCTGTTGCCGTGAGTAGTGACAGCCCCCACTGCTTTGGCCTGAACAGCCTTCCCCTTGTCTCCCTCGCTCTCTCTCTCTCCCTCTCTCTCTCTCTCT
This sequence comes from Alestes dentex, assembly GCA_037576975.1. NCBI lineage: Eukaryota > Metazoa > Chordata > Actinopteri > Characiformes > Alestidae > Alestes > Alestes dentex. The sequence continues at coordinate 9,962,048 of JBBIGA010000001.1, forward strand.
CTCTCTCTCTCTCTGCCTCTCTCTCTCAAAGCACTGGAATCTGGGTCAGCAGGAATAAACAGGGCCTTTGTGCTTGTTGTTTCCTCTTTGTATCGCCCCAGTGGAGGCAGGCTGCAGGTCCCCAAGGGAGGGGAGGAGGGTCCCTTCCTGACCCTGAAGCATGAGGCCCAGGCCCCCAGCTCGCCCAGCTTACTCCACAAAATTCTGTCCAAACACCGCAGGAGAAGCTACTGCCAGGGGGCCAGCAACGGGGCCTTCGAACCTGACTGAGTCCCTCACCTCCTTGGCCCACGGGACAGCCTGGCACTCATCCCACAGCGGCACATCCCACACCGTTTATTCTGACTGGCTGGAAAGCATTCTTTTCACCATACCTGTATCATTCTAGATGACCACCGGTTGCTAAGCAACTTCTAAGATGCTGCTCTAATATGCTAATATGCTACAGTTTTGGCAAAAAAATAATACATTTTATTTAGCCTATATTTTGTAGATAACAGTAAGAAGGTAGTGTTTTCAGATTTCAGGTCAATACAGATATCACAGAAATCTGGATAAAGCAAAGAAACCCTTAATCAGTCAATTTTTCTGTTGCTGTGAGCATCCTGACCTATCACAGATGGTCTTTAGGTGTGTGAATCAAGTCATAATGCAGGCCAACCAACCAGTATTTGCCTCATGCTGCTTCTTACTATAGTCAAAATCAATCCATCGTAGCACTGCAAATGCATTGATTATGAGCTCTGTGCTGACCTGACAACATTTCTGGCCGAAGTGTGAGGCCGTAAGAAGAAATGACCACTTTAGTTTTGAATACCACCTTATCTAGAGTTAATAGCTGGGACTATGATGTCTCACAGCAAACAATAACATCTACAGCCACAGATGCAGAGATGTTAGAGTATATTTTCAATGTCCAAAATTCAAAGAAAAATCATATTTATTCAGTAGATTTCTTTTGCTTGTGGTTTGTGGACCCCCTGTCTTCTGGGGCCCCATGCATTTGCATGTTGGGAAAGACTGCCATTGACTGCGAGGCGTATCACAATCACATTATGTAACATGTCATAATAGCAAATAGCTAGTATGTCCATACTGTGCAGCGGTAATCAAGAGCACCTTTCACCATGTTCCATTTTCCTGCTGTTTGAGGGCTCTGGCTACTTTTGGAATGATTGAATCATTACCATGTGTTGCACTTAGCAGCCAGATGCAGCAGGCTCTTATTTATCACGTAACGCACTAGAACTCTGTGTTTGAGTACTTTTGGAGGGTATGACTACAGTGCGAGGCCCAGGTCTACTGGCAACACGACCAAAATCCCAGAATGGAATAATTAGGCCCCTGCCTTAAAGAGTAGGGGTTTGAGTAAGGGGACAAGGAAATAAAGGGTAAAAGAAAACATGCTAACTAAAAAGACCAATAGGTTAATACTGAAAAATGTGAATAGATTGTCTGTATTCTTAGGCCCAACTTTCTCTAAGTCACTGTTGTTGTTTGTTTTTGCTAATTTCCATATAGAATTTGCATTTCAAAATGATAGCCTCTCATTTTTATCTTAAGTTTTTCCAGATTTCCCCCTGAATTGTAATCTGCTCTATCCTGTACATGAAAAAACATCTATATTTTTACAATAAAATTCAAATAGAATGGTCTTATATTCTTCTACACACACTGCCATTCAAAAATGGCATCTTAATATTTTTTCTTGGTTTAATTATTTTAAAAACTGTGAAGTATTAAATATTATGAACTGGACACGAAAATGTTTTTAGATGTCAATGTTGGCCATCAGTCAAGAGTTGATCACTGCTTCTGAAATATATGGTAGGAAATATGAAGCGTCTGGATATTAATTTTTCGCTTTAGTATAATATATGTATATTGATCATACTGTAATTTTATTATTCTCTCTCATTTTCTTGTGTTTCTTAATAGTTGATTCGTGAGATCAGTGCATTTTATACATTAATCTGCATTTAATATTTATTCAATTGCACTTTAAGATAGTTTTTCCAAATGTTAATGATACTGTCCATAATTATGTTTATCTGATGTATATCAGGTCACTAATCAGGCGTATGTAGTATAATGAGCACTCTTTCTTTCCACTGTGTTTGTTCCCAAGTTATAAAGCAAAAAAGATCAAATCTGGGACACTACCCTGTCAGTAACCACACACAATAATTCCTCAAAGAACTGTCTACACACATTTTTGGGTCAGAACCCACACACTTGCATTCACACAGTTATTTCTCTAGTTGCTCCGCTGAAATAGCCCTATAGGGCCTGCCTGCAACATAACATGCTTCAAGTCAGCACTCTGTCACGTGCCTTAAGTCAGTTCTTTTGTTTCCTCTAAATGAACTGCCTTCATTTGAAGTAACTGACTTTCTGCAGGTTTTATATAAATAAAGCGCTTCAAGCCATCTGCTCAACATAGCTTAAGCCAAACCTGCAGCTTTCTCTCTTGGCTTCTGATGCCGGCCTCTCTGAAAGCTTTAATTAGTCTTAATCCAGGGGCAAACATAGCAAACGATGATGTCATACTGATGTCCTGCTTTATTTCTGCTTGTCGGTGCTTCAGAGAGTTAGAATATGGACTACAGTGCAAAAGTTTGGAATCATTTTCACCTTAAAAATAAAAACAGATCTCTCTCTCTCAAAAGAAAAGAAAATCTGAAGAAAATGAAGATAATTAAATGAAAACAAAACTGCATATTCTAAAATGACAGCTGACAGTTCTACATAATGTACAAAGAGATTTACACAGTATCAAAAGCAAAGTTAAATAAATTTAAATAATAATATAAGAAGCCTGATCATTTATTTGGGATGTATAAGAACAGCATTGTTGGGGTCCAATCAACCCTATACACTTTCTATGCATGCTGTGTGGGGCCCCACGAATTACGCAAGGGCCTCCTCCTCCGCCTTGTGTCAAAGCAGGTGTAATGTTTCAATGATGGAACTATTCTTTTGGTTGTGAAGGACAAAACAACCCCCTCGGGTTTGCAAAGGGCCCCAGAGTCATCAGTGGACCGACTCTGGCTGAGTTTTTGCGCACATTCTGGCCCTCTTATAAGATACACCTTTCTTGTTAGTACATTCTTTATATACAGTGTATGGGCTGTGGCTCTTTTTCCTTGCACAATATGTTTGTCATCTTCTCACCCAGGCAGTTTCTGACCACAGAACTGGTCAGACACCGAGGTGCTTAAAAATTCCAGTAACACTTCTATACCTGATACACTCATATTACTCATATTACACTCATATTAGTGCAACACACAATACCCATTACCATGTCAGTGTCCTTGTTTACCACTCATTCATCTAGTCAGCAGTTTTACTATGGTGGTCCCTTTTCTATGATGAATGATGTAGAGGGTGGCTCATAAATTGTGCAGGAACAGATGGGCTTCTGTCTGTAATTGTAAACCCACATATTGCACCTGAATGTGAAATGTTTCTGATAAGATGGGCAAAAAATGTGAATGTTTTTATTTGCTATTTTTGTTATTTGCATCCCCAGTACATCCACGTAATACAAGTTATTACGACATGTAAAATAACATAAATGACATGGCTCCAAACTCCTGACCATTATACTTACACGCATTCATATTCTAAGTTTGCTGCAGGGCTTTTCACATCTATGGCAGCTGGTACCTGGGGATCACCTGCTAGGTGAGCAGCTGTCAGGCAGCACATAGTGAGTTATCACACTCCAGCCACACCCAGGCGACACAGTGAACCCCTACAGCCTCCTGTCCATTCACCAGGTGCCTCCTCTGCAGAACAAGCCTGATCTACATTACACTCAAAGCAGCACCTTTTCAGCTCCGGTTACACCGCCCCCCCCAACCCCCAATCATATCAACTACCAATATTAACACCTGATACTGTCTCCGAGTTGCTGTATTTTTGAAGGTATATTTATATTGAACTGCTGCTGATAATTTGCACATATAAAGAACTCAGAATTGCTTTACAGTATTCTGTTTATTTGCCACTTCAGTGCTAATTGCAACATTTGCACATTTTGTGGATGTGAAAAATTACCCTTGTACTTAATTGCACATTTTGGCTTCCAGTTTAGAGTTTATATTTATAGTTTATTTATTTCAGTGTATTCTAGGTGTCTTCTTGTGCTCTGGAGCCAAGCTATCTTGTCTCACTATGTACATCTATACAGCTGAGATGACAATCAAATTTACTTTGACTTTGCCTAGTACACATATACTAAACATGACTTGATATTAAAAATGTAGACAATAAATCAAAATGCCTTCTGCTTATCCATAACTGCATTTGTTTAATAGCTGTGACCACATAATTCATAGTAGATACAGGCTAATAAGCCTGAAGCTTAATAACTGAATAATAGGGGTTAATCCACATCTGTTACGGATCACACATCATGTCATCGTCAGGGGCTGACAGTGTGGCTGCTTTTTTTTTTTCTCTCTCTCTTTTAATATCTGTAACTTTTTCCTATGCCTGTCAGGCGTCTGCTTCACGCCCTGCTGCATTTATTCATAGCTTCCTCCTCTGTGTTCAAGCACTCTGTAGTTATGCGTCTGGACTGTCTCTACTGTCCAGACTCTCAGCAGTGGCCCTCGTGCGGGCCAATGGAAACTCTGACCTATATAAGCGTGCAGGCAGGCCAGGCCTTCAGAGCAGCTCGCCCTGGCTTTCCCGCTCAACCAGGACCTGCACTGGGGGTGCCTGCCAGATGACTGGGGTTGTCACTGCTATAATGGCCTGCCATCTGCTGTCTGGCACACACAAAGGCTGGCAGTGTGCGTGCAGGCACAGGGGGAGGGGCTTCACAGAGATGAGTTTGCACCCCACCACATGCCGTGTTGGGACACCTCTAAACACACACACCCACACACACACACACACATTTCTAAACGAGGGATTATGCATGGTTGTTTATGTCTTCAAAGAGTGGTGTTATCTGCATGAGTCATGTGACTTCATTTCTGCACCTTTTTATAAACAATCGGAGGAAAACTGCAGCATTTTTGGACAGAATCTCTGAAAAAAAACTGCCCTTTGCCTTCTATTATAAATTCATTCATTTCGACGCAACAGATTTTCTTGTCTAAGCACAGGGGATACATGTCAAAATTATTGTCAGTGGTAACTTACCGCACAATGTTGTTACAACACATAGAAATCTGATTGAAAATATGACGTGCTCCTTTTTGCTGTTGATCGAGTTTATTAGTGACCACATCTGAGCACACAGACCATCTTCAGTCAACAGGTGTTTGTTTTGGGCCTGGCCAGCATGTTGTTTACAAGCATATACAGTCCAAAAAAGACTGTCGATTTGCCTTTGACATCACTCGAGCCTCTGTTGGGCCACAATAGCACAGCTTTTCTGAGTCAGAAGGAGAAATGATTTAGAGCACTTGTGCCACAGGCTTGTAATGGCCCTAGGCAGCAGAAGGCATGTCAGTAGGGCCGTGTGCCCCCTCCATTTGGGGGCAATTGAGTGAATGGGCCTGTAAAACTAACAGACTCGGGGAACAATGGAACCAAAAGACATTATTTCATGGGCGAGTGGGCCCCTTGAGCCAGAGCAGCTGACCTGCGGAGAGGCCTCTTGTTCAGAAAGGGCGCGTGTCCGTAAATGACAAGCTGACAGGGCTCACCCCCACAAACTCCACAGACAGGAGTTTAGCAGTCAGCCCCAGAGACTCCACCTGCGCTGCCTGCCATTGGCACCTGGCTTTCAGTCAGAACTGGTAAGGGGAACAAGACTGCTATGGGTGCTGAATCTGTTTATGACATGAACAAGGCTATACAAGATAAGATGTGAGAGCCAGTGACAAATCATTTATTTTAAAGGGATACTTCATCAACTAAATTAAATAAAATCAAATATGCACAACAGTCATATCCGGTGCAGTCAGTACATACTACAAACTACATTTCAATTCAGCATCTCCATCTGTAAGGTTTCTATGAAAATGGATTAATGTACATTGCGTAGCAAAAATCAGCAGCAGCCGTCTTAAACTTTGTCCATATTTATAGCTAACAGTATGTCAGACTGAGTCTGAAACCTCATAAGCAAATTTTCCGTTATTTCAAGACGGCTTATGTGTTGCTTCGTCGACTACATTTGCCATCAGAGAAAAATTGTGCAAACTGAAAAAAACAGCACGCTCCATCATTACTCAGTGAAGAGAACTGAGACCACAGCATAATGAACAAAGCGTTTTATTTACTTTTTCCTCAGTAAGTACAACGGTCACAGATGGTTATTGGCAGGATTCAGAAAAACAGGCAAAAGCTGATCAGCAAAATATTGTCATGTTTGAAATGAAACTGCTTTTTCGTAAAAAATGTAAGCGAGATTATTCGAATGTATCACGTTTCATGCATTGTTTTAAAATGCTACTTGTACTTACTTCCCTCAAAACCTACAATTAGGTGGTTGAGCGTTAGAAAATAGAATTTTATATACATAAACTTGCACCTACATTACAAACGAGACAAAAATGTACATACATGCATCAAACCAGACACCGAATTTTTTTTTAAATGCTCTTTTAGCTGTTACCTGCATTGTTACATTAAATAATATTGTATATTATGCTATAACACATGGTGGGTGAATATCTTATGATTCATGAACACAGACCTTGTGTTGGATTATTTTTTAGATAAATGGCTGCCTTAAATGCTTAAGTCAATGTGCTGAACAAAACATTTATCACTGGAAACAAGTTCTGTGCATTTCAGCACCACTCGTTTTAAAAATGCCTTAATGCAAACCCCTTCAGAAACCTCTAATACTACTGGATAATTTCACATTGAGCCCTGTTTGTTATTGCCCAGAAGAATGCAATGCTCTACTGGAACAAGTTCAAAAGGGACACCTTCAATACCAGACTTCAAATTTGTGACATATGACTACATTTCAATCTCCGAAGGTCTGTACTTGTGTTTCTATCATTAGTATGGCCTCTTCATTTGTGTTTCTCAGTAGCAGCTAGTGCACCCATCGATTTCACCAGTAGATTTACTGAGTGAGAGAGGAACTCTTATCTGTTCTTATTCAGACACCATCCTAACTGTCAGTGTTTCATTTTTTTATAAAGAAACATTCAGCCACTCTTACAATAAAAAAAACCAAACAAGTTCTCAAAATGTAAACACTACAGGGGACTGTTAAAAAAAAAAAAAAAACAACAAACAAACAAACAGAGACTGAGAACAAACCAACATTCAAACAACATTTAAAAAGTGCAATTTGCCTACATCGAACATTTGGAGGCTGAATGCTGCTACCTATATTTAAACTGGTTTGAACTCAACTGAGAACTTTGGAGATGACTTCCTGCAAGTTAGATTTACACCAATTAGAAAAGAATGATTAGTGGCAGTGTATGTAATTAAAAACTGTTTAGAAAAATGTGTGACGGAAGGTAGCCAAATCCTTTTTTTTTCCTCGATACGACGGAAATAAAATTAAAAGATTCTCTTTATATCTTTGCAATAAATAAATTAGTAGAGATTTAATAAATAGAACCTACAGCTCTAAATGAAAAGAGAAATCCATTTTGCCAAGGATGTGAATGTCTTGGAATCTGTTACTTCTGTGAGAATGCACAAATATCAGTACCAAAACATGATTATGGTAAGATTGACTAAAGCAGCTAAAATACTAGTTTAGGCTGCAGTCACAGCTGTGTCTGTCAGCAAAAAGGTAGGTTTGTTTTTTTTTTTTTTCTCGAAACTGGACAGTCCAGGTGTTCAATAAACAACAATTCTAATTTTACAGTAGAAAATAAATTACAGAACAACAAAAACAAAAAAGAGGTACCCTTCCTTTTGACGCTACTTTGCAGACAAATGCTGTACAATACATTCAGTGAGTGTCATACTCAGCATAAACGGAGCAGAACCTTATGTTACGGTTCGAGCCCAAACAGTCGCATTGCAAGTGCTATCCAGTTCCTCTGAAAACACGGCTTGAGCTCCTCTCCTTAACACAAAACCACAATCAGTAGTGCAACACTGCCAGTGCTTTCCAATCCTTAAGACGCCATATTGGTTTAAAAAAAGAAAAAGAAACATGCTAAAAACCTGGAAGACAGACTGGTATGTGATTTTTGTTTGTTCAGTCAAAGGGGAACTGCACCCTAAATCATTTTTTTTTGGCCCTGACCTGGGCTGCCTGGCACTGACATGAGAGCGAAAAGCACCTGGACTGGAAAAATGCTTTGTGTCTCAACATATCAGAAAGATACAACTGACCTGTCCATGCTCTATCCACAAATGCATTCTTTCAAACTAATGAGAAATTTTACTTTTTGAAAATTACTATTCATTTTTTATTAAAGATGGAAGGGTTTTAACACCCGCAGTCAAATGACATGTTTTGTTCAATTTTGTTGAAACAGAAGTACAGTGAACAAACCTAAATGTCTTTTTTAAATATTAGTGCACAATTTCTGTTTAGTTCTAAATATTGAATTAAATTATTGTCAAATATATGCCATTATTATTGTATGACCCATATTACTATTATGTTTTCCCCCCAATATGTTCCAATAAATTCAGCAAATAAACAGTATTTATGCAGTTTTACACAGAAGTGTGTTCCCTCTTGAGGATGTATTTATTTTACGTAGAAATTTTATTTGTCCTGGGCCTAAAGTTTTGCACCCGGGACAAAAAACCTGGATTTGTTGTTTAATCCCTGCTAAACTATGCAGAGTTGCACATTCACTGTTGTTCTTTCCAACTTGCCTGGTTTCTTTTAAATAGTTTTGAACAATACGCTTACTGTTAGCAATGTGGCAACTTTAACAAAGAATAAATTGTTTGCCAGCACTGTAAATTATGGTCAGCAGTTGCTACAAAACAATGCATTTGAGGGTAGAGCATGAATGAGTTGAGGCAAAAAAAAAAAAAGATCTTGGGTTTAATTCCATCTCATCGATGTAATACTCAAAACTCTCTCACTACACTGTCTACACCTAAAAAGTTATGTGATCTGATACATCCACTGAAATACCTTGTCAAAGGTAAGCAAATCTAAAACTACTGTCAATGCAAATGTGTAATCCTACAAGGAAAGCAGGTCATGTTCTTTTAGTTACAAACCTGGCTATGTCTATGTCTCCTAAGTCTCAAAGCCAAGTCTCTAGCCTGCTTCTTTGTGTGTTAACGCAGCCTGCTATGCAATACATAGTCATATAAGTAAGTCTTTAGTGAATATATACAAAGAGGTGGACGTTAAGTTCCCTATGCCAGATTGTCTAAAGGAGTAGCGCAGGCATGGGGCAGGGACGGCTTCTCTGCTGGAGTAGGGTGGAGCAGACCTTACAGGACCAGCGCTCTTGGAGTGCAGGGCAGCTGGGAGGAGGTCAGGTAGCGCCTGGCCTGCTCAGTCATAATCAGCTGGTCCTCCGTCTTCCCATACACCACTGCCTCCCACTCGCTGCTAGCCTGCAAGAGAGATGGGGCCACAGAGGTTTAGGAATTTTATTGGGTAACTTTTTAAATGTATTTGATTAGCACCATTGGTGTGCTTCAAAACACTGGAGTATGCCTTTAACTCTTAGTAGTCTACTAGAAGTCTACAATTGTTACCATTGTTTTTGTCTACTATACAAATGCATTTCAGTAATTCGATAATTAATTTCATAGTTAGTAATATAATGAATTACACTTACTTAGATTATTAATCTTGCCACATAAGAAGGACAATAACGTTATTAGATCTTTAATTCAGTCTAAATTCTCCCCTTAAATCCGGAATTTCAATGAAACATGCCTTCTTGTTTCAATGCTTTATACATTGAGAAATAAATCACATAGAATTACAACACACTTTTGTTTGTCCATGTCCATGCTTCTATGGCATTCCATGTCCTGTTTGTGAAAAGCGTAAGAAAAAGCAGAAAGACATCTAACCTGAGTAGGGGTTTGGTAAGCCAGGTTTCTGTGCGCACAGAACTCTTTTTTTGCCTGTGGGCTGAGGGGGTACATGGGTGGGTCAGAGTCCTCCTTTACTGAATCAGGAGAGCAGGAGAGCTTCTCTCTCTCAGCCAGTGGGGTCAGCAACAGAGTGCTGCTCAACAAGCCATCATTGTGAGACTGGAAACAAGAGAAGGAAGCATTTGTAGGCTGAATAAACAGAAACATTTACAGGCTGAATAAAATTAGTCTATTAATTAACAGCAATGGAAGGGTTTGTAAAATGTTTTAACAAAAAAAAAAAAACACACACACAAAAACACATAATAATGGTTTTTGAGCTGGAGTGGTTTTACCAGGGCAAATTGTGTAAGGCCTAATTGAGATAATGTGTGTAATTTTCTTAAAACAGCTTAAACTGAAGCATCATAGCCTGGATCTGCATGTCATAGTTACATAGCCATGTCTATTAAAACATTCTGTTTACAATTTATATGTTCTGTCTATGAACCTTTAAGTTCTGCCAAACACCAAAAGCCATTCACTCTAGAATTAGTAGAAAGTGACAGATATTGGATAGTGGATTAGAATTGGTAAAATATGTAATCAAAAATTAAAGTAAATCCTCAGTTAATACTAAAAGCACTGGAATAAAGCTTAAGATAAAGACAACAGAGACAGTGTTCTTACTGGAGCACTAGTGCTGATGTGCTGCTGAGGGAACAGCTGTAGACCAAGGCATTCCTTCCCCCAGCTATCCAACAACAAGGACTTCCTCACCTTCCTGGCAGGAGCATCCATCTAAATATCATCCCAAGAAAAAAATGTGAGGGAAAAGGGAAATGTACACAAATACCCCATTGTTAATAACAAAGTGAACTGATGAAGACCATACCTCATAGACTCTGTGTTCAGACTGAGTTTGTCCTTGAGTGAAGATATCGGCCCCTGTCTCCTCTCTCAACACTTCTCTAATGTCCTCTTCCAGAAAAGCCAGCGGCTGAGGCTGCATACAGCAGAAAACACTCATATACTAAACACTGGTAGAAACTTAAGACAAACTCAAAGTACTGAATAAGAGGTCCTTGCTGATTCATAGAGGTCCACAGAGGTCCATAGAGACATACCACAATTTTTAATGGCCCGTGCATCTTCTCCTGTGCTGCCAGGGCATTTTTGAACGGAGTGGGTGTCCTTGGGGTGAGGTTCATTATGGACTTCCGGACCTTAGGGGTTCTGAAACTGAGCAGTTGATAATTATTATTTATGTGCTTTGCTACATGAAAGTGTGAAACAGTAACTGCATGCAGTTTGATGAATCAAGATGTTTCTTGATGCTAACTGGTGGTTATAAACCTCTGTTACTTGTTAGCTACATTACCCGTAGGATTCCGTTGCAACAGCAAAGAAAAAAAACAACCAGTAATAGTTATGTTTTGGCAGGTCCATTACATGTGATCTGAAATAGTGTTGAGAAGCCTCTTACCCAGCATTTTCCTTCTGATGTTTGGGTGTGGTTTCCCTCTGGTGTGGCGTGCTAAGGAAGCATTTTTGCCCACACACCGGAGTGGATGTAAGTGCTGGGTTGTCTAGGTTCAAATGCTCAGTGCCAGATATATTGAAGAACTAGAGTAGAAGTAGACACAAAACCAAAAGCAATTTGTGGGTAAAAAAAAAAAAAAAGCCTGGGACAATTTAATGGCTTTGATTATACTGTAGTTATCACTGCATACCTGGGAGGGAGAGAATGGTAGCCCTTTGACTGGCGTGCCTTTGGGTGAGCTGCTGGCCGTGTCTCTAAAGGAACCACATTTTCTGTCGTCAGTGGGAGACTGGTCTTCCGTTTCTCTTGTCTTCTTTCTTGGTGCAGATGATGGTGGGGTGCTAAATTTGCTCACAGATGGGGTGGTGGTATGAACAGGCTTCCCTTGCCCCATCCCAACTCGCGGCCTGTTGAGATCTTGGACAGCAAGACCATTTAGGTGGTACCCAATGACCTCTGCGCTGTTCTCCTGCGCTGAGTATGCCCCACAAAGGCCAGTGGGCTTAGGAGGACTCACAGCCTCAGACAGGTCGAAACTAGTCACCTCACTCCAGGCTATGGGATCCTGCAGAGAAAGACACACTTACAGTTGATATCTTACTTCTCATTCCAGTAATAACTTTCTTTGGCTTGAGGCTTTTGATGCATTATTAATTAAAAACAACAGGCAACACATTTCATGATGCACTAAACTAATTGCTTGGGAGGGCAGAGATTTACAGCCCATTGCAATGATCATAAATGAGATCATTCCAGTTACTCCTGGTCCATCTTATTAGCATTTCTGGATCAAACATTTGTACTATATGAACAACATACTTCAATGAATAGGCTCAACATGCCTTCAGGATGCATGGGTGGGCTCCGCTCACCGAGTCAATGAGCTCCATGGTTTCTGCAAATTCAGGAATGGTCTGCAGGGTGGACAGTACAGCGCTGGCCTCCACTGCCAGGAACTTGCTCGGGGAGACATGAGCAGGAACGGGTTGAGGACGGGCCTCCTCTGGACGACACAGCTCAGCACCCTCCCCCAGACTCCCTGTGGTGGTCACGGTGTCATCCGCCAGGCTGTCTGACCAGCTGGAATAACTCTCTGGATTCTGAAGTGGAGCAGACCATTGTGATTTAGACAAGTGAGTTCAAAGGGCAGTGGACAGCAAGTGAAGAGCAGTGATGGAATATGAGGGACAGTAATGAGGTTCAGGATGAGGGAAAGAAAACCGTGGTGTCCAGGTCAGTGAGTAAAGTCTGAAATCAACACTACAGCAGAGTCAGCAGACACTAAACAGTGATAAGTTACAAAGCCTACAAATTAGTCACTCGCAGTTAACAAACCCAATTTTGATAAACTATGATGCTGAACAAAAACAAGGCAATAGCTCACCTGTTTGCTTATTCTATACTTTAAAACATGCAAACAAGAGAATAAATAGTTAATCAGAACTAACAAATTGCATTAAAGGGGCTAGAATTAAACAGTTTCTTGTATTTATTTCTCTGAGGTCCACTTATGACATTTTTTGACATAAACAAAAACAATTTGTTAATAATTCCAGCCTCTCTATTAATTAGAATTCAACAACCATTAGAATGAAACAGACTGTTTGTTACTGTGCCTTTAAGACCAATATGTAAATAGCCTATGTTCTGACTGACTGCCCTGCAGTGTGCCACATTCAAAAGGCTGAAACATAAATAACATCAGGATAAATGAGTGGGGTTCAACTACTGAAGCCTGAAAAAGCAGATGTTTTTGCAGCTTAGTTTCCATGTATGAACTGTATGGACTTTGGGGCTTTGAAAAAAGCTTCACATTTGAAAGACATTGATACTAAATTAGCCTCTTTTATTTAAAAGAAAAAGGGAAAAAAGTGTGTTTTGTTCCAAATGTGTCCTTATAATTTAAAAGCTAGAGGCAACAAAAATAAAGAAAACAAAGGACTTTACTATTGCCAATTTACAAAGCACAGAGGAGATAAAAGCAACAAAAAATTTTAGCAATGATGAAAGCAATTTATTCCAAGCAAAGTTTCTTCATCAGGCGCTTTCATGCTGTGCACTGGAGGATGTGGTTACCAACAGCAGGCCACTATCATGTAGGGTAGCAGCGAAGGTAAGCTGGGGTCACCAAGCGCAGCTGTTGGGTTGGGGGGGGGCAGGGGGTGTGAGAGAGATAATGGAAGAACTAGTGAAGCCTACAGCGCACTCTACTCTACGCGCACACATGTAGGTTCTTACACGAGGGCCGGAATGTCTTCTGACTTCATTCTCAGCTGACATAAGCAGCAGCTCTAGCTCCTTAATTCGCTGCTCTTTGTCGGGATCATCGTGGCTTGGCTGTGGGGGTGGGACCGGGAGGAAATCAAGAGAGGGAAGAAACGAGAGAAGAGACGAAGACAACGAGTTTACTGGCAGAACCACAAACACTTCATGGACTCAGATTCCAAATTCCACCAGGCATAACTTGGAAGTACTTTGAGTTTGTTTTATTTAAACAAGCTAATTTTACAGCTGTACTAAAAACACTCATCTCACATATTCATATAGGCCCAGGCCTACTGTATGATCTGCAATATACCCATGGTGTAATTCAGAAGAAGAGCAATTTATAACATAATCAGCACACACATGCGGTTCAGACACAACACAGACGGGTGTTTCTGGGGAAACTCTTTGATTGAGAGAAAAGCAGGCAGGTCTCTGGCAGAGGGAAACAACAAGAGAAAACAAAACCCAAAAACAGGACAGCATAAAACAGCTACACTTAGAGCAGCACTCACCGACATGAAGCTGGAGCCCTCTGTGATGCTGTCCATGCACTGCCCACTCACAGAGCCATACGAGTATCCCGTCAGCTGCATGCAGGACAAATCAGAATGATTTCCACAATGATCCCTATTTATCAAAGTTGCAAGCAACTGGCTGAGCAAACTGCTGGTTCTAAATAGAAAAACCCTTAAGTTTAAAGTTGCTTCAGTGTTTTCTAAGCTGAACTGTGCTAGAAATCAAACACTATAGCTCTAACGTAGTATAATGAGATAGGAATATAGGATAACAGGAATCGTCAAATAACATTCTTTTCAGGATAGTTCAAAAAGTTTAATTATATATTGGATTGGTCATATCTGACTCATATCTGATTCAGTATATCAGGTTAGTGCATCACTAGTTGAGAGTAGAGTAATAAAATCTACTGCTACAGACAATGAAGGCACTGTAACCTGGGACTGGTCATTCATGAGCAGTTGGCTCTGGTTGTGGCTGTGCTGTTGCTCTACAGAGGGGCAGGCTTTGTGGCGTCTCTTCATGGGCTGTTCACTGTTAAAGCTCCTGCTACCCTCCTGCAGATAGCCCTCCTGCTCCACCTTCCTGCGCATGGTGGAGTTCCAGTGGTTCTTAATGGAGTTGTCTGTCCTGGATGTGAGAGATAATATATGGTCTGAATGTGGTTCCAATGGTACAATCAAACAGCAGGAAAAACTCATGGTTGTCAAGAAATGTGGTTGTACATTTGTCACACATTTATAAGTCCTCATGTGTAATTACATTAATAATTATAATTACAACAACATTATATTACACAGACAGAACACGTTTGTCCTGACAATGTATGAAAAAGAACACACATTCATAAAAGACCATAAACATTTATTTAAGCGCGTAGCACTGTACCTTCCAGGTAGCAGCTTTGAGATCTCAGCCCAGCGGTTCCCAAGGCGTTTGTGTGCCTCATATATGATGCGGTCTTCTTCCTGGGTCCAGGAGGATTTCTTCACCTCTGGATTGAGGTGATTGTGCCAGCGCTCTCGACACTGCTTTCCTATGCGCCCTTGCAGGTGCTTAGCAATGACTGACCATCGCTTGGGGCCATACTTATGCACCAGCTCTATCACCTGTATAGAAATTAGGTAATACAACAGCACCTTAGTTAACCAGCCTGTCACAAAGATGAGGTGGTCTGTTGTAGTTTATGAGCAGTTTCTTTTTCTTTTCACACTTTTCTCTTTCCATGAATTTGGATAAAACGGAAGACCCAATAAACCTCCAGTATAAATAAATTGTGAATAGTGAACCAGTGTTCGTAGGATTCTTTAAGCACAGAAGTCATGACATTACCATTCAGGGAATGCATGACTTCGCCTCCAAGTTATTCGGGCCTAATCAGTGCTTACCCTGGCTTGGTTTCCAATGTCTCACAAGGTTACAGAAGTAACACACAGTATATCTACGGCTGCTACAGTATTAATGTTCCAAGTAAACATGCAGATTTCACTATTACATATAATGTAACTACAGAACCTACCATGTTACATAGGATGTTCTGAAGCTTTTGCTGCTAGCTTGGACAATCTTTGCCCCTTCACCGTAATTACAGCACAGAACTTGTTTTGTTAAAATACCTACATGTTAATCACTATTTAGTTAGGATGAGTTTTGCATGGGAAGGTGGGGTAATGTAATTACTGCTGATGTGTCTCAGTGATCTTAGTCCCACTCAAAACTGCCATGTAATATTTATGGACCACATGCTCCCACAGCACATTTTACCTGCTTTATCAGTATTTTGGCAATGTAAAGTTGTGTTCTACACCTTCTACAACTGGGATCTTTGTTGTGTAAAACCAACCACAAGAGCTACACAAGAACACATCGGTGGGAGGAGCTACAGTTTTATACAAAACCTACCAGCATAAGCCACAGCCTTTCTCAAAACTGGTAATGATGTCGGACATCTGACATTGACTACCTAAGGGCAGAATCCTGGAGGCTCTAATGAGAGGGATTTCTTCTACCTTCAAAAGTCATGATTTCACACTGAGAACCACCTCTGTTATTCTTGTGCTGCTGAGAGCCCAGCTCATCTTACCCTCTGGTCCTCTTCTTTTGTCCACGGTCCTTTCACCAGCTCTGGGTTGAGGACCTTCTGCCAGCGGTGTTGACATTGGCCATCTGTCCTTGTCTGTCAGAGAGCAACAAAATCCCAGATCAACACCTGCAGTTATCACACACCTATAATAAAACCTGTTTAATCCAATATAATAATATACCAACTATATACCCCTCTTCCCAACCAGTCGTTTGCATATACAATGCTACAGTTACTCTCAACCAGAATATATTTAGATTTTTTTTTACTCAAACTGTTGTTTTACTTACTGGGAAGTAATTTGCAATTAATTTCCATGCCTCGGTGCCATGTTGATCAACAAGCTTCTTAAGCCTCTCATCCTGGGCACAGAAAAAAGAGAGTCAGGAGGAGTCCTATTCCTAATACTACTGGCCTACTTTGTTAGGAGTGTAAACAGTGCCTCAGGAAGGATGACGACCAGCCCACTTCTTTTTCCACTACGGAATGTAAGTGAGTTTCAAAGCACTATGGTACTTTCAGTCTGGTGATTCTTCAGTGTAACAAGTATGGTGAAAAAGTGTTACACTGAATTTACTTGATTCAAATACGTCAGTGTAAATAAAATAACACGAATCTGACTTGAAATTGTGTTCACATAATATTTACTTTGTGTTAAAATAATGTACACATTTGAATCTAGCAAATTCTATACATTAAGCTATCAATTTAAAAACCAAATCCATTACAACAGAGAGATGGCACAAAGACATGCTGTAGAGTTTCTTAGTCAAATACAGGCAGATTCACAGATACCTCTTCTCTGGACCATTTAACTTTGCTGAGCATCTTTTTTGAGTTCTTGGGGTCTCTGCTGTCAGGATCTGTAGAATGACGCTCTTCATCCTCATCCTCACTGGGAAGACAAAAGTCAGAAAAGGTAAGAGCGATCTCTGAACATCTAACCCTTCGTACGGTTGAACAGCAACAGCATTTATCATAAATATATGTCTTTAGGAAATTTATCAAAATTAATGAATCAGTTTTAGATCCTTGTTCAATGTGAACACAAAAACGTCCATTCCATTCAACATGAATGCAAAAAAGTAGAGAAATTAGCAAGCACATAAAAATAACATGCTGGTCTGATCCTACAAGTTATGTCTATGTTAACGTATGTGTTAAAATCGTGACTGAAACACCACATTTACATGAACATATGCACTCGCTGACTAGTGCGCTATACTATTCCAGTATAGGTTATCAATATTATATCAAATTAAGCTTTGCTGTAATGTTCTGCAACAGGCTGAAGCAATTCTGGATATGCATAGCACCTCAGCCTACAGGAATGCCTTGTTGCTTGGCAACATTTCCCTACACACTGAGCTCCAGAGTATTTCAGCACTGCTGTGTGTTGAGGCGATGAGTTGTCCCGGGATACCAGAGGGCAAACTCAATACCAAAGCATTTGCTCGGCCCTGAAAACAAGACAAGCATTTTACTCTACATTTAAGGCAGCCAACCTAACCTGCCATATGAATTATTACTCCCCCCACTATGAAATATGCAGCTGAAAGAACACTGCTGTTTTTGGGGCTACTTCAGTAGTTATTTGTTGGACAAAAACGCTAATCTGAATATTTTCGTGCCTTCTTGCATTCTGCACACTCCTAAACTGTGATCTGTACACCATAGTCCAAGTCAGACTGAAAAGGTACAAATATGGAAATCTAAAATCCCACTAGGCATGTTTCTGGGCCGAACAAGGCCTCCTATTGGTCGCAAGTGTTATGCCCCCTATGAAAGAGGTTTTTCAGCCAAAAAAACATGCCAATTGAATTGCAGCATGAAGCTCCCCCTCTGGGAAAGACTGAGGAAGAACTCTGAAATAAACGGCTTCTTTCTCCTTCAGAGGTGTGCTGGAGGCACGCCGAGCAAACGCTCAGCCAATGGCAGAATCAGACATCAGAGCCTGAGCTTTCAAATCTGTCCAGTAAGACCAAGCTCCCTTAAAAACCAAAAATGTTATTTAAAATCTATACAAAATGTAATTCACCATCAAGAAAACGTCTAAATACATAAAAAATAATGCTATCTGTGTAATAATGGACATGGATATTTTATTGA
Organism: Alestes dentex; assembly: GCA_037576975.1. NCBI lineage: Eukaryota > Metazoa > Chordata > Actinopteri > Characiformes > Alestidae > Alestes > Alestes dentex. The sequence continues at coordinate 9,980,518 of JBBIGA010000001.1, forward strand.
GGATTCAATCGGCTTTTTGATATTTTGTGTGTGAAAATGTATTGGCCGCAGAGAGCTGTGATCATTATCATGGTTTGGCACAGAAAAACATTGATGTTATCTCAAAATAAGAGTGCAAAACAGTGACTGAACTACAAACTCTATAAAGACAAATAGGTTGCACTCAGACAGCAAGTTTTCTTCACTGAAGGTGACTTGAAAGACATCACAGACAACAAATGAAAGACTTTCAGAAGCAAGACAGGAGCCTAAAAGGGCACTACAGTCTTAAAATTCAATACACCATTTTAAATGCTCACTTTTTAAACTCTTATTTCCTACTACTATAAAAAAAGTTCAAATAACATAATCTGTGTTCACATCAAAAGCATGCTTAATTTTTTAACAGTATTCAAACGTGAACAAACGTGAATAGTTTCAGGCCCACTCCCCATAAGAGGCACACAGAAAGGGGCAAGGGCAGGGAAACACACACACACACACACACACACACACACACACACACACACACACAGAGCTGTGCATTCATCCATACATTACGTAATGACCATGCCTGGGCGTTCAGGCTTTTCAAGTACACTCTCCGTCTCTCACATTCACTTATTTTCATTGCCTTTTTTGGATAAGACCACTTATTCCTTTAGTATTTCCATGCACTTCACTTCTTACATTAGGGCTGCATGGACAAAATATTAGTACTGCGATTATACCAAGACAATTCTCATGTCTTTCAATATGTTAAAGCGCCCATATCACTACTTTATGGAGATAAAAAGGCAATTAATTGTGTTAAAAGTTTCAAAATGTACACATCCCTCAGCCACACTGCCCACATATGGAAATTAAGTTTTAACCCATTTTCAAATCAATTTTTGCGTTGTCACAAAAACACATTTATACATAACGCTTGCTCAGCCCCACCCATTCATGCTGAAGTTCTAAGGAGTGTTTCAGCACCTTGCTGCTATTTGAATGAGCTGCAAAACAGGGTGGAAAAATTATATCAGAAAAGACATAATTTGCATATACTAGTCTGAAAGGCACAGAAACAACAACAGGCTGTTTAACTCCTCCCCGTTTGGTAGGTGATCTTTTTAACTCATTACTCAGTTCCGAATCAGATTTGTGCAAAATAACTCAACTGTTTAAACTGTGAATTGACTGAATGTAACTGAATGTTAATCTCATTACCATATCATCTGTAAAACCAGCCGTTTTGCACTACTGATCTGCTGGCACAGTACACTATATCTTACAGCAATGTTCTTTTGTTACAATAATGTTCTTGTAATTGTGTTTCACTATTGTTCACTGTCTATTTTCTTTTTGAAACTTCTATTGTCTTATTATCTTTTACTTTGTTGCACTGATCTTGCTAAAGACAAAATAATTTCCTTCAGGATAAATAAAAAGGTCTTTATTATCTTATGAAGTGAAAAGGAGTGGTTGGTCAGTGTGGAGGATAATATTCAAGCAGAAGACTGGGGTTTGACTCCCACCCTGGGTGACACCACACTACACCAGTAAGTGTCCTCGGGCAAGATCCCTAACACTAGAACCCTGGGTGACACCACACTACACCAGTAAGTGTCCTCGGGTAAGATCCCTAACACTAGATTCACCTACAGCTGTGATACGCAAAAGTTGTAAATTGCTTTGGATAAAACTGTCTGCCAAAATGATGTAAACAGAAAAGTGTGAATAAATTATGCTGAATTATTAAATACAGTTTTGACACACAAACACACAAGCATCATAGGAAAATGAGGAGAAATGTAGAACATGGGCCTTTTAAAAACAATTTTAAAAATGAGTCTCTTTAATGGTTAAACATTATTACTTAATATTGTGATTAAAAATTAACAAATGATATATTGTACAGCCCTACCCTACAAGTAAATAGCCATACCCAAAAGTATATAGGACTGGTTCTGCAAACAAGATATAGACTTTTTCTTATTTAAGACTTTGAAAACACATTCTAACAACATTTACTATGATACATTTACATGAACTACAAAGCAACCTAAAGGCCTCCAAGAGATTTTCTGTCACGGTTTAATCATTCCAATTTAAAGCCTTGGAATCTAAAGTGCAACACATACATTTTAGAGCTTTTTTCCAGAACTTTATGTATTTTGTTACAGACTATTTGATGTGCAGATCAGGTTTTATAACAACATCTATTGTGATCTAATAAGAGCTAAAGGATACACATCTTTTAATACTTTTTCCAGTAGTATTGTCTAGTTAGTTAATGCATAGTACATGTTTATGTGCACTACATAATAACCTATTTAACAATATAATAATTTACTTTCCTCATATTGTAAGTTGCTTTGGCTAAAAGCGTCTGCCAAATAAATGTAAACACTCAAGTTTCAGGACAATATGAGAATCAGAGGAGAGTTCTAAGTGCTAAAATCTTTATGTAGGGAGTAGCACAAGAAGATAAGTAGTGCATTCGGAGAGGACAGCCTCTCTGAACAGATGAGTTATCAGAAGGTTAGAGAGGGATTCTGTTGCTCTTCTCAGCTTAGGCAGCTCATTCCACCAGTGGGGAACCACAAAGGAGAGGAGTCTGGACCGGGTCTGCCATGTGTGTAGGGATGGCAGAGCCGGACAATGCTCCTTGGAGGAGCGGCAGGAGCGAATATTTTGTTACAGACTATTTGATGTGCAGATCAGGTTCTATAACCAACATCTACAGTGATGCAGTAAGAGCTAAAAGATATGCATGTTTTAATGCATTTTCCATAATTGCATAATTCTTGTTAGTAATACACTTGTGTGGGTTACTGAATAACCTATATAATATTGCAATTTACTGTAAGAGTTATGCATGAATCCTGCAGAAATTATTGCAGATTTACAGGCTCTTCATCAGCAGGGACTCAAAGAATGACAGATCAGTGACAGCTCCCTACTAATCAGCACACAGTGGCAACAAACTGCTGCAGATGTTAAGGTGATTTAGCTGAAGTATGGTATATTTGCATGTCTTTCCACTATAAGTCATAATAAATGGACTTTGACATCTAGATGCATCTACGGAAATGTCCAGCAACAACATTATCTCAAAGTATATAAAAGGACATTTCCAAGAAAGCCATATAATCAGTGATATACTTTTAACTCCAACTTTTGTTAACATTGACTACCTTCTCAGTGATCAGATTAACTAGATTAACAATTGAACATTTTCTAAATAAAATAAGCTTTACATCATGCTATTAATACTAAATGCTAGGCTAGCTGTTAGCCTTCCCATAGACTGACAATACATTTAGACTCAAGTTGCTAAAGTTACAGAGCTGGTTTAAGCAAAATAAAGTATTGTATGACGATTATGTGTATTTATTACTGACAGTAAATGGCTTAATGGTCAAAACTAGATATCTGGATGTCTGGATCAAAGTTTATAGCTAATGCTAAGTTACTTTCCCTAAGCTAACGTGGTTACCACCTTAGCAACGAGAGTTAGTGTCAAAACAACAACAATTTCTAGCTGATTTTGAGTTTAAATCTCTATTTGACCAGGTTATAAGGCCAATATTACATCTATTAAGCTATTACTACTATCTAATACAGAGTTTTGATCTCAGGGGCAGCTTGTTACGCATCAAGATTAGTTCAAGGTTGTATAAAAATAGCTCGAGTTAGTTTAGCTGGCTAACCAATATCATAACACCCATGAAGGACATTATTATAAACACTTAAAAATTCTGAGTCAAGGTCTCACCTTCTAGATTTCATGTTGGCCATGTCAGTGTTGGTCTTCAACCGGTGACAGTGTCGATAGTAAAACAATTTCACAGAAATAATCCTCAACAGCAGTCACGTCTGGAATCCAAATAGGTGAAAATATCAGGCCCACTGACATCTATCCGGACATTTATGCATGTCAGGCAAGTGTGTGGTGGTCGTATTTCTCCATTAAAATCGCAGAAGCGTGTTAGAATCAGAGATCAGCCATTCAGCCCTGTTTAGAAGCAAACAGAGCATCAAACACGGGCCACCCGGCTCGAAAAAATGGATCGAACTTCAACAACAGCAGCCTCTTTCTGCTCCGGTAGGCTCCCTGACTGGTAAAGGACGGAGATCAGAAGGACAGTGCGTCCCTGAGTGTGTTTTTGCCGTGTGTGAGTGTGTTTTAGCCCCTATGTGTGAGTGAGACTCTCACTGCCACTCTGGTCCTCCTCTCTCTGTCCCGCCGAATCTCGCGCCCCTCCTGTCGCGCGCCTGCTCCGTTTGAATCTGCGCACGCGGCCTCGCAGCTGATTGGTCGGAGCAGAGGAGTCAATTCATACACACACAACCATCACTTTATGCCATCATCAGTTGATATACACACAACCATCAGTTTATACACACACAACCATCACATTAATCAATTAATACACACACCACCATCAATTAATACACACACGACTATCAGTTTATACACACCACCATCAATTTATACACACATTACCATCAATTTACACACACCACCATCAATTTATACACACACCACCATCAATTTATAGATACCACCATCAATTTATACACACACAACACCATCAATTTATACACACACAACACCATCAATTTATACACACACCACCATCAGTTTATACACACACACACACACACCACTATCAATTTACGCACACACACCACCATCAGTTTACACACACTCACACACCACCATCGATTTATACACACCTCACCATTAATTTACACACACCACCATCAATATATACACACATCACCATCAATTTACACACACAAAACCATCAATTTTACACACATCACCATCAATTTACACACACACCACCATGAATATATACACATATCACCATCAATTTACACACACAACACCATCAATTTTACACACATCACCATCAATTTACACACACCACCATCAATTTATACACACACAGCCATCACATTAAATAATCAATACACATAGCACCATCAGTTAATACACACACCACTATTAATTTACACACACACCACCATCAATTTACACATACATCACCATCAATCAGAACACATACCACCATCGATTTATACACACATCACCATTAATTTACACACACCGCCAGGTAATACACACCACCATCAATTTATACACACATTACCAACAATTTACACACACACCACCATCAATTTATACACACACTACCATCAATTTATACATACCACCATCAATTTATACACACACTACCATCAATTTATACATACCACCATCAATTTACACACAAACCACCATCGATTTACACACACCACCATCAATTTACACACAAACCACCATCGATTTATACGCACATCACTATGAATTTACACACACATCACCATCAATCAGTACACACACCACCATCAATTCACACACACCGCCATCAATTTACATACACACCACCATCAATTTACACACACACCACCATCAATTTACACACACCACCATCAACTTATACACACACCACCATCAATTTATACACACACCACCATCAATTTACACACAAACCACCATCAATTTACACACACACATCACCATCAATTTACACACATCACCATGAATTTACACACATCGCCATCAGTTTACACACACACACCACCATCAATTTACACACACATCACCATCAATTTACACACACCACCATCAATTTATACATACCACCATCAATTCACACACACACCACCATCGATTCATACCCAAATCACCATGAATTTACACACACACCACCATCAGTATATACACACCACCAATTAGGATACACACCACAATCAATTTATACACACACCACCATCAATTTAAACACAAACCACCATCGATTTATACACACATCACCATGAATTTACACACACATCACCATCAATCAGTACACACACCACCATCAATTTATACACACCAGCATCAATTTACACACCCCAACATCAATTTATACACACATCACCATCAACTTACACACACCACCAACAATATATACCCACACCACCATCAATTTAAACACACCACCATCAATTTACACACACACATCACCATCAGTTTACACACACACCACCATCAATTAATACACACATCACCATTGATTAATATACACATCACCATCAGTTAATATGCCCATCACCATCAATTACTACACATATCACCATAAATGTATTCACAAATCACTATAAATTAATACACATATATTATTTCATACTTTTTATTTTTTAAATATAAAAATAAAAAGTACACTCCTCGTGTGTGTATTGATACACACATCAACATCAGTTAATTCACACCACCCTCAATTAATACACACCACCATCAATTAATACACACATCACCATCAAGCAAAAACTAATAATAAAATCAAAGAGTTTAGTAATTAAATATAAACACACATAAAAAGCTCTTTATGAATATGCGTGTGTGTGTGTGTGTTTATGTGTGTTTGTGTGTGTGATGGCGGTGCACACACACTCACACACA
>JBBIGA010000001.1:9996386-10011268 GCA_037576975.1 Alestes dentex
GAACAAATTCAGGGGGTAAGACCTCGTACATTATAATTTTATATTTCCACCCATCAACTGGCTGCCACCCTAATATATATATATGTATTTGTGTTACATAAACATGTTGTATTTCAATATGTATATTTTGTCATATTTGCTGTATAGCCCACCCATAGAGAGGAGGCACATCTCTGCTTGGCCGGCCAGGCCACAGCTTCGCACTGTGCACATGTTGGCCTTGATTAGTGACCCCGCTGGGGTCCGGTTGCTGTCACGCCAAGCTCTCCCACTGTTTTTGCTCTTCCATTCATGCCGAGCGAGAGTGGAAGCACTTTCATGCGCCGCACTCTGCTCCTAACAGGATTGGCGAACGGTGGCGGAGGACCACTCTCGCTCTCTGACATGCTCTTTCTCTCTGTTCTGTAACAGCTCTAGAATGGAGATTGCCAGTTGCATGCTTGAGCTGTGTTCCAGAGCGGAGCACTGAAGAACCGCTGCTACACTGATCTGCCTTTTTCTGAGCCCAGCAAGCCACAGCTCTCAGGATGGACCCCAGCTGCCCTAACGTCAGCATTCCCTGCTACAATGAGCAGAGAGACAAGAAGAAGCGCTACACTGTAAGTGATTATTACCTCATTGGCTACTACTGAAATAACTCCTTTTATTCATGACCCTGCATGAGTACTGCTTTTGTCTAGTGTTAGGTCTGCCGTCTGTATTGATACATTGAAATTGGTTTATTGTTTTTTAGTTTTAGCACTATTGATCAAAAATGTAAACTTACTAAACTCTAATGTAAGTCATTTGGTGGTTGCTTCAGATTATTTTGAATGAGTCCTTGGTGAGATTATAATGATCTTTGTTTTGAGTCGGTGTGTGTCCTTAAATTTTCAGTTTAAAATGCTGTGCTACCCAGCTGGACTATATAGATAGTCCTAATCTATCAAATAATCCAAATTAGTCCCGTTTGAAACCACAACAACGACTTTCCCACCATATAAATGTTAGTCTGATTATTCGTCAGGAAAATGATGTTATCTTTTGCAACAGTGTGACATTTCACCCACACACAAAATGAACATCATTTGGAATGAACAATGCATTCTAAATTTAGACATCTGTGCACTACAGTTTCTCACTTGGTAAAAGGGGAATTTTTGTTCATTTTCTGGACTGCTATGCCAGTAGTGGTTAAAAACAACAATACTGATTTTTAGCAGTATTGATCAATCAGACTGTAATGTAATGGGCATTTGCTGGTTGCTTCAGATTGTGAAAACGTAATAAATTCTGTTTAATTTCTGGAAATCTGTTTTCCGGCCAGTTAACTTTTATGATACTGTATAAGATTTCCTTCGAAATATATTTTAATAGAAGGATACGGAACAAAACTGTCCAATCAAAGCAAGTTATGTCAATTTTGTAAGACATTCTTTTAGCAGAGAGTACCATTATTATTATTTATACACTTTATTAATACATTAAATGTCAAATACTGTGATATATTCGGAAATCTTATTGTACTGAATACCACTCCAACATTAGTTTTGCCCTTGAAATAATTTGATTATGAATACCTTAACTATTGTACTATTGTCTTAGGTTTACAAAGTGATGGTCAGTGTTGGAAGACACGAGTGGTTTGTCTTCAGGAGATACACAGAATTCGATAAACTGTATAATACAGTAAGTATGATGCATTGTATATGCAGTCATTGTTTGAGAAATGGCTGTATAATGCTCTCATATGCATATATTTATATTTAATGTAGCTTAAGATAAAACATGAGGTGCTAAAACTCTTATGACTTACCATCTGTTTAAAACTAGATCTAGTTGAGTGTTTTTTTTTTTTTTTTTTTTTTTCAATTCAGAAAACAGATTAACAGTTAAATAACAATGAAATCAGACCTGTTTTAAAAGACCTGTATTCTTACTACAGTTGAGGAAACAGTATCCTGCATTGAATTTGAAGATACCTGCTAAGAGGATATTTGGTGACAACTTCGACCCAGGTATTTATATGAATAAAACCCAATGCATTGCTGAAATTATTTGGTCTGTTGTATCACAGTAGTGGAGAAATAGTCTATGCAGTCTTCTGCTGTTACGTCTTGTTTCTAAGGATGCAATTGGGTGTCTTTGCTGCATTCAGTTAAATAGAGATCATGTGAATTTGACAAATAAGATTATCTGTCATGCAAGTGCATATTACAAATGAATCTGTTTTAAAAAACTATTTTAAACAGCTCGCCATTTTGAATCACATTTTATGCTGTCACTTCCCAGCATACCAGCATTAGACATTTGCTTTTTAGCTCTTTAATGCATTGATGTATTGAAACTATTAAACTGTGCAGTTGTTTGGAGCTCATGCGTAACCAGTTACAAGGCCAGTGAATGGGCAGTATATCTGTCATTCACCAGCCACCACTTATGTAATTGAATGCATGTGTTAGCTATTTAAACATGTGCTAAAGGCCTGTGTAAGGGACATAGAAATTCCGGTGCTGTTGCATTCTCTTGTAGGCACTGTTGGCCAGATGGATGGAAAGCAGTTATTCATAGATTTTCAGTGGCAGCCTGAATATTAAAGAAATACAGTCGACCCCAGAAATTCGCGGGGATTACGTTTCAAGAACACCCGCGAATTGTGAAAAACCATGAATTTCTGATTTAATAAACAAATGCCTATAAAAGTCTATTTTTATAGTCTAAACCATAAACATGCCCCCAAATATGCTCCCAAAACACATTCATTTCATTTTAAACCCTTAAAAAAAAATGTAACGGTATACTCGAGATCCATGCGGGAAACTGTTAAGATGTGGGAATGCTGGACTGCAGCTGCCAGAAATACGTCACAGGACAGCAGCCAATCGGCAGCAAGTAGAAATGAATAACGTTCTCGGATTGGCTACTTTCAAACCTCCGGCCTCTGAATACAGTGGTATTGCACCATCCCAAGATGCTTTTTCGTAAACGGTTGCTTTGTGTTCTACCGACAGGACTAAAAAATGTATACAGTTATATTTTATATGGAAATGTACCTGAATTTATATTCATATTTGTTACAAAATTAGTAAGCTATATTTTTCGAAATTTCTCACTAAAAATTATATATTGCCACAAAAAAGCAAAAAAATGCGGAATTTATATATATTTACTGTTTCCGCGAATTTGCAGGGGGTCTGCAAACATTTGTTTGGTAGGTTCTAATAAAAAATCTCGCCGGGGTCGACTGTACTCCACTGTTTTTCAGCATATTCTCCGTCCACCATGTCGGTAGCATACAGTTAAATACCGTATGATGGAAGCCAAAGGGCAACTGCTTCATTGCAAAAATAATACATTTTATCGATGTTACTAATATTTTTCATTTTTAGATATTATCAATTTATTATTTATAAGTTTGGGCATTACTTCTCAAAATAACCAAATTATGTGCATTGTGAACAAGAAAACCTGTCTAGCAATGCAATCAACATTTCTCTGAGTATTACTTCATATGAGGAAAACATACACTACCAGTCAAATGTTTTAGAACACCCCAATGTCTCTGGTTTTTTGTATTGAAATTGAAACGGTTCAATGTCTCATTGTTCATTCTGCAGAAGGTTCTTCCCAACTATGCTACAGAAGTTCCCATAAGTGTGCGGCGCTTAAAGGCTGCTTTACTTTCACTCTTCGGTCCAGTTCATCCTAAAGCAGCTAGGTTTAAGTCTGGAGACTTCTGGCCACTCCATGTTTTCTAGCTTCCATCTTGTTCTGTTTTCTAAGGTAGTTCTGGCAGAGCTTGGACTTGACCAACTAGGCACATACCAGAGGTACTGCATGGCGCTACAGAATTATTTCCCACTTCTGGGTAACCTTACCATTTTTAAACTTCTCGCAGTTCAGCACTGTCCTTTGTACCATTTCATGCTGTTCATTTGAACTGTTTGAATTTCAGTAAAAACAAGCTTGAAACACTGGGGTGTTCTAAAAGTTTTGACTGGTAGTGTAAATAGTCTGAATAATTTTATAATTTTTTTACAGTTATCCTATTTATAGAGAAATTAAATGTACTAACTACATTAAGAATGTCTTCATTTGACAATATCAGTCAACAATATGTTTTTTTATCAAATATGAAAAGAGCACATCAAAATTATACCCAGGGTACCTGACTGTATACATATATTTAAAGTGGAATTTTCACGTACTAAAGAGGGATGATGAGTCTGTTCTGCATTAAAACATAACATTTGCTGACTTTGTTGTATAGTTAATATTCATGTATTCATTTTCAATTGACTAATATCCCTTATATGGTCAACATCAGAGTTTATAAAGCAGAGAAGAACGGGGTTACATGAGTTCATCCAGAAAATCGTGTCCCATCCGCAGCTCAGCAGCCAGTGAGTTCATCATCCAATTATTCCGTGCTTTACCAAAATTATTATTCATGAACAGTCTTGGTGACAAGTTGACCAGATTTATGCAAATGTATGATATCTTTTAACAAGTTTCCAATGGATATTCTGTGCCAGGACAAGCAAAAAAAAAACTGACTTCATTAATAGAGATTTTTCATTTCTTTTGGCACTGCAATGACCAGAAGAAATATCTTTTATTAATGTGAGCCTGTATTATACTTAACAGCAGTGGCTTTGTACTGCTTCAGTCAGACTACTAACATGTGACTGCTCTCCATTCAAACACACAGCCCTGATGTCCGTGATTTTCTGCAAATGGACAAATCGAAAAACTTCTCAGATGCCTCAGAAGATGAAGATGAGAAGGTTTGGGATATTTCATGTTCATTTTATCCTCAGTTTTATGTACATTTTATTTGGCTTGGCTTGACTGTTACATGCTCAGCTACAAATCTGACCCATAGTGGTTTGTTTTTAGGCATAGGTTTTGTGTTTTTCAATACATTTGTATAACCTTGACAGAGACCTAACTTGTCATTGTTATTACCTTTATAGAATAGTGCTACCTCCAGAAATATTAACCTGGGACCATCTGCAAATCCCCAGTAAGTGCAGTTTTCTGCAATTTTTCTGGTGTTTGTTACAGGTATTCTGCTTTATCTGAAGTTAAATATAAGTGGACTTTCCCCTCTTTTTCTAGAGCAAAACCCACTGACTTTGACTTTCTTAAAGTCATCGGTAAGGGGAGCTTTGGGAAGGTACGTTTGTGTGTATGATGCACTACTGTGATAAGCACATGTCTTAGTATGGATCTTTGTGAAGAAAATGAACTATACCTGTATTTGAAACCACAAATGTGTCACTACATTATGTGAAGTGTGGTAGCATCAGTTCCGTAGGTAGTGAAAGCCTTTTTTCTGAACAGTGAATTGTGTTGTGCTTGTGGCTTTGCAGCAAATAAATGATGGGCTTTCCTACTGAGAAGTGAGAGTCTCACAGGTCTTTGGTTACAGGGCGTTTCTTTTTAGACTGGAACTGTTCTAACCCCCCATGCTTTCTTTCGCATGAAAAGGTTCTCCTTGCAAAGAGGAAACGAGACGGGAAGTGTTATGCAATCAAAGTCCTGCAAAAAAAGGTCATTTTGAACAGAAGAGAGGTAAATATGTATAATTGTGGAACTGTCTTTGCAAATAATAATTGCATTCAAAGTAGTGTGATGGGTGAACAGATATTAAAATACGTTTAAGCTTGATAAAACCTTTCAAAACCTGTTTCTATTTTACACTAATTACAGCAAAATAATTTTTAGTAAAACTATGCACTGGATGCAGAGATGTTTCCTAATATTAAATGTAAATTCGAACATACATAGACTTAGCATGTACTCATTTTGTCATTGCCATCTTTTTCTTTTACTAATAACAGCAAAAGCACATCATGGCTGAGCGCAATGTGCTGTTGAAGAACGTGAAGCACCCTTTCCTAGTTGGATTGCACTACTCCTTCCAGACAACAGACAAGCTATACTTCGTCCTGGATTTTGTCAATGGAGGAGAAGTGAGTAGTTTGTCCTGTCTGAATACCACATGTCCTCTGGTAATGGAAAACCACCAGCAGTTACAACACAGGAAGTGAGGCAAACCCATGTACAGTTATGTGATACAAAAATGTCAATATTCAGCAAATGAGGCCGCCATAGCGTGAATGGCTGTTTATACCACTGTGGCCTAATTTGCTGAATACTGACTGATTTTAGGATGACTATAATGAAACAAATTTTCATTTCAATTTTGACTTGTAGGTGCCTTAGTTTCCCAACGTGGCTAGCTGATTATTTGTGGTTAAGATGATGGGTGAAATTATTCTCTGTTAGTCTGAAATATGTTTGATGTAATTACAGCTGAAGTTATAGACTTTGTTTAGTCTCTCAAGTTCCTAAATGGTTCTTGGCTAAAAAAGGAACATATAAACTTTCTGTTAGTAGGGAACGTTTGCACTGTGCCACTTCTTTGCCACTTCTTTATCACTTTATTCACAAGGTACAAAGTCAGTTGAACGGTTCTTTAAAGCAGAGGTTGTCAACCTTTTTTGCCAAGACCCCTTCTAATGTGAAAATGGTTCATGGACTCCATCCACACTGAAAACCTTCAAAAGTTAGAAACATTTGGCAAATATGAATCTGCTATAATTGTCTGTGTTGGTTATGTAGTGTGTAAACTGAACGCATAGCATATGTTGACAGTGCCTTGCAGACTGTAAAAAGTTGAATAAAAGTCAGTTTTGTTTTTTTTTTTCCCAAATGTGACACTACCCTTTCTTTTTTTTAAAGTTCATAAATACTAATGAACTGATGTGTACCGATTAAGTCTTCTGATACTATATTTTCCGCTATATTGCTCACTCCAAATGACGTAATGAGAACTCTTTGTACAGTGTGACCTCCAAAGCAAAGACCACTCTACAGAAAGACTAGCTGTTTGGAAATTGTCGGATCAGCATTTTTCCCCTTTTCCTTGTGTTTTTTTTAAACTGGGAATTTTCTGTCAATGTAGCTTTTCTTCCACCTTCAAAAAGAGAGAACTTTTCCTGAGCACAGAGCGAAGTTCTATATTGCTGAGATGGCGAGCGCACTGGGCTATCTACACTCTCTCAACATTGTTTACAGGTAATTTGAAAAAAACCTATAACCCAAGAGTGTAAGGAAATCATTTTTAAGAGAATATTTGTGGTCTCTTTCTTTTGCATTTGACTCATTGTTATTATTATATGCTTCAGAAAGTAAATACAACCAGGCACTGTTCAGTTCCTCTTTGTAGTAATTGTTAGCCTGGCCATTCCCAAAATAACTCTGCCTTTGAAGACTTCCCTAATTTACAGCCTATGGCCAGCTCTCGCCAGTGTAGTACTTCCAGCAGCGGAGAAAACTGACATGTGAACACAATTTATTTTACAAGGGAGTGTCCCCTAAGAGTCTTCAAGGATTTCACAAAAGTCTGGGGCAGACTGTATGATGACAGCTGGTTTTTGACTGAATTGCCCAAAGTTCTCCTTGAATGATATATTTTTATTTTGTTTACGTATTAGTTCTGCACTGTCTTCTGAAACTGAGTCTCAATGATTCAGCGTAACCTGTTATTTATGTCTTGTTGGTCATTGTGGGCTCATGGTTTCCAGCAACATAGTGTGGATAAACAAGTCATGCAGCGTGAGCAACTATTGTAAAGCTTTTGCATTGACCTTGTACCATGTGGCATGGCCATTGTAAAAGACTGCATCTTTTTCTCCCTAAAGCACAACTTTTTTATTTACTATAAAGTTTGTAGATATCTAACATTTCATCTTAAAACCCAAAATCTACTCTTCTGAGAAGGCTTTACACTAGATGTTTGGACGTTACTAAGAGGACTTGATTGCTTTGATGAGGCCGGGTACTTACGTTGGATGATTTAGTTCTGGATCACAAACACCACTCCAACACAACACCTAAAGGTGTTGAATGGAGCTCCACAGTCCAGTGCATATAGGCTTTATACCTCTACAGCAAGTGTTTGGCATTGTGCATGTTGAATTTAGGTTTATGTGTGACTACTACATGGTACAATCTGTATGAGTGCAATGGAAAACTTGTGTGACCACTTTCAGATATTCAAGTCTGATAAAGCAGGTGCATAATTCATTGTAGCATTCAGTTTTCCTGAGCAAAAAACCTATTAAAAGAAATATACGTTCAAATTAGTGTTTGTTTATTTTTCCCCAGGGATTTGAAACCAGAAAATATCCTGCTGGACTTCCAAGTAAGCATGTTTTTCTTTTTTCTAAGTTCATTGTTAGAGAACTGAATCTGAAGAACAGAGTTGACACAAAGGTTAAGTGTGGAGTTTTGCCTGTGTCATTATCAGAAGCTCTAGGCATGTTGAATTTTAGTTGTATCAATAATGGATCTTTACCAGTCAAATGAAATATATTACTGAAATCAGATTCTTATTGCAATGCACGAGACACATTGTCACTTATTAGATTAGGCATTAGGCATTTCCTGGCTATTCTCATTGTGAATGTGGTAAAACAGGCTAGTGGCCCAGGCTGAATTCAGCATACTGCCTGAAAACAAAAAGATCTTCAGCTGTAGGGAGAACTGACTTTTGTGTGGTTAACATTTCTTAAAATGCCTCAATTTCCTGTCTGTTAAGGGGCATATAGTCCTTACCGATTTTGGACTGTGCAAGGAGGGGATCTCTCAAGCGGACACAACCACCACATTCTGTGGAACCCCTGAGGTAATGTTTTTCATCATGAATAGCAAGAAGTTATTGTGTATTAAAATTGTAGATTTTCATATTTTTAAGCCATTTCAAAGTGGCAGGTGCCTTTCACGTTATTTGAGTCTTTTAATGACAGTTACTTGGATTTCAAGAAAATATTTGGAATAAATCTCATACCATTGTACCTGGCTAATTAAATATATTGTACTTAACACACTGCTTCTCACTGTAATCCTCAAAAACCAAAAGCTATTCTATGGGGAATGCGTGTAAGGGGAAAACTGGATGAATGTTTCTATTCTCATTCCTTTAGTCTTCACTATAGCTCTAATCCAGTTGTCTGAATCAACCATGCCAAAATATATTTAGTAAAGCCCAGTGTGATGTCTTTTTACATTTTCTCCTAACAAGTAGGTTTATTTGTGTAACAATCTCAGCTCTCTAGGCTTCACATCCAGCGTTAAAAATAAATTGGTTCTGTCTCTAACAGTATCTGGCTCCAGAGGTCCTAAGGAAGCAGCCATATGACAACACTGTGGACTGGTGGTGTCTGGGCTCTGTGCTGTATGAAATGCTCTATGGCCTGGTAAAGCTAAATGGGCAATTTCCTGGTTTTTAATAAGTTCTGTCTTTATCATTGTATATTAACCTGTGATGTCCTCCACAGCCTCCATTCTACAGTAGGGACACACATGAGATGTATGACAACATACTGCACAAGGAATTGCCAATGCGGCCTGGTGCATCCACAACCGCGTGGTCCATTTTACAGGCTCTGCTGGAGAAAGACAACACCAGGAGGCTGGGATACAGGGACGACTTTGTGAGTATCTGTTGTGGTTTTTTTTTTAGCAAGATCATACACTAGATGTTCATAAGCGTCTAGATTTGGCTTGTTTAACCCTTCTAAAATAAAAAATATTAATAGGTGCCTCTTTTGCTGTAGTATCAGACAAGGTGCCAAAAAAGGTTGTCATAGAAGAGGTTCCCAGAGTCTATACTGGCGACCACACAATATGTATACTTTAGTGTTTTTCCTCAAATAGCAACCCTGTTTTAATTGGTAAACTGATTAACATTTAGCTTTAAGAATGTAGGTGTTGGAATGTAGATCCTGGGATTAGGTTCCATTCTGAGAATTAACAGTTTACTGAGGTCACCACTGGCACTGATGTTGGCTGATTAGGTCTGGTCAGTTCCAGTTCATCACAGAAGTGTTAGATATGGAGTCCAGTGGCGGGATTCTACACAGGGTATTCCGGATGGTAGTTTTGTTTTATATGTGGCTGCTCCAGAGCATGCCATGTGTACCTTAAATAGCCCAATTCTTTAATCAGTTGGGATGTCTGAATGTCCACACACAGTGAAGCTTTCAGTCAGAAACAGACAAGATTAGAATCTTAATAGGCAGCAAGCCTGTTCTTGGTGGTTAATCAATTTTTCAACACACCTCCTGGTTGTGTCACTTAAGAATGAGTAGTTGGGTTCTGGATGAGGTGCTACCCCAGACTTCTACAGTCATGCAATCTTTTTTGTGTAACACCCCCTGGTGGATGAAGTTAAAATACTTGGAAACTAAGTTCAAGTGTAGATGTCTGTTCTTTACCGCCATTTAACCGTCCTAGTGTGAGAAGACTGCACTGTAATGTAGTTAGTCATTCAGTTACTCAGCCATCCTCATTCTTATGATCATTGCACAAAGAGTAAGCAAAGCTTCTATAATTAATAAGGATATGAATATGTCAGGTAGTGTCACATTACACAGAATTAAGTGGGGACATTGCTGCATAAATAACTATGGGAGTGGTTCACCTCAAGTGGACTGACTTGTGATAAAACAGAGATGTAGAATAAGTTGAATGTTAATATGTTTGGAGTCTAAATTCTGCCTCTTTAACACTTAATCTGTATGGCTAATGTTGCCAAACACTAGAAATCAATAGTCAACTGCATTTTCTTTAGAAATCTGCAAAACTTTTCCTAATCTGCTCAAGCCACATCCAGGTCTTCAATATGGCAGCCACTTGACAATGCTGTTTAGGGCACTGTATAACTTGCTACGAGCTATAAAGATGTTTTGTTTGTTTTTACAGCTCACAGTCAGTCACACACTCCTAAACTGCATCAAGAAGTCTGTGCCACCTTAATGAAGATCTCTGGGCAGTTTTAAAAAAGTTGTGATGTATAATTATGGAAAATAATCTGGGAGAATTGGTAGCCTTGTACCTACAGAGCTAAACTAAAGAGGGAATTTATTACACCAAATTAAGTTGGCTGATTGAGTACAGCTAAATTAAGTGGAAAATTGTCAACGTGTCATTTTTATTGTTTTGCCAAACTAATCCTTTAACTTAGGCTAGATTTTCTTTTGGTTTGCAATAGTATCAGACTGGAGGCTGTTTGATTGTGTATTAGACAATTCTTTGAGATAAAGAAAAATATGTTTTGGCTTATTTAATTTTACAATATCTGTTTTTTTTTTTCAGAATGAAGTCAAAAGTCATGACTTCTTCTTTTCCATTAACTGGGATGACCTTGAACAGAAAAAGATTCCACCGCCATTTAACCCCAGTGTGGTAAATGCTTTCATTACCATTTCTATTTACAATAAATAGCTTCAACCATCATAAAACAGAACTGTTTTAGTAAAAGCATCCACCAGATGCCATGAAATAAAATGTGATTACTCCACAGTTCTGTGAAAGGGAACACTCATCATTCTAAAACAGCCTTTCCTCTCTGTTCTCGTCCTACAGGAGTCGCAGTATGACATTTCGAATTTTGATCCAGAATTCACAGAAGAAACTGTCCCCAGTTCGGTCTGCATCTCCAATGAGCACTCCATCGTCAATGCCAGTGTCATGGAGGCTGATGATGCTTTTCTGGGCTTTTCCTACGCTCCACCTTCGGATGACGCTTTTCTTTAAAAAGGCTTAAGAAAGCTGCTGAAGCCATCGCTCCCGGATGTGGCTTCTGTAGTTGTCATTCTTTTTTGATGAAAGGGAAGAACATGCTCAGTGGAGAAGCCCAACTTTAAGGGGTTGTTCGGTTTTGCTGACAGAAGTACATAGACATTTTGTTATGTGAGGTGTTTGAAATCTTTATTTTTATCTTCAAACAACAGATTTATATTTTGTATGGAATCTATCACCTTCCCTGAGATATAGCTCAGGTGTTGTTTCTTTTCCACTTTTCCCCTCAGATTATTTTATACGGTGGCAGATTTTCTGTCAGGGAACCCTAAGTATACACTTTTGCTTGGAAATAAAATGCATTTGACTTGTACACATTCCATTTTTATATGTGCCCTGACACATAGATCATTGCTTATGACATGCACATGGTGCAATTGTGACTCTATGGTGTGACCTCCTTTAAAAACTGTATTATGGAAAATGGTTACAGGCCCATTTATATCAAAAGACATTTGCCTTTTTTTTTCTTTTTTTTTTACCAAAGCTGCCATTTATGTAATAATCCCCATGGCATAATGGTGTAAGACTGAATTTAATAAAAAATAACTAATGGTGGAACATAAATTTAGTAAAGCAAAAGGAACTATTGTGTTGTTTGCCTACACTACATGGACAAAAGTATTGGGATAGGTCAGACACCACTACGAAACCAAACGCCGTAATTTTACCCTTAAAATAACCGTAATTTTGACATTAATTTCCCATACATGAAATGAAGGAAAAGTGCACAGATTAAGCCTGATTAAGCGGTAAAACTGCTGAAATTCCTGCTTTTCCAAATTTGCCTGCTAAAATAATAGAAACTCCTGAATTAACTCCTTAAATTTAAGATTAAGGGGTTTCACACTCATTTTAAGGTCAAATTAAGGGCTCGGTTTCACAAATTAATGGCCACTTAATTCAAATGAAGGGGTTTGGTGTATTTTCAGGGGTGATTTAAGGTAGGGTTAAGCACATTTTAAGTATATTGTGTCGGAATACTTTTGGCCATAAATAATATGTGTATATGTGAACTAATGACTACGGTACGGATGGTTGCAATCACAGTGTCACACTTAATTTTAGAATGGACTTACGTTTTATTACATGTGTTCGTGTTTAGTAGCTCTAAAGTTACAAACTACAGAAGGGTGGCCTTGCATTTGAGACTGGATATAGACATGCTCGTGTTATTCTAGACGTGTGGGTTCTCGCTTAACTTAGCTGCAGAGCTAACAACCGATATGGATGACTTTCTGTCTCTGAAAGAATCAGTGCTTATATACTTGGACAGAAGTGGAGGACTAAGTAAAATTATTGAAGAAAGCAGTTCTTTCAAAGGTTGGACCCGACAACACCGCTAACTCTACACTAACATTTTTCTTGATAATCTGTAAAGCTGGCTAGTTACCTTAGGATAACAGCTCCTGTAACCGTTAGTGTAGCAACACTAGCTAACTTTTCTAATATCGTTTTCTCATAGATTTGGTGGATTAAGACAAGAATTTGGATTTCTATTTTGTAGAAAGAAAAAAAAAACAATTTAAGGCTCGTCCACGACTAATGTCGCGCTTCAGTAATGTCAAACTTAAATATTCCTGTTTGAAACAGTCCAAAAGCACAGAGAAAATCAACTGAAATTTGACAGGTGTACCATTTAGCATCGGATGTTTCTATTATTTTCATTAATTCTCTTCAATTCGATTTTGTTTGTTAGTTTTTTTTAACATGCATTAGTAGTTCAAATACAGGTTTATTGTAGTCTAAAGATCTTCGAACATCTAACTACACAGTTTTAAAGTTATTAGCACGGAAGGTTTGGTTTGTTTATTAATATACATGCTTTAAAGTGACAAAAAAATGTATGAAATATTTTTATTTTTCAGAATCTCAACAGGTGGAAGCGGTTTATAGATTCAGTTTTGATGTGAATCCCACAGATGTTGTTGACCTGGATGCCAGGCTGGGAGACTGCATTTTACATGAGCCTCTTAAAGCTACTGCACTGTTCCAGTCTGTAAGTTTCAGACAGGGAGGCTCCTCACAGGCTGTAATTACTTCCTTTAAGAAGGAATTCCAGCCATTTTTTCGAAAAGGCCAGCATAATTCAGTCGTTGAGATGTAAACAAAGTCATTCAGAGGGGTTTGATGTGAAATGGTGAAGTTTAGAGACACTTAGCAGTTCAGACTTTCTTTACATTTGGGGGATGGAACCAGGGGTCATGATGTCTTACTAGAGGTCGACCGATGTGGGTTTTTCTAAAGCCGATGCCGATATTTAGAAGTCCCATTTATGCTGCCGATATTTTTTTGGCCAATAATTAGACAATTCCCCTCTGTTTATGTAGTAAAATATCACACTAATAATAACAAAGGATACATGAAATTTCTCAACTTAACATTAATTTTACACTGACTAAACATAAATATAAACATAAATAAAACTGTAAATGTCTAAACAGTAAATAAATATATAACATTTGAACTTGACTAATAATTTGTAAACAAAAGTTTTCAAGTTACAAACTATTCCTGAGGGAAGATAAAATTGTGAACAACAATACAAAAAGGAGAGTGCAAATAATCTTTAGTTTTAATCTCTTTATCCAGTCCCTGAGTCTGCTTCATCCCACCCATCCCTCACTGAAAGTTCTTAGTATTCCCTGTTTAAGAGCTGCAGGTTATCATGCAGGAAACACAAATGTTCGTAATTTGAACGTAAATTCAGCTACATTTCCATATAAAATATAACTGTATAAATATAGAAAGCGCGTCTTGAGATGGTAAAACACTGCTGTACTTAGAAGTGGGAGGTTTGAAAGTACCCAATCCAAGAACGTTATTTAATTCTCCTGGCTGCTGATTGGCTGCTGCCGTTTGACGCATCCCAAGCTCGCGGTACTTGGAGGCGGGAGGTTTGAAAGTAGCCAATCCGAGAACGTTATGTTGTGCGCAGGCGTGAGCCTGCTGCAGCAAGTTGTGACTGCTCTGTGTTTGGCTTCATGTTTTAAACTTTTTTTCCCCAATTTTCAACAGTTATTTTATTTAGTATTAGTAAGCTGTGCCCTGTCTATACATGTGGGTAGAGAGAGATTTTAACATTTCTTTTGTGTACGAGTCTTTGTTTTGGCTCGTTGCACACTGCTAATGCAAACGCAGGTAGCGGTAGCAACCCAGTTTTTAAGCAATTTCCTCTGGGACGTTTTCTGATTAGAACATACTGTGTGTGTGTGTGTGTGTGTGTGTGTGTGTGTGTGTGTGTGTGT
>JBBIGA010000001.1:10027168-10052866 GCA_037576975.1 Alestes dentex
CTCTCTCTCTCTCTCCCTCTCTCTCTCTCCCTCTCTCTCTCTCTCTCTCCCTCTCTCTCCCTCTCTCCCTCAGCGGACATCCTGGTCTACATTAACGACACGTGTGTGCTGGGAATGTCCCACAAGGAGGTGGTGGAGATGCTGAAGGCGGTGCCGATGGGTCACAGTGTGGACGTGGTGCTGCGGAGAGGTTACCCGATGCTTTACAACCCGGACGGCTGCCCCAAGACCAGCCTCTCGTCTCCGTCGGACCCGGCGCCAGGCTCCGCCCCCCACCCACCGCAGCCCGGCGACGGGCTCTCCAACCTCAACCGCGCCGTCTCGCTTCACAACGGCTTCTACCCCCGCATGCAGAAAGAGGCCCTGGATGCCAACGGCAATGCGGCGGCCCCGCCCTCTTACCCAATGTCCAATGGAAACGCAGCGGACCGGGGGGGCGGAGCCGTGGGAGTGATGACCGCGTCCTCCAATCCGGCCCCAACGCGGCCCGAGAGAATGAGTTCCAGCCACAGCGACACGGAGGTCAGCTCTGTGCTCACACGCAGGTAAAACACTCACACACACACACACACACACACACACACACACACACACTCACACACACATACACTCACACACACACACACACATACACACACATAGGAACAGATAAATTCCCAAATATTCGTGCAGTAGTGAAAACATTCATCTGAAACATCTGTTGTTTCAGTTAAACCCCACATTGACACGTGGATTCAAATTTGAAATCTTTATTATTACTATTATTAATATTAATATTCTCACTTTACAATACACAAATACACAGACAAACACTGATAAGAAAGGAAAGAGTAGAGGAGAGGAAGAAAGAAGGGGGTGTGGGGGTTGCAGAAGAAGCTGGACCTGTTATTGTGGAGACTCTGACACTCTGACACGCCACTTCACATGACAAATGCGTCGCTGTTCACACACATGCATTTAGTGCAAATATTTGAACCGAAAGTGCACAGCCAAACACGTCAAGCATGACGGCTCATTAAGCCCACAAAACACAGCTTTAGCTACACAGCAAGGCCCCCAACACGAAGCAGAGACCCTTGTCTGTTTATTAGGAGAGAGAGAAAAGAAAAACTGGATATTAAAAAAACTTATTTACAAACGTAATAATAACCATGATTATAGATTTTGTCCGTGTGCTGTAACACAACCAGCAACGCGAGACGCCCATTTATTCCTATTGCTTCTCATTTCAATATGAAATCTGGAAAATAAAAAAGAAAACGAAAAAAAGAAACTGCTAACAGCTTTCATTCATGTGTTCAGTTTTGAGAGCCGAGAGCTGGGTCAGCCTGTTCATAATAATAATAATAATAATAATAATTTAAGCCTTCATTTTCTGTCGCTGCCTCCATAAAGTCTCGTGTGCAAACGCTCCTATGTGTGAGATGAAGAGGACGCTCCCTGGTTCTCACTCTGGACCGAGCTGCTCAGGAACTGGCCGGTGGCTCCGATGTAGAGCCTGGAGCGCATGGGCCACTTCTGCAAAACACAGCAAAGAGCCTTAATTCAACGAAACCATCCACATCTTCTCAAACCCTGGTTAGGGTTCGACGTAGTCTTAAAAAAGTCAAGGAAGAACGTGTTTTTTGTTCTCCAAAGAAGCCTTCAGTGCACGCTTCCTTCAAGTTCCGTTTAATGAGATGTTTGAGCTTTAAGAACCGTTCTGAAGTTCAAGGAATCTCCATGAGATGCAAACCTCTCCATCTAAACTGGTTGAGAACTGTATGCTACTCTTAAAAGGGGTTCTTTAAGAAATTAAACTGGTTCTTCAAGGCAGCAAAAGGGTTCTTTGAGAAAATAATGGGTTCTTTGAGGAATTAGAGTGGTTGTTTAAGAAACTAAAGGCTTCTTTAAGGAAGTAAAGTGTTTTTTTATTGAATAAATAGATTCTTAAAGGAAATAAATGCGTTCTTTAAAGGATTAAAGTGTTCCTTTAAGGAATTTGCTCTTTAAGGAATTAAAATGGTTCGTAAATTAAATAAAGGGGATTTTCTATATGGCCTTGTTTTTAGAGCTTCTTGTGGCACAAATTTACAGAGGAGGCTTTGGATGCTGTTGAAGCAGAAGAAAAAACATCTAACCAAACCCAACTTGAGAAAAAAACATCAGGTCCTACAATTCCTTAAGCTCTTCATGGAGCTGCAGAGGAACCTGTTAGTAGATTCAACATCTATCAGCATAAGTTTATCTGTTTCTTTTTTTTTTATGATCATTTTTATCTAAAATAAAGTGCCAAGCTTTAGAATGAAGAAGCAACAATGAAGCAGTGCCGCTGAACCAACAGAACAGACTGAACATGATTTCCCCAAGAAATTAGGAATTAGGAAGTAAATGTGAAGGAGCAAAAATCTCGAATTATCTTTACATCAATAAAACTGCCATAAAGTCTTTTAGTGTCTTCAAACACCTCTCCTCAAAAAAATCTTCTTTAGAGAACCATTTTTGCGAATGAGCTGCGAGAGTGAAGAACCTTTTAATGAACCTCCACATAGCGTAAAGGTTTTAGGAAGAGCCCTAAAACTGATAAACACTATTTTTTACATTGGGTGAAGGTAAACACGGATAAAAATGTATAGATAAATCTTTAAAAGGTTCTTCATGCTCACAGATCTCCAACATGGTTCTTTGGGGAACCAAAAACAGATTTCCTAAATTATAAATATTTACTTTTTAAATCCTTTTAAATTGTACTGAAGTGCGTAGAACTGGCCAAATGTAACTGGTTACCCCTGCCTCTGTTTTCCCACCTTTACTAAAAAATGTTTAAACTGCTGCTTAAAACTTTCCAAGCATTTCCTGGAGCGTTAATTTATTTATTGCACATTTCATTACATGAACTGTGCATGTGACATAGAAAATATTAAATATCAAGTTTATACACCACAGGAATAACGTGACAACCTATATTCTGTGCTCTTTGTGAGTAAACAGTGCAAAAAGAATGTACAAATTACTCACACACACATCAAATTTGTTAAAATGTGAATGCAGATAAAAGCCATAATGTAAAAATGTAACGTACTGTGTAAAAGTCTCAGACACCCATTCAAACTGTTTAAAGGCATTTTCCTTAGACTGGAATAAAGTGTTTTTCTGCAAGCAAAATTAACATTAGAATAATTGTAAACGAACAAGAAAGCTGTGAGTATCCAGATTAGTTTTGTTTGTAAAAAATAGTTGTTGTTTTGTGAACTGGTAAGGAGAGCACAGGTTTGGTGCTGACTGACTCAAACCAGGTTTCTGATGGAAAGTATTACTGGGCTTCCACAAGGAACACACTGATATACTGTACATAAAATCACTATTTACTGTATAATGTTATTTGCTTTTATTCTTTTTAGTTGTATTCAGAATACTTTTCCCTAATTAATTTATTTGAGTTTTTTTGTTTTATTCAGCATATGTAGTAAAATGAATGTGAAAAAATGTTGATTTAAACAGCTTAAAACACATTGATATACTGTACATAATATCATTATATACGTATTATATTAGTGTTTATTCTTTTTTTCAGCAGATTTAGTAATGCAACAATCACTATATACTATGTAATGTTATTTGCATTCATTCTTTTTAGTTGTATTCAGTATATGTATTAATACTAATGTAAAAAAAAAACAATCACTGCAAAAATAAGCAGTTTTAAATCCATTAACATACTGAACCTAAAATCACTATTTACTGTATAATAGTCATTTTAGTTTTATTTATATTTAGCAGTTTTAATTCTATTTAGTAATTACATGTATCATTAGTATTACTGCTCATCTAAACAGTTTTTAGCAGCAGTTTAAGCATATTACTTTCTCAGGTGCTTAACTCTCTTGCACAGTACTGTGGACTATATAACACAAAAAACATAGAGATAAACCACACTCACTTTGACGGGATGGAGGTACCCGTCCCCTTTGAGCGTCCTGAACGCCTCGGTGGTGTGTTTTCCAGCGTCCCCCTCTTCCTCGCCCTCCTCCTGCAGGGTCCTGGTGAGGTGGGCGATGTAAGTGGTGGCCAAAATCAGCACGTCCAGCTTGGACAGCTTGGTGTCCGGCGGCACGGACGGTAAAGTCCTCTGGAGCTCCAGGAAGGCGTGCCGGAGCGTCTGGACGCGGCTCCTCTCACGGGCGGCGTTGGCTGCGGCCGGGCGGCCCCTACCCGCGAGCCCGGGGCCCGGGACCCCCCTGGACCGCCTCCGATCTGAGGGGTCCGGGCTGGAGCTGGGACTGCAGGAGGGACTCTCGGGCTGCGGCTCCATGTGGAATCAGGGCCGGACCTGAACCACATGACCCCAAACACAACCGGGCAGGAGTTCAGTTAGCTCAAGAAATTAAATTAGTAAACTTCTCTATTGGTTATGCTGCTTTTACTTTTGGTCTTGCCACTTGCTGCAAATTTCAATCCAAATTTCCCACTTATGGGACTAATAAAGAGTTTTCTTATCTTATCTTCTAAACATCACCTATCAGAATTATTAGACCCTTACGCCCTGCACTCATTCAGTTCCCTGCAGGAACAGTAAATTCTCATACTGTCAAAACTGTCAAAATAATCAACTATTCTTGTAGTTTGCATAATCCTGTATACATTTTACAAACCTTATATCTCAAACAGTTCACTACAAGTCACTTTTGTAATTTATCTGACTATAAATATGTAGTTTCTGTCTAATTTGTGAGATTATGTACAATATCCATGCACCAAACGATTTGAAACAGTTCAATCTAAGACACTATTGTAGTTTATCTGACAATACATTGAGATTATGTACAATATCCATTCACAAAACGATTTAAAACAGTCCAGTGTAAGCCATCTTGTAGTTTATCTTACTATAAATGTATCGTTTCTGTCCAATTTTTGAGATTATTCATGCATAAAACCATTGGAAAACACGGAATCTGAGCTTAACGCACAACAAACTTCCCAATTCCAAAAGAAATCTACAAAATATAATAGAATTTAACCCATATAATGAATGATTAGGTCTCTAGACATCAAGCCTTAGCCAAAAAGCTTTGGTTTAGTTCAAGATCGTGAGGTCAAAACGTAAACCAGAGTTTAAAAAGGCAGAGAAAAGTGGTCCTACCTTCAGCCTAAGCGTGTGCGGAGTTTTCGTGCTGGACATGCAGCCGTCCTGCTCTTAGCTCAGAGTGACCAGCCCAGCTCCCTCCGCATTAAAATCTATATAAAGCAGCGCCTCACCTTGAAGCAGCGCGCAGCTCTCGGGAGCCTCTCATTTATTGGGAAAACAACGAGCTGACAGCTCTTTCACTTCGGTGCAATTAATCAAGAGGCTTTAAAGCTCAGTGGCAGCCAGAGGGGCTCCGCTTACTTTCCCCTCTAACTGACTCGAGGAGGGGAAAGAGGAGAGCAGCAGTTTTTAGACCAGTCTGAGCGCCTAAACTGCGGACCTGAACTGTGGAATGGAGAGAGAATTCAGTCTCTCATCATCTAAAGAGGCCTAGACACTGGCATCATTGGGCATAGCTTGTCTATGTGGGTGGGTAAAGGAGTCTGAACTCATTCTGCTTGTTTATTTAAATAGTAAAAGTAGTCAAAATTGAACCAACTCCAGCAGTGGGAGTGAAATGTGTTAGACTGTTTTCCTCTCCTTATTTGAGAAGCTTCCAGTCTAAAATAAATTCCTAAGGTGCAAAAGCAAGATGTGTAAGCTCTGAACCAACATAACAATAACATTCAATACAAAAAGACACTAATTATTAATGGAAATGAAGAAACTAGATCAGCACATACACAAATATACCTTATTTGAAAAGAACATTAAGAATACTAATGAAATGGACTAGTCACTACCCATCCCTGCTTCTCCTGCATGTTCCGACTGCAGTATTACTCAAATCAAGGCTTATTTGCCAGGGTGGCTTGAAGATGCCTACTGCTGGCAACAGGATCCAGGGCAGTTTGAAGGGGTGAAGATATTGAGCATGATATTTTGACCTGTAGACAGCAATGCACAGCTTCATTTCCTGAGACACGGCCAATAAATAAACTCTAAACACTGCAATCAACTGGCAAGTATGAGGAAATTCTTGTGAGACTCCTAAATTAATCACTCTGATTTCCAGAGTCCACGCAGAGAGATGGAATTAATGAATGGAATTATTCATAACATGTATATCTCAGACTGTTCTTAATAAACATTGTTTTTGTAAGGATGAAGTAACAGTTTCGCTCCGGGCTACTAATTACGAAGCAGAGCAAAGGAGGTTAAGTAAGCTTCTCTACCTAATTACTCCACATCTTTCACGGTGGGTCTATACCCTGGTGTGGTTATAAAAACTCCTTCAATGGCCAGCGTTGGCTATTAGGGTACTTGTCTTATTGTCGGCTAAAGTGATCAAATGAAACTCGAACATTTCATTGGTTTGCCTTTTTCACATATATTATTTAGGTGCTGATTTTATTCTCAAAAATGTCCATCCACCAGAACAAAGCTGACCCATATATTTTTATATTGTTGCCCTTTTATTCACTTAATTAGTTTGACGTTGGGGAGTTCCACAGAGATAAGGAATAAATGCAATCACCTTTTCCAAACAGTAGGCCTGCACGGTTGATGAGCTGAACAAATTTCTTCATCAAATTATTAGTTACAATAATAATCTTGTCTAAAACAATGTATGAAGAAATTTTAGAATAAACTAATAATACAAGCAAAAGCTTAAAATACCAGTTTCATGGCTGTGGATCTAGACAGCACAAAAAATAAAAGTCTTTTACAACATTTTTTTGTAATACAAACACAACTGACTAGTTTGTACACAAACATCACACATCTTAAACAAACATGGAAGTGTCAAACATACACATGAAAAGCATTCTTCAATATTCAGAGGGGAAAATCCTCTCAAACTTGTGATAAAACACAGGATTTTCTGAGAGACATCATTTGATCAAATAGTCTCATAAGAGATCATTCAGGCAGTATATGAGTGCATGGAACGAAATATGAATGAAAGTGGGTGCTGTCAGAGCAAAACAGCTCTGCAACATCTACATTTACAGAAACATGGTGACATAATGACAGAAGAAGACCGCAACTTCATCTTACTGAGTACGCTCAGATCTGTTCCAGATGCACTCATGACGAAATGGGTGTGTGTTTGTGTGTGTGTGTGTCGGTCTGGGGAGTCTGCACAGTCACCCGGAGAGGACATTTACAGAGCCATCTGACTCTTAATGTTTGAAGACTCTTGCACTTCTGCTGCTAGTCGTGCACTTGCTGGAATCTTTACTCTTCTTTACATGTAAATAAAAAAAGAGAGACACATTTTACATAAAAATCACAATCCTATTAGACAAAACAGATGTTTGTAAAATATAACAGAAATAAATTTGAATAGATTTAACCAGCAAGAACCTATCCTTATTTCCTGATTTATTATAAGCACGTTAGTTCTTCAACTATACTGCAGATTTTGGTAGCAATTCTGTAGACATTACTGACTTCTGTATATTCACTTCAGAAAATTATTACCAAGCAATCCTCCTGCTATTTAGACCACGCTCATAATATGGAAATTAAAGGCATAAACCGCAGTCACTCAAAAGTAATCCTCTTGAATTAGAGTTGTTTATTCAAAATTGATAAGTGCATGCAAATGCTTACCATAATTACACATCACTCTGAAGTGTAAGTGCATTGACAGCTCACTATGTGTCTTTCAAAGGTCCTGCTATGATACCATTAGCATTTGGGTATAAAATGTCCATGATACAATCTTTGGTGACGTGTTTTCTAATCAAATATTCAATTGTTTTCTCAGTTTGACGACAGATATTCCCAGTTTAATACATCCATCACACGACAGCATTCGAACTGGGATGCCAAAGGCCAGCACATCCCTCATCTGATTTCTATGAAGTCTGTCAGGGAATCATTTCAAATGAGCAGTCCAGCGGCACTTCTGATGGACCCTCCAATCCTTCCCTCCCAGCGGGAATGCGGTGGGATGCATCCTTAGAGACGGCCAACCTTGTATGGTGCAAGCCCCGGCTCGGTCTCGAGCCTGAATTCAATCTGTACAGTCCACCTCTGGAAGAACTGATTTACTGGGCATGTTCTCAGGGGACAGGGGCAGTTTTTCTAAAGCTAAACTGAAGCTTATGACCCCACACCCAGCAGCCTAGTGAAGTGATGGTTAACCTCAGGCTAGATGTAAAAAGGAAAGCTGTTTATTTGCACTGGAAGTTAAAAATCTACAAGATGTAGCTTTTGACAAATAGCAGGCCATTTATCAGACAAGAAGAGAGGAAGGAAACAGGCGGCTACCTGAAGCATGTTTAAGTTGATTGTTTATACATATTTTTTAAATACAAGGTATGAAATGTGGTTAAAAAAACTGCAGAGAAAATAAATGCTAGCTTATATGGGGATAAGTCAAATGTCAAAAAAATAAAACACACTCTTTAATATAAAGGAATAATCCAGCATCTTTTAACCTAATGTTAATCTGCTGTACCCATAGCATACAACTGACCATCACAGAGAATTATTACAGCGTCTTGCCCGGCACTCAGTTAGACAACAACTAATTTATACTGCAAGGAACAACTTCCCATTGGATTCTATAGTAAGTGTGTTTAAAAAAAGTGGGCTTACTGTCTTTTATTCAATTCAGGGAAATGCACTGCTGCAGACAGGAAATAGGGTTGACAAATGCTGGATCATTACAGTGTTACCCCTCATTATGTTAAACGTTAGGAGCTGAATCATGTAAGTCTAGAGAATAGAAGGTAAGAAAGAGCTGTTGTTAATACCTTACTGCTCTGCAGTCTGTTCGCAATCTATTCGAGTCTGAACTCATTTTCATGCTGGGTCGCCCAAACTCCTGCGGATTCCTTTTACCCAGAAAGCCAGCGTAGTTCTGGGCAAGGGGATGCTGGGGGCCCAAGTGAAAGTCAACTGGAATGAAAACAAAATGAGTCACATCTTGTCGCACTCCCAAAACACAGGACACAGGGGGACATGGGTGTGTCTGGTTACACACTGATGACATATAATGTCAATGGACCTGCTGCCTTTATTTAATATTACAGAGAAAAATGTTGTATTGCATGTTATTCTGTATATTTTCTCATTAATTAAGCAAGAAGGACAGTCAGATATAATGACAGCATATTAATGACCATACCAGAAAAGGGATAGGCAACTTCTGTCAAGATTTTTTCACTTCTTGCTTTATTCTTGGCTTCTTTCGAGGCTTTCCAGTTGATTAGAAACTGCCTCGATAACTCGTTTATTTCTTTCCCATCAAGGTCCTCTACATAACAAAAGAACTGCAGTTAGGCAACTGTAGTTAAACTTAAAAGGAACGAAGGGCCCTTATAATAGACATCCAAATAAAAGAGGTTCATGCTGTATCTACATACTGCTAAAGTTTCAAAATATACTATTTAGTCTCCAGTCCATATATGCAAATGTAGCTGAAAATACAGTCCACTTTGAATTGAACTGTCTTGAAAACCAGCCTATTTATATTTGTTGACCTATTCAGCCTAGTGCAGTATAGCCCCACCCATACACTGATGTTATAAGGAGTGGTTCAGTACAAATTGCTGTTTAAATAAGGCACAAAAGAGGGTGTCAAATCAGGGTCTGAGAGAAAAAGATAAATTATGAGAAAAATTTAGGATAATGTTTTCCTTTTAACACTAACATTAAAATGTTTTAAAGAATAACATCTTTGAACAAAAGTAAAGTAAAACGAATTCTTTCTTTTCAATCAAAATTCTGGGTATAATCAGTGAAAACAAACAATGTTCTCCTGTTTGAAGCTCTCACCCAGCTTTCTGCATGTGGTTATTAGTCTGTCTCTGTATTTGGGTTTGTGACACACAGGATTTCCACGCAAATCCATTCGATGCAGCTGAGGCCATTGGCTGAACACCATCTCCAGATCCTGAAAGTGGAACATTTTGCTGTTACTGTCACCAGTTTAGAAGAAAAATGTAAATTTAAATACTAACCTCTTGGACGTATGATTTGTTTCAGGCAGACAGAGTGATAAAATTAGTCCAATGATTTTTTTTTTTACTCTGCACTACTAGAGTCAACAATCTGCATTTTCATAAAGCTCAGAACAGCTCTTGTTACTTATGAAAGCGAAGGGGTAAACAAACCATCAGCTTGCTTTAATAAATACTGTCACTCGGACTAACAAGTTCCCTGGGGCAGTTGCCCTCCAGCATGTTGCCCAGAGTGTATGTTTATCTAAAGACACATTAATCCAGCCTGGAAATATGAACACTCTCTGGACACACTCTGATTGTTCATTGCCTTCCTGTCTCAGCCAAAGTGCTTCCACTTTTCAGTCCGCATGCAATCAACTCTAGCGGGACCCGAGTGAGCCGCGCACTTGCAGGCTTTGATAAATGATCGTGTCAGGCCCGTCACTCAGAGGGCTTGGCTGGGAACTGCCCAGCACCAAATTGCTCTCCTATGCGCGTGAGTGCTGAATGCACTCCTGACTGGGGTTCTCTCCAGTCCCGCGCTGGACTAATGATGGCCTGTTTTGAACCTGTATTTGACCAGCACTTCGATCCTCTGTCCTCACCCGTCTGGCCACGCGCCACTAACGGCCTCTGCAGATACCCATTTGTCACTCGGCTGACTGCTTGTCATAATCTCTTTAAAAATCCATAATGTTTCTTCTGGATTCTCACTGCGCAAAAAAGGAGGAATCGACCCTTTGGGTGCTGTCTTTGCTGAATCAATAGTGACCAAAGGGTTGTATAAATTAAAGGATATATCTGCTAAACATGAAAGCTTCCTTTGACACATGTATCGCAATTACCTGCAGCAGTGGCTCTGAGGGGTGACTTTTGGCCTGTGTGTGGAAGTTACCACACTACACGACAGATACCAGCCTTTAAAAAGGCTGTCCTGAAGAAACTGGTCAAAGGCTATCATGAAATGCTACGTCTTTAATGTAAGAAAAGTTATTCTCTAACACAAAGCTGCAGTTAGAGATGGAGTATCAGTCTCATAATGTGGAGTAAAAGAAGTTGACGGAGGATGGAGGAAAACTTGCCCTTGTTTAAGCTGTCAACAAAGGTGGTCCCTGGAGACTAGCCCACTGATTTGTTGAATAATTTTGACCCTGTCTGAGTCTGTAGACCGTTAATTGCTGGCAGGATTTGCAGGATTAGGATGTTCAGTGTATTCTCAATATCGTACCACATATCAGAAAAAGTAAATTAAATATACAGGAGGTCAGGATGCTAAACATAATCAACCATACATTTTCTTATGTAATACAGTATTTCAGCGAAGCGACTCCTTTGAGCCCTGTCAACTCATAAGTGTAAGAAAAGTAATCTTTTACCTGGATGTCCTGTAGCTGGTTGTCCGCAGCATATAAATATGTCAGTCTGCTAAGAGCCGCCAGATCGTGGATTTCATCAATGTTGTTGTTATTAATATTCAAAACACACAAGGACTCCTGAAAAGAACAGTTAGAGTTACTTTTTTTTGTCTTTGAAATGTAGGATTAGTTCCTCTGGTAATAGATCAATGAGCATGCTGTACTACTAAATGGAAATCTTTCTGGAAGGCTCTGCACTCACAGCAATTTAATTAATTATCAAAATAAACAGAAATCTGAAATCTCCAGTTTGTTTACTTAAAACCAAGACAGTAAACAGTTTCTGTTGAGGTAAGTGGCCACAGAGACCTCTTTTACTATCATCTTAGCTTTGACAAAAGCGGCTTTAATACGAATCTGGTAGTGTGGTTAAGAAGCGATGGCTTCATCTACGCTTACTGTTTACTAACAGCAGACTACAGGTAATAGGTGATGTGTATAC
Source organism: Alestes dentex (assembly GCA_037576975.1). Taxonomy (NCBI): domain Eukaryota; kingdom Metazoa; phylum Chordata; class Actinopteri; order Characiformes; family Alestidae; genus Alestes; species Alestes dentex. The sequence continues at coordinate 10,039,034 of JBBIGA010000001.1, forward strand.
AGAGGAGACACACAGATACGTATTTGGCAGTGTTCCATGTAGATGTGGCCATATGCAAGCGTTTAGGTACTCATGGTAGGTGAAAATAAGGACACACGCTCTACAGAGCATGCACTCCTGTACATTTTAATGCACAATTACTGTTTATTTGCTGAACTTAACACATTGGGGAAAATGAACATACAGTATGGCATATATTATATGTTATGTTCTTTCCTTATGTGTTTAACTCAGCAAAAAATAGAAATAAAGTCAAATTATGTGTGTTCTCTGTAACAAATGTCTTAATTTTTTCATTCATGAAATCAACAAAATGCCATTTGCTTGGGTGTGTCTTTTGCAGGTGACTTTATGTTCACATTAGACATCATAAACATAAAAGAACACTGCAGAGCTCTAGTGTGAGCTGTGTGCTGCACCGAGGTTCTTACAGAGAGGGCGAGAACGGTCTGAGGGTCAAAAATCAGCTTCTCTCCGCTCGGTAGTCTCTGGCCTTCTATGTGGAGCTCCTTCAGTTCGCTCAGTTGCTCCAAACCCTCAACCACAGTGATGCTGTTGCCCCCCAGAAATCTAACACAAATAAACAGTGGCTGCTGACATTCGCACTTGATCTGTGGTTAAGTACAAGTAACATTGCACAGATACTCGATTTTTGCATGAATGCACAGAACCCGTTTTATGTACACTTTTTTCTGTTTTAAGTACTTTTTGCTGATTTGTATTTTACATTTCACATACTTAAATACAGTTACTAATTGGAAGTGCTCAACCTCATTCCTGGAGGTCTACCACCCTGATGTTTGTAGTTCCAGAACATGTGGCTCTAATAATCAACCGAAAGCCTTGATTAAATAGCAGCAGGAAAATCCTTTGACGCAGCAAATATGCAGGAGAAGGGTTGACCAGCCTTTGTTTTTCGAAACAAGGCATAGCACTCTCGGTTCCATATCGCCATTGTCATACTCCAGTGACTCCAACAAACTCCAGTTAACTCAAATAAAAATATTACATCACTGGAAAACACCAGCTGACCTTTATAGAATTTTAGTCAAGAAGGATCTATATAACTGACTTTGCCCTCACTGTTTTAAATGAAAAAAAAAAAAGATGCTTAATTATTTAAAAGTATGCTTAATTATGCAAAACAAACGGTTCATTCCCCAGTACAAACAGTCCATACATAGAAACTAACATGTAAAAACATTTTGTTTCATAAAGGTACAATAAGAAAAAACTGTGTATAATTCTGAAAAAAGAAATGCCTTTATGCAACACAAATATTACAAATATCACAAATGGACCTAAATCAAAAATAAAATACAGGAAAATATAGGATTTTTGCTCTTAAAGAACATTTTACGGCATTTAGCAGAAGCTCTTATCCAGAGCTTAAACTGTTGTATATGGTTTAGGCTACTGCACTATTAGTTCTTCATACTTACAATTTGGAGAGCCTTTGTAGAGAAGACAAGTTTTCCATATGAGTGATGTTGTTGTTCTGCAGGTATAAGTGTGTCAGATTTGAGGCAAAACTCAGACTGCAGATGTGTGTTAACTGATTGTCGTACAGGTAGAGAACAGTGAGATTTCTGCACAGGGACAGATCATCCTGAAAACAGAAAATTAAAAAACAAATTCCTTTAACTGAATTAGACCAAAGTGGAGAAAAAAACTGAGGTAGACAAGTGGCTAGACCTACAATATCATCTATGTTCTTGTTTGAAAAGTTGAGATGTGTTAATTTCTTGAGATACTGTGGGAGAGAGTTCCGTCTGTTTTTGATGTGGGTGCTCGATTTGGCGATCAGATCCACTGTGAGGCGGACCATGGCAGCTGGAGTGCTCTGTGTATCTCTGGGGCTTTTCTGGGCAAAAGTTGATGGAGGTGATGGAGACAACAAATAAATATTTTTTTTAAATTAATATTATTTGAAACTGTCAGATGGTGCGTAAACATTTCATGACCAATTGAAATGGTCCAAAAATACATCAAATTAATGTCAATTTAAAAGAAATAATAATGTCATATTAATGTTGGGGTAAGCATAACTGATGTAAAATTAAAGTTAAGAACATTTTATCCTAAAATTACCATGTTGGACATATATGGATATACAGTGAAAAGCCGCTTTTCTTCTCTGTACAGTGATAATGGAGGACAGATTTAATAAAATCATTTAGGCCCAAGGAGACAAACCCCCCCCCCCCCAAAAAAAAACCCCACAACTTTCATATCTGTATTTAGACATCACAGTCAGTTGACCATACAGGATGGTGGCCAGGTTTCTCAGCATTTTAAACAGGAAAACAAGAGGCCAAAGGTGAATTAGATACTTGCTCTAACGCTGACCTGACCTACATTTATGAGGACAGATCTATAACCATAGAAAAAGTAGCTTTATTCCCTTGAGGTCTGCATTATTTATTACCATGACCCCAGGACATCTGCTTGCGGTGTCTTTATCACTGTAGAGCCGTACAAGTGCATGGAAAAGGTGTGAAAAGACATGTTTTTTCATCCACTGTGTCACTCTTGACTTGGCTTTTCAAACCGTAGCAAAGCCTGAGGAAGAAGTAGGTAATACACACATCAAGGCAAGACAGCATGTCTTTTCTACACTTGATCTTCGAGCGTAAGGCTACGGCTACACGACTGAGAGCCCCGTGAAATCAATAGAGGTGGACTCTCAAGGGACACAGATATAGTCTGGAAATACAGTAGTTAAAGATGGTTGTTTTGTAATAGAGCTGTAAAATGTCAAAAAATGAACTAAATTAACCAATGATTTACATTTACATTTAAGGCATTTAGCTGACGCTCTTATCCAGAGCGACGTGCATCAATGATGATGCAAGTGACAAAAAATGTTTTCATTTTTACTTAATCCATTTAGAACAAAATACCCAGAACTTCGCTGGCTTAAAGTAATGAAATGTTTTATGGTTATACCTTGGATAAACATCTAACAGAACCCATGTGCATTATTTAATTACAGGTAATTTTCATCCTTTTATTTTTTCTCTTGTTGTATTAGAACAGTAACTGTCAAAAGACTAGATTTAGTAAGACTACATTTAGCTGAGCGATACCGACACACTTATTGTTTTTTTGTCTGACACAGGGAATGCATTTTTGTGCCAACTGGTTTACAAAACGTAGCCACTAATATTTATTATAACCGTGTAGTTTAACCACTTTTTAAATGTTTTATTTATATGCATGTTTTAGTTACTGGTTTGTTATTAGCTGAAATGATGCTGTACGCCCAAGTTTCAGGAGTTTAGCTGGGTTTAGGGTAATGTAAATGGGATTCATCCAAAACAAACACAAAGCGAGCCCATAATACTTATCTGCTTAGTGTCCAGTTGTAAAGAAAAAAGACTTACTTTGAATTAATTTACTCTCAAAATCTGCAAGACAACTAACACTAGCCGGACTGAACTACCACCAGTGTTTTGTTTGGGAAGGACGGCTGTTGTCATGGAGACCGCCAAGCAGCCAATCAGATCAAAGGGTGAGTATTCCGAGCAAGATAATAAAATAAAAGTAGAGTATAAAGTGTTTTTCAAAAACATAGGTAAAACATAGGTAAAAAGGCGTGTGTTTAAAATCTGTTTCTAAGACACAAGTAAATATGCAGTACTATGCACATTATTCACAGACATTTTTCTCAGCCTGTGATCATGTGTCTTTCTGCTGGCAAAGTAGCATGAGAATTAAAGCAAACAAACAAGAAAGCAGTAGATTTATTAAGTACATTTAGTAATATTAAAGTGACAAAAAACTCTGCTCATCTAAACAGTTTTGAATTTTTATTTTTGCAGGTGCTTAAGACTTATGCACAGTACTACAGTACATGTACTTCTAAAAACACATACCGATCAGCCACAACATTAAACCCACTGAGAAGTAATGTGAATAATAGTGATGATCAAGAAGATCAAGAGGTGAGATGTAACAGGCAGCAAGTGAACAGTCAGTTATTGAAACCGATGTGTTGGATGCAGGAAAAGTGGGCAAGCAAAGATCTGAGCGACTTTGACAAGGGCCAAGTTGTGATGGCTCAACGACTGGATCAGAGAATCTCCAAAACAGCTGGTCTTGTGGGTTGTTCTCAGTACGCAGTGGTCAGTACCAAAAGTGGTCCAGGGAGGAATAACCAATGAACCGGCTCCAGGGTCACGGGCACCCAAAGCTCATTATTGTTTGTATGGGGAGTAAAGGCTGGCCCAACTGGTCCAATCTCAAAGAAACTGCTGAAAATATTAATGCTCACTATGATAGCAATGTGTCTAAGTACACGGTGCATCACAGCTTGCTACATATGGGTCTGCATAGAGTGCCCATGCTGACCCCTGTCCACATCATCAGAACTGGACCATGGAGCAGTGGAGGAATGTGGCCTGGTCTGATGAATCAGATAGATGTGTGTGCACTGCTTGACTGTTGAGGAGATGGCACCAGGATACATTATGGGACGAAAACAAGCCAGCAGAGGCAGTGTGAAGATTTTTTTAAATTATTTAGCTTTAATGAGCTTTAATTTAAGAATGTAAAAAGGTATTTAAAGACAAAGAAATGATTTGTTTTACCCACACCACCACTTTTACAACTTGCCAAATTATACATGATTATAAAATAAAACACTGGGAAACAGTTATCACACAAGTGGTGAAAAAACAAGACGAATAGAAGTAAGCAGAAATGCAATTTTTTCTTTATATCAGAGGAAAGTCCCAGGCATTGTAGTGGAAAATAGAAACTATGAGCTAAATTGAAACTATGAGCTCTAAACAGGGGACTACCTTTGAGGCCTAGAATAGACAAGGCACAAAGGTATTTACCTTCTGTAATTAGATCTTATGTTTATCAGCCTCAGCATTCAGAGATTTCCTTCCTTTTTTTTTTGCTCTCTCTCACAGTGGGTTCAGATTGCATTTTGTAATAATGCGTATCATTCCTAATGGTAGCGTGGGGGGAGTCTATGCAGTGACCCATGTGTTGTTATATAACGTCAAGGAATGAGCTTCCTGAGCCTGAGTGACTCGCCTCCATTTATGCATGGAGAGCACTTGGCAGGGAGGAAATGTGGCTCTTGTGGGAGGAGTCCTTCCCCCACTTTTGAGGCTTTCCTTCAGGGCACCCAGCGTGTTTTCAGGCCCTTGCTACCATGCTTGTTGAGAATATTCCCTGATCCAAAGTAAACATAGGCGCTACCAAAAATCTGAGGACCTACGTGGGGTCATTTGTCCCACAGACTGCAATCTAATAGGCACCTGGTGATAAATAGCCATTCTTGATTAGTTATACTTATCAGTCTGATGTGCTTTCTGCATTGCTGTTTTATCAGCATTCAGACCCTCTATTTATTATTCCTCTATATTTTTCTTTGAATTCTGCAAATGAAGGAGAATTCCAGCAGTAATTTAAGGAGGCCTTCGTTAATGAAAACCACACCATAAAATGTGGTTAATGTACTTGGCGGCTGTCAGTTCATTTGTGTAAAATGTAATGTGCTTTGCTTTTTAAACGGGTTAACTCTCATTTACATTTGTCTGCTTTTTTCCTCCTTTAGCGAAGCAGAAAAATACTCATGTGGTGATGATCATGAGCCTCATTTGGGAGTCCAACGAGTACATTTGGGAACATTTGCATGACGATTTTCAACAACCGCAATTCAGATTAATTTCTTTTAAAGGAACGATAAGTGAGGTTTCCAACAAAAACTTGTGTTAAGCTTGGGAGAAATGCATATTAGTTAATGTTCGCATTGTGCAGTGATCTAAAGTTTCGAAACAATTTGTACTGTTTTTTTTTCTGATTAATAATTGAATTACAGTGAACAGGAAACATATGAATGAAAATAAACCTTTATGTGAAAAATCTCACTCAATGTACCTTTAACAATAAAATACAGCATCCGGGCTTAAAAGTTCCGTATTCACTATAACCCCTTCCATTCATAAACTGCGTATTGCATTCACCTGAATTACATGCATAATTTAATTGTTTTGTTTTCTAAAGTACTACATTTTATATGATGAGGTAAAATGCCATAAAATGTGATTGGCGTCAAGTGGTTAAAGCTTCACTATGTATTTCCATACTTCTATTCACAATCAAATCTTTACTTTCTCTGTGTACTTAAGGCTTCATTTTATGTTGTATTCTTTATTTTCACATTGTTTGATCAATTTGAAAGTCGGATTTGCTCTCAAAGATTTAAGGGAGATTTAAAAACAAACTTTCAGATGTGGACATTAAAATAAGACTAAAAGTGTTCAATATGGAAGTTAATGCGTTAAAATAAAAACCTTTGTATTATGATATAGGAGGTAAAATCATTAGCTGAGAGAGGTGCCAGAGCTGTTGTCTGTAAGAAAATACAGGCTCGTGGAGTGTCTGCAGCGACAGAGAGCAGACGTTTGGGCTGAATGGACTCCAGTGTGTCCAACTTCTGTTTCTGTGATGCATCACTGACGCACCAAAGACAGCCAAGCTCAAAATCCTGAAGGAATGTGTACCAAGTAAAGACAACCTGCCCCGAGCTGTCCTGACTGAGACATTTTGTACAGGGCAGCTTGTGTTTATCTTTGGGCCAGTGCAGCCACTAAAGTTTGTTATTCCATTATGTAATGCTATGACTGGACAGAATGTAAATGACGGCTCGATAGGTTTTGTTGCAGAAGCGACGTAATCATGGTCTTTGTTAGTGTGTTAAAATCCTGTTGTCAAAGCTGTGCAATACTCATGCCTGTGCCAGAGAGCTCTGGGAGATGAGTTGGGTCCAGCGCTGCATTACAGTGAACCCAAAAGAGAAATATACTTTTCAAATATCTGGCATGATCCAGAGTGAAAGAAATACATTTGTCATGCTTAAGAGTGTTAAGAGTCATGAAGTCAGCAGTTTAAACTCATTTTCAGCTGTTTTAAATTTGACCTCAGTCAACAATACCTACAAACAATGATAAAACATCTTTCATACTAATATCACTAAAAACACATCAAAAATGATAAAGTGTAATAAGGTTTATTCATCTATTAACAGGTGCTGACATTAACATCCGGGGTGCATACCGTTTCAAATAAGAATTCCAATGCTGGGCACACATAACATCGCACATTTTTAAGGCCATCTCACATTTTTTTTTAAACTGGGCTAGTTGGCAGATGTGTTTACTTGATTGAAGAGTTTATCCTTTATGACTTGGGACATCAAACCATGAATGGCTTCAATAGTCGTTTTGCAGCTGAAAAAGCAAACAGAAAGTGTGTTATTTTTTGAAATCAGTTAAATGACAATTTAAAAATATTATTTACGCTTTAGACACGATAATATGTATTCTATAATGCCTAATTCCCATACTGTATATGCCTACTATTAAAGAATAAAAATGCACTTCTAGTTAACTAGTAGCATGTGCCTACAATGCCAAGCAAACTAAGTTAACTTGGTGGGACATGAGCTCAAAAGACATTCAGGTTGGAAAAATCATAGTTATCCCTCATAAACAACATACTGCCAGGCAGGTAATCCTGTCATCCTGCAAAACTACAATATTTTTGAATTAATAAGGTTTTAGAAAGGCTCAAACAAACAAAAACCTTTTATCACACTTTTGTCACGACGTATCACACTTTTGTCATAGACCTCATGCTATAATTCCATTAATGATTAAATCAAATGTAGATGCTTGTAGAAGGGTCACATTAAACAAAAGTAACTGACCTGATTTTTTTATATAGATACAGGGATGTCAAATTAAAGCATTAATTTAGATCAATTAATCACAGAAAAAAAAAAAGCGCCAAAAAAATTAACACCGATAAATCGCAGCACATGGTCCCGGTCCGGTATTCTGCTGAAACATGCTACCCATCGAGATGTGCTACCATGCCCTTCTGCACATGTGCAGTTCCACAGTCTTGGGATTCAGTGCCACGCCCATAAATCTGTGCTACCTTGGGACACTGGCAGGTGTATAAACTTCAAGGGAGCATTTTTCCACGGGGCAGCATGAATCGCCAGAACATCCTGCTTCACGGGAGCATTTCTCAGTGTTAGAACCTGACTTTATAAACTGGCTGTATGCACCTCTAAAGATCTATCTGTGTAGGCTCTTCTCATTTAAATAAAATATATTTCTCTCGGATTATGCATATTATTTGAATACTTTATCATTATCATTGTTATGACTGCAAACTGACTACAAACAGTATGAACTATATAAACTTAAAGGTAGCTTTTTTTTGACAAGGCACTTAGTTCTATCATTGTTCTAGCTGAAGCATGTTTGTTTTTTTCCCCCCTCAATATATTAGGTCATATTTTTGACTGTTGTGACCATTAGTGCACACGAACAGTGTAAAAAAAGTTCTGAAATTAAAGAGATGTTGACAGTCTGTAATGTTGATTATTCATTCACTCATGCCAAAATTCATTTAAATATTGTAATACTTTTACAGCAAAAATGCGATTAATTTAGATTCATTAATCAGAGAGCTTGTAATCATGTGAGCTTGTAATCATTATTTTTACCTCAGTTCCAACCTCTTATCCCAAAGATTGCTGAGTGCTATTGTATTACCTGTCTCGTGTCGCTTTGGCCAGTTTGTCCTCGGACTTCCTGTCGTGAGTGTCCAAGCCCAGCATGAAGCTGCCTCTTCCCAGCTGAGCCTCCGCCTGCTCCAGTTTCTCCGACAGGTCAAACACCTGCCCTGTGGTGTAATCCGCATTCTAAACAGACAAGAGCAATTAACCGGAGCGTTCCCCTCCACCCAGTCCAGCTTCATGCCCAATTTCCCCACAATACGTCAGCTTTGACAGCACACCTTTTCACCACTGCTGTAAAAATCAGAAATTTGTTACAAAACATGTCCAGTTCCTTAAGCCTCACATTGTTTGCTAGAACTCCCCCAGAAGAGACTCCGAGTTTGCCAAAGGTGAGGCGGTGAGGCGGTGTGCTCCCTGAGTAAGGATTCACTGGTAAAAAGAGGCTCAATGACACAAGGCCTCAGACAATGGTGACAAACTAATTGCTGACAAGTTCTTCTCCAGCGGAGCAAGCCAAACTTGACAACTAGTCAATTCATCTTTGTTCAGCAGCTCTGAGTACACTGTTTAAATGGTGTGCTGAAGGCGTTAAGCAAAGCTCAAGGCAGAACACTGGAGCCAACCATGTCGGCTCAGTTTGGCATTCAGTCCTTTAAAATAAATGGAATACCACTGAACCACCACAGCATGTACCCTTCCTGTTCAGGAGCCTCCTTTGCCAACAAACGCTTGAATTTTGGTCAATATACACTCATTAAAAAGCATTTCTGTTGCAACAGTAACAAGCTCCGAACACTTATAAAGGCTATAAAAACATTTAAATAATTTGAAATAAACATAATTTAACTGCACATATAGCACGTTACAAAACGGACAGAAAAAAGGTAAAAAAAAAAAAAGGAAATACTTACTGTCAGAAGACTTGATGAGCTTAGAGTGTTAACCCAATATTTATTCCAAAGGAGCTCAAGTAATTTGCGGTCCAAAGAGGACTTGAAATAAGTCACCTCTAGTGCGTAGTACCTAATCAAAACAATCACATCAAACTTAACATTTCAACACAAATTAGCACTTTAAGGCAGTTTATTTAAACTATGAATTACATAAATATAACAGACTACTTATTTAATTTGTTTGCAATTACTAAGACTTACTGCTTGCAGTGTACTCCAAAGTCTTCTATTTTATTGAGGGGTATCGTCTGGTACTCTGACGGACCCTCATCTGGCGGTTTGTATCCCTAGTACATAAAATGGATAGCACTGAAGGTAAATGCCTGTAATTGTTTTACCTGACATTTACTTGACAAGGTTTTGTTTACTACTAGTTCTACTCTTCTTTTTCCTATGAAAGCCTTGCCATGAAGCCTGTACTTGCATTTAGTGTACATGTGCAATTTACACTCACACACACGTATACACACACGTATACACACACGTATACACACACACACACAAGTATACACACACACACACACACACACACACACACACACACACGTACATATAATTAAATTACATACAAAAAATATCTATGAATGACATTTTGTTGGGCAGGTTAAATGATCCTAATTATGACAAAAACAATATACTACCTTTGGATATGTCCTGAAAGCACCAAGATTAACTTTTCCTGCAGATATGGTACGTGTGGGATCGATCTGCAATACATTGTGAAGTTATGAAAACCATATATAATGAGAAAAACAGCATTTCAGTAAGACATCGATACTAGAAGGTATACCAAGCAGAGTCCAATGAATAACAAATTTATGAACTGCATACCTAATTTTTATTTGCCCTTAGCACTAGTTCTACAATACCGCTGAAGTGTAAATAACATACTGTATACTGTTACAAAAGCAACAGCCATTAATCAGACACCTCTACCAATGTCACTAAGACCATTTGTATTCCAGGGTCAGTCATGGATCACTGGAACTGCTCCGGGGAAACAATCGCCCATTTTGCTTTTATTGCTCCATATATACTGATGGAAATGGGATCATGTACAGAATTGGCAGAATTAAACCAGTGGAAAGAAAGCGTGAACTCGAAGGTTTTCCTCTTGCACTTACCACCACTGCCACAAAGGGTTCCTGAAACTGTTGATTGAGCATCTGAGTGCTGACATCAATACCTGAGAGCCAGCAGCCGTAACCAGGATGACTGTGGTACCACCCGATAGCGTTCTCTAACCGACCCACCTACCAAAAACAGGGAAGGCAGATTCCAGAAATAAGGATCAATAATAACAAATCTAAAATAAAGGTTAGTGATTAATCATAGAGAAAACATGAGTACGCTCCACACAACAAAATCGTTTCAAAATTTCCAGTGTCTTAGGGTTGCTGTTCAGTACTTTTGCCCCCTGACTGTCAAAATGATGAACAACTGTGACTAGTTGAGATAAACTACACACATCTATAGACATTGTGTGCATTTTACAAGCAATGACTTTGCAGCATTACTGAAATTAGTTTATGTACATTTATTTGATATATGTTATAAACCTAATAAAAATCACTAATAAATGGAGGCATGTAAAGAAAAAAAAAAATGTATATATGTACAGCATATATGTACAGCAGTGCCAGTGTGCAAAACCAGTGTACCTGGAATGGTTCACAATGGTTAGTTGTAAACAATAGCCTTGTAAATCTAGTGTAATATTAAAGAAAAAACTTCAAACATCAAATGTGTCTTGGCTGATGGCCTACTTTTGGAGCAGGGAGGAGAAATTACGCACATTTGTTTTATCAATGAACCATTCCTTTAATGTTTCCTTTAAAGTTTCAGTTGGTCCCATGCATTTTTACTGTTAGTTGCTAAGACCCCCCCCCCCCATTATTACCTTTATTATTGTTTTTGAATACATTGACACAGAGGCTTGATTTACACCATGAGCATGAGCAGAAAGTAAGATTCAAATTAATCTACCAAACTTAAATTCCTAGATAAAAGATTTGATAAAAGAAACTAGCAGCATCTGAATCAGTCTTACTTTTACTTCTCAGAGCAAGAATGTTTATTTGGGGTCAGTTATGTCTTTTAGATTTTTTGAATTAGTCATGTTAATTAGATTGTAATTACACTGAGATTCAGGACTGACTATCAAACCCATAATGTCAAAGGCAAATACATTTCAGTCATCAAGAGGCCTTAAATAGACTCTTCAGTATAATACCTTCTGCCTGATGTCTATAAGATGTGACAAACTGAATGAAGTAAAGACAAGTCCATATGTGAAAAGAGCTGAAATGAAACATGGCGAAATGGCATTAAGTCATTATGCAGCTCGCTGCTGGAACAAACTGCCCATCAGCATCAGATCTGCACCAACTGTAGCTTTGAAAATGTGCTAAAACCCACACTTCTCCACCTACTTTTAAATTTCAGCACATCAGAACTGCCATTTCGATTTTCATTTATTGGTTTTCGATGTAATCTTCTATTTCTTTATTCTATTCCTGTAAAGCACATTGAATGACCTGCTATACAAATAAACTTGACTTGACTGTATGAAGGAAAAAATCTGCAGTTTACCTAGATAGGTAGATAGAGCAAATGCACAGCAGAACATATTTAAAAGTATCAAGTAAATAAACACTCAAAAATAAATAAATAAACATACATACATCTATATATTACTATTTATATATTACAATATAATACAACTATTTACAAAATAATACAATCTGAATAAAATATACGCACGCGCACACACACATTTTATTTGTTCATAGTTGTACTGTATTGCAATATATATATACATAAACATATATATATAGCTATAGCAATACAGTACAACCATGAACAAATAAAATATGCACACACACATATATATACATATACATATACATATATATATATATATATATATATATATATATATATGTACACATGTATGAAGGGTTACATAAGTTCTTACATCCTGCAACTGTTATATCTGACTTGGGTCTAATGTGTCAAAAAAATCCAGAGACCTTTGAAAATAATGACAACAGTAAAAACAGTAATAATAACAGCAACACTAGTGGATGCCTGAATTTGCACTTTACATTTATTTTAGTATACTTTAATTTATGAACACTGTGAAATCTGTGGAAATGTGTCGTGTTTAAATCCAATCTGTGCAGATGCTGTATTTAAAGTGTAAAAGTGTAAAGTGACCATTTGTGAACACTTCACAGCACACAGCGTGAAATTCTTTCTCTGTATTTAAACCCATTCACCAAGTGAAGCAGCAGGCAGTCAGGAACACAGCGCCCGGGGAGCAGTGTGTGGGGACGGTACCTTGATCAAGGGACCTCAGTGGTGCCACTTGGAGTCCTGGGATTTGAATCCATGACCTTCTGATCAACTCCATAACCTAACTCCTTACTTCTGCTTAGAAAAAATAAAACATTTGACATATAATGTGTGTGTCTAAATTTTGTCATACAACAGTATGTGTAAAAGTTTGTAGACACTTGCTCATCCAACATGACTTTTCGCAATGAGGTCCCAAGGCCTCCCCCCCCCATCTCACCCCACCCCAGTAACAGCCTCTACTGCTCTGGAAAGGCTTTACACTAACATCAGCAACAGCCACAAAGGTGAGGTCTTTATATATACCCTGTCTATACTCTATTTATTCTATTCTGTTTCTTGGTTTGGTGTTCTACTTACTATGTAACTCTCTCTCTCTCTCTCTCTCTCTCTCTCTCTCTCCTATCTGTCCTCATATCTCTTCAGTCTCAGCCCTGTTTTTCTCATTTTTCTGATCACTTCAAAGTGGCTTTTTGGCATTTTGGTCCAAAACATTGCCAGAACAGTCATAACAGCCTCCATTCCTCTCTCTAAATCCAGCGCGCTCCTGGCTGTGCGGACGTGTGTGTGTGTGTGAGAGAGAGAGAGAGAGGGAGAGAGAGAGAGAAAGAGAGGGAGAAAGAAGTGAAAGTGAAGAATACTTACGACAGTAACACCCTCCACAGGTGCTTTCTCTTCACATACTCAGTTCTTCATCCTGCTGACGTGTTTCCTTCCTGTTCACCCAGTTCTACCACATTCCATCACTTGCCCTTCACCTTTCCTTCTCTGGTAAAGACAAAGTGTATTTTTTCCACTCAATTGCATCCTTGTTAGGCTAAAGCACTTAAATTAGTGTGATGAACACGAGTTGACGTTTTGTTCTTTTGAAGCTTCTTTTGTGCCTTTTCCCTTAAAGCCTGTAACAACCTCCATTTGTACACCTAATTCCTTTCTATAATACCTGCTCACCGGTGGTCCTTATTATAT
>JBBIGA010000001.1:10052966-10076337 GCA_037576975.1 Alestes dentex
TACACATATACACACATATATATATATATATATATATATATATATATATGTATGTACATATACACACATATATAAATAAATATATATATAAAAATATATACACACACACACACACACACAGTGAGCATATATGTACCTGTTTGGCATTCTCTATGTAAGCAGCCATGTACTCATAGGCTGCAGCCTGAGCATTGACTCGAGTCTCAGTGCCCTCCACGGGCAAGGCAAAGCTGTCCATGATCATCATGGTCTCTCCATCCACCTTCCCCAGCATCAGCCCCATCACCTCCAGGTTTCCACCAGACCTGGCGTGCATCACCATCTTCAGCAGAGCCAGGGCTGAGATCTTGCAGTATTTGAAGTAATGGTGGCTGTGAAGACACCACAGGACATTTCAGTTTACAAATACACACTTGCATGGCAGAGTAAGCCCAGGAAGCCTCCCCATTCTTTAATGTCCAACTCTGGTCCACCCTAAATGATGCACCATCTTCAGCAGAGCCAATGCAGAGATCTTACAGTATTTGAAATAATGGTGGCTGTGACCACAGACCACAGGACACTCCAGCTTACAAATAAACAATCACAAAACACAAGTAGCCTCCCTATTCTTTAGTTTCCTACTCCAACTCTCCGGTCCACCTTAAATGATGCATCTTAACTGATGTACCATCTTCAGCAGAGCCAAGGCTGAGATCTTGCAGTATTTGAAGTAAAGGTGGCTGTAAACAAATTAAAGGACACTCCAGCTTACAAATAAACATAAGTAGCCTCCCTTTTCATTAGATTCTTAGTTTCTTAGTTCTTATTAACCCTCTAGTCCACCTTAAACGATGAAGCATTTAAGGTGAACCTGCAAGTGTCAGCTTCTTAGTAAACACAGCAGCTTCTAGTTAGCAAGAGGAGCAAAGATTATAAGTATATCTGCTTACTCTTTTGTCCATGGCTTGGCAGCAAGGATTTCTTGTTGTTGTTTTTTGTCGTATTTGTAGATTTCATCAATACTCTGAACTTCTTGAATGCTGTTTGAGAGCTCCCATGTCTTTTGAGCTATGCTACTCCCAGCCATAGCTACAAACAACCTCAAAATACACACTCAGGCCTGTACACTTCACCAAAACAAAAGATCAACTACTAGACAGTTGAAAAAAACAACAAAAGAGAGCTAAGCCGAGCTTAAAAACAACACTGATCTTATAAACATACACAATCTGAAGCTGTAGCTAGCTGCTGCTGCTGCTGCTGCTGCTGGGACCGTCTATGGGAAATGGCCGTAGAAACCAGGGTTGCCGAGTGCATCCCATATATTCCCCCTTTTGAAGCAACAGAACCTCACAGTAGTGGTTTCCCACCTCTAGTCCAATAATTCAGTGGTCACATGTACATCAGTGTTTTCCCTGCTCCCAACACACCTTATTTATCCAGTTAGCCAATTAAGTATTTTATCCATGTAGCAGACACAAAAGTGGCCTGTAAGTGTGTAACAGCATTTTCAAGTGCATGAACAAATTTAAAGTAGCTACTCATGTATTTGTCAGCTAATTTACCTAAATTTGGAGGAAGGAATGCTCAATACACAGGAACAACAGTCTTCAGTTTCTCATTTAAGATTCAGTTCTTTGCCTGTAAATATCAGGAAATGTATTTATTCGGTTTACCCAACCAGTCCTGCAAAGTAAAGAGCCAGACTCACAAAGAAAATACAAGTGGGGATTTTTCCCGAATGTGGCAACCCAACCATCTCAAAGGAATTTATGGCGCCACCTCCTGGACATGAATGAAAATGTATTAAAAAAAAAATAGAACGAAAACAAATTATATCATAAAAGTATATGGAGTTAGTTTGACTGGTCATACGTTTTTGTGTCATAATAATAATAATAATAATAATTATTATTATTATTGTTGTTCTGTTGGTTTAATTATTTTTATAATATCAGGTGTTTTGTCAGCTATATCCTCAGAGCTCTGCTTGTGTGAAGCCAGTATCCACATTTTCAAAGTAAAAGTAGCAGGGAAACCGGTTTTATGGAAATAACAATCTTATACAATCTCCTAACGAACTAACTAACGAAAGTGAAACTATTTTGAATAAATTGACCAGTGGTGGTACACATAGTAGGCGCAGCATTGTCATTCTATATTTAGTTTCATATATAAGTCTCAGGATTACAGAACTATATGCTGATTGTTTGGGGGGAAAGGGCGCTTAAAGGGTAATTCTATCAATTTTTAAGTCTGTCTGCTAAATTCAGTCATAACTGTTTAATCAAAGTCACTCTGAGTGCATTGATGACAAATGTTTTGTTCATAGTGATGGGAACAGAAACCATAGATCCACAGATCATTAATGTGTTAAAAGTTCTCTCACAGAAAGCTATTACAGGACCTGGTTATGAATACACTTACTGGGATATGGTATAATAATAGTTCTGAGAATGAGTTTTAAACCAAAACTTAAAAAAACAAAAAACAAACAAACAAACAAACAAAAAAACAGTCCATGGCAGAGAGATACACTTTATGGACAAAAACATTTGGGACACACCTCTTACTACATTTAGCCTTACTTCCAGAGAAGGGTATCTTAATGCTTCAGCAGACCAAGACATATCGGACAACGCCATGCACGCTTCCAACTTTGTGGACACAGTTTGGGGGAAAACCTTTTTTACTGCAGCATGACTGCGTCCCAGTGCACAAAGCAAGCTCCATAAAGACATGGCTGGATGAGTTGGGTATTGAAGAACTCTACTGGCCCGCACAGAGCCCTGACCACAATCCCATCCAGCACCTTTGGGAGGTGAGCCAGGCCTTCTCGTCTCTACAGAATGAATGGACACAAATTCCCACAGAAACACTCCAAAATCTTGTGGAAAGCCTTCCAATAAGTGTGGAAGCTGCAAAGGGGGGTCTAACTCCATATTAAACTCAATGGATGTGAATGCAATGGCATTAAAGTCCCTGTTGGTGTAATGGTCAAGCGTCCCAATATTTTTGTCCGTATAGTCCAGCCCCAGAAGTTTGGTCAAAGTTTGTCATCTAGTGGTTTGTTTTTGAAACTGCTCTTCTGTAAAACAGCTCACACGACCAGTTTAATAACAAAAATATTAACTATGTTAACTAGAGTACATTTTCATGAGAATATATCAAATGTTCTGTATTTGTTTTGTATTTTGTAAATGCCACTGCACAGAAATATTTGAAGAAAAGGAGAATCAGCTAACAGCCATGAGTCCAAGCATAAACTACATTACCCATAATGCTCCGGTGCAGTTTTTCAGTCACGCCGAGGAAGTGGAGAGCAGAAGTTGTCATTTAAGCAGCTCAGGCTATTTTAACCAGTAATTTAGGTTGCTAAGTGGTTCACCAGGTAAATTCTCGCATTGTCTGGCTGTCCCCTTAACAGGTCTGAAATATCCCAACAAGCATGAGTCGCTTTGATGAGGCTTTAGAGGTAAGATCACTGCTTCTGGCTCTGTGATACTAGCTTGTCTTAATGTTCTTTTCTGCACAAACATTTAAGGTTTAGTGTGTAAAAAACATTTTTTTTTAAAGTAGTTGCTCTTTAGTATGTGACATTTTCATACCGATCCAGAGAGCCATAAATGGAGCAATTTCCTCAAGTCATTGTAATCTATTGCAGATCAAAGGGCATATTTTAGAGAAAACCCAGTTTTAATGAAAATATTTAATTATAAACTGAAATTTGACAACCTACAGTTTACTTTCCAGTCCATTAAGCCGACGTATGGAAGCCAGTTTTGAATTGCCAATACATACACATTTTTACATACACTTACACTATAGGGACAAAAGTATGGGGACATGTTTTTCAGGGTTTGAACTAGGCGCCTTAGTATTATTGAAAGGTAGTCTTAATCCTTCAGCATACCAAGACATTTTGGACAACGCCATGCTTCAAACTTTGTGGACATAGTTTGGGGAGGGATAGTTTCTATTCCAGCATGACTATGTCCCAGTGCTCAAAGCATGGTGCATAAAGACGTGGCTGGATGAGTTCAGTGTGGAAGAACTTGACTGGCCACACAGGGCCCTGACCGCAACCCCATCCGACACCTTTGGGATGAACTGGAACGGGGATTGTGAGCCAGGCCTTCTCGTCCAGCGTCAGTGCCTGACTTCATAAATGCTTTACAGAATGAATTCCTTCTAGAAATAATGGATGCTGTTACAGCTGTAAAGGGGGACCAACTCTGTATTAGTCTATGTATTTGAATGCAGTTTCATGTCCCTGTTGGTCTAATGGTCAGGCATCCTAGTACTTTTTTTCCATGTGGTGTAGTTAAGTTGTAAGAAATGTTTGAACAAATGCAGATGATTCAGTCAGAGGCCATTTACATTTAAAAGTTTCAAATACTCACATAACATCCAACAAAACTGCTTGTTTGGAAAAAAGGAATAAAGTGCTTAGGCAAAGAAAAAGGAATACAGGAAAAAGTAAAATACAAGGGTGTAGACTCTTTGCTCCTGGGCTCTTGAATATTGTTCCATACTCTTTCTTATTTTATAGTACTGTGTGCTAAACTCGATAGTAAATGCTGCATTATATTTTATATTTTACAGGCAAGATGAACATGATCACATTCTTTCTCATCGGACTTCTGGTCCATGTGATCTTCTTCATTTCCATCTTTGACATCTACTTCACATCGCCCTTGGTCCATGGGATGACACCGCAGCATGTGCCTTTGGCCCCTCCAGCCAAGCGCCTGGTGCTTTTCGTGGCAGACGGCCTGAGAGCTGATAGCCTCTTTAAGCCGGACGGCAACGGAACCTCCAGGGCACCTTATATAAGGTAAAGACCACGGCTAATCTTCTAAAGTCCTGGCCAAGACACCTGGATACGTCAGTCTCTCAGATGTCTAGCCTACTGCAGATTTCTGACGTGACATTCTGAAATTTTTAAGTATCTGTTTTAGTTGGTGTATTGACAGTCTTTTTTATACAGTACCAACCAGAACTTTGGAGTCACTTGTTACAATTAATAATTGGCTGGCCATTTATTACAGAAATAATGAGGCGTTATCATTCAATATTTCAGTTTTTTGGAACAATAAAATCTTGTCTCAAGATTTTTTGCATATGAGGCGTTCTGAATCTTATACAGTTTTTTCTGTTATCTTAGAATATATACAGCTCTTTTCATCATGCTTTTCATCATTACATTTTTTCAGCTTAGAGTACCAGCATCACTTACAGCTTTATACATGAATCATTTCTGTTTTATTTATTATATTTCTGTTAAATATTTAATTTTTGTTTTATTAAGGTGATAAAAACAGAAATATAAACTATGAATAATGCCTTTTTATTCCATTGTTTTTGCTGCTCTTACCTTTGTACGGTCCACCTTCCGCCATAACAATGCAAATTTGATAAAGGTTTGTCTTATCTATATTTTTTTTTTTCTTGTCACTAACAACATTCATATTTATATTTAAATGTTAAAAGAGCATTTAAATAGACACCTGGTGGATCCTGTGGTATGCATAACTTTACCATTATTGTGTGTTGCTTTCCATTAGGAGTATCATTGAGGAGAGAGGGACATGGGGGGTGTCACACACACGGGTGCCAACCGAGTCCCGCCCAGGGCACGTCGCCCTAATAGCAGGCTTTTATGAGGACGTTAGCGCTGTGGCCAAAGGTAAGTGAGTGAAAGTGTGTGTCTGAATATATATCTGTAAGCCACTGTCTTACGTTTACGGCATTTAGCAGACACTCTTATCCAGAGCGACGTACATCCGTGCTCAAGTAGTCTACGTCTGTTCTTCATACCTGTAAAGCTGTACTAAAATCAACACCTGCTTTTTACCAAGTTACTGCCAGCCAAGTATTATCGGATGAAAATAATTTTGAATGCGATTCTGATCTGTTTGTGAACAGGATGGAAGGAGAATCCTGTGGAGTTCGACTCTGTGTTTAATGAAAGCAGGCATACCTGGTGTTGGGGAAGCCCTGACATTTTGCCCATGTTTGCAAAAGGTTCATAACTAGTCTTTTCACTCAGCCCTGCTACACTGTCTGTAGTGGATACAGCTCTGTCTGACCTGCCATGTTTCTTTGAAACTGCCTGTGTATTCTAGGAGCCCCTGGAGATCATGTATACACTTACACATATCCAGCTGCAATGGAGGACTTCGCTTCCACTGATGCATCTAAACTGGATATCTGGGTCTTTGATGAAGTGAAGGTGTGTCTTAAAATGGGATTTCAGTTCCTGCACAATTTGATTATGTCATAAACAGTGTTTGGCTTGGTGTGAAATGGTTCATTGTTCATTGAGTCGAATGTCTTTACAGTAGTGGTGTTAGGAACCATGGGAGGCGCTGCTTGTGCCACAAACATATTCACTTTATTTACAATCCAAAGCAGCTAGTATACCTCTGCATGGCTTGAGTTTTTAAATGGGATCTTGATGATGATGAAATAGGAGAAAATCTAAATCTTTGTGTACATCTCCACCATGTATAGCTTTTTAAATAATAACCCAAATTTTGTATCTTAGTAAGATTGCAAACAATGTTTTGAACATCAAACAGCATATTCATATCCAAATATATTTCTGTGAGGGAGGCACTTTCTCCAAGATTTCCTGGTTTATTTCACTGAACTCCAAGTGAGAAATAATGTAAAATTACACCATGATTTTTTTAACCAGTAGAGACAGTTGTGACTTTTAAGGTTTAGCATAACCATTTCTGATGGACGATGGTAATTTCTGTGTTAGTCTGTTAGATTCGTTGAAACTTGCATTTATCAAATTGAGTGCGCACATCTTTGGTCAGTTTGTGCTTTTTCCGAGGATAGATGGGGTGCTCTTGCTTTGAGATGTTTGATAAATGTTTGATAAATATTGACCACCGTGGGTGAAGGTGTGATTCTTGGTAGAAATTATTGAACAAAAGGTGGGTGAGAGTCAGTATCAGCGTCAAATATTGTTTTGTTTTGCTTTTTTGTCCAGGCCTTTCTTAGCTCTGCCAAAGAGAATCAAACACTCCTGTCTGAACTACATGAAGAACAAAATGTGTTTTTCCTTCATCTTCTGGGAATAGACACCAATGGACATGCTCACCGGCCCATGTCAAAGTAAACAAATTTTTATTGATTATTCATAAAACATGATGGTACACAAGAGAAACTGAAATATAAGAGTGAGGTTTAGCACCCAGACTTGCCCTGGGCTGTAACTTCCTAATTATTGAAAGGAACGTTTTAGCAGTTTTTTTTTTTTTTTTTTATTTGATTATTTTAACTGCTAAGATGTAAACGAAATCATTCAGAGTGGTTTGGTGTGAAATGATCCATTCTGTTGTCGCGGGTCCTGCCTGTTTCCAGGCAGTTCTGGCAGGCACACACAAACACAAAGAGAAGGGATGACTTCAAACAAAAGAGCTGGGTTGACTGACAACCAACCTATGAACTCAAATAACTTAAATACTCTAAAGTCTAAAACATCAACCAATCAGAATACACAGTCACTAACTCAAAACACAAAACAGCTGACATGATAGACACAAACATAACCCAAGTTCAAAATAAAAGTCAAGACACAATCCCCAACATTAACAAAGAGCATCCCCTGTTGGCCGCTGTCAGGACCTGACATCTGTAAAAACTGTTCACCGTGGTGGTGGTAGGAACCAGACATCAGTTTAATGCCTCCAAGAGCTGCCTTACAGAAAGCTCTTACTCAAAATAGTTATATTGGAATATCTGTTCATGGCAGAGATTTACACACTGGCTTTTAGGGCAATTAAAAAACCTTTCATTTACATTTACGGCATTTAGTAGACGCTTTTATCCAAAGCGACATCTGTTCCCAAGCCACAGGGGGCAGTCTCCCTGGAGCAACTTGGGGTTAAGGGTCTTGCTCAGGAACCCAGCGGTGGTGTGCTGAAGGTAGGATTTGAACCCATGACCTCTTGGTCCAGAGGCAAGTATCCTACCCACTAGGGCACCACACCCACCCCCACTCCCACTATTTTTACCTACTATTTTATTATTATCAACATTGCATATAAAAACTCAGAATACACGTGTAGGTTTACTGGTCATTTTGGGTAGTGAGACAGTGCAGCCCTGGTTCCCATTACAACTGCTATAAAGACTTTGTTGGTAACTTCCTTTTCAATTAACCAGTACAATGAACAACCCGCTCTGAATGACTTGGGTTACGTCTCAGTGATTAAATTGTGCAGAAATTGTTGAAAAATAAGCGGACTTCCTATATCCTGTGTGAAAGTAGTAGAAAGTGGTCAAGACCACTATATGTGTCTTGACCACTATATACTGGCCAAAATCAAAGAGACTTTTTGGTAGGAGCTTAACATTAACAGGGTTTTAAGATGGACACGTTTCTGAGATTTTCTTTCTCTTTTATCAGGGAGTATTTAGACAACATTGGCCTGGTTGATGAAGGCGTGGCTGAGATGGTGTCTGTGTTTGAGGAGTTCTTTGGTAAGGATGGAAGGACTGCCTTCGTTTTCACAGCTGACCATGGCATGACAAACTGGGGTAAGAGCTCTCTCTGAACTCGCCATACACACAGGAAATACGGTTAATTGTCAAGAGTGAAAATCAGGGCTGGGCAACACTGACAAAATTAAATCATATTTTTCCAATATATCATGTGACTGTTATCAGTTGATATTTATATTTGTTAACCTGCTCATTAGTGGCAGCTGGTGGCCTAGTGGTTAGGGAGTTTCCCCTGCGATCAGAAGATTGTGGGTTCGAATCCCAGGACTGCTAGTGGCACCACTGAGATACTCTTGAGCTAGTCACCATTCCCACACACCCCTGGGCCCCTGGGCACCCCTCTTTGGTGGCAGCCCCCTGCTTCACTTGGTGAATGGGTTAAATGCAGAGAGAGAATTTCACACTGTTCACACTGTGTGCTGTGATGTGTGTTCACATGTGGCTATAAGGGGCCACTTTACTTTAATATCCATTAAAACTGAAGATCAATATTAAGACGTGCCAATATCCTGTTATACTCTTTAGCGGCTTCCACTCTACCGATTGCAAAGACATCCAGCAGCTTGTACTATGGTTTGTTGGCTGTGTTTATAGGGTCTCATGGAGCCAGCCATCCGTCAGAGACCCTGACTCCCCTGGTGGCTTGGGGGGCCGGAGTTCAGATAGCACAGAGAACTATGGCAGCACAGAACTATGATGATAACTACCTCAAAGGTGGGTTTAATCTAAGTGTAAATTTAAATTTAATGTTAATCTCTATGTACAGAAATCATTACTTTTTAGAGCAAGAAGTTAATTAGCATGATTTTGCTCTACCCTAAATACATAGCCGATTTAAGTAACTGAAGCCCTTAACCGCCGGTTTAGAACTGTGTACAATTCATGCTGAAATCATCAGACAGTTGCCTTAAATCATGTTGAAGAGTTAAGTAAGCCTAAATAGATCTGCTTATGTGTTTTCTGACTTTGTGTGACAAATGGTTTAGTATAAAACTGGATAGAAGTATGTGGCATTGTTACTACACCTTTTACTATCAGAGCCAGAATGTTATCTGTACTTTTGTCCATTGTGTAGATAACATTATGTACCATGTCAGAAACCGCATAATAACACTATTTGTTATTGCTTGACAACTTGATGTGGTTTCAGGCCAACGTTAAGCTTGCAGTTTGGCACATTAGCCTCATAGCTCCAGTGCAGTACTAAAGTAGCATGTCCTGGCTATTCGATGATATTTGAGATAAATATTGTGTAATAATGATGCAATAACTGTATCAGTGTGTTGTATCAGTGATATATCAGAAGTGAGCCTTAAGTGTCTTGGCTTTGATTATCTCAGAATGGGGGCTGGAGATGTACAGAAGGGTTGATGTGAACCAGGTACGTTCTTCTCCGTTGTGGGAATTAACTGTCTCTATCTCTCTTTGATTTTGAGCAAAGAAAATGTGATGTTTTTTTCTGATGTTTTGTATTGTTTTCCACATTTCGAAACAATACAGGCTGACATAGCACCACTCATGTCATCACTCATTGGAGTACCCATTCCACTCAACTCTGTGGTAAGACTTTCAGATACTCATAGTATGTTTTGATGGCTTTCTCTCTCTCTCAAGTCAAGTCTAAATCATTTGTGATGTAGTTTTGCCACAAAGTTGTAGCATTATCACAAAGCTGCTTTAAAGAAATAAAAGTCTAAGCCCCAAGTGAGAAATGACAGTGGCAAGAAAAACATAACAGCAGGAGGGAAAAAATCAGAAGAGGAGCCACAGCTCAACGGGGGGACCTGTCCTCTCCTGGTGGATGCCAGTTAACAAAACAATAACACAAAAAGTTTTGTGGGTAAATTTAAGGAGTGAGTGAGGGGCATGTAGTCATTAATACTGAATGTTATCTTTTGTGAGTTAAAAGGTTATCTTTTGTGAGAGTTGAGTCCAACATTGTGTGAACAGTTTAAGTGCAGGACTGTTGGGGGGGACATCGTTTGCGCAAGGTACTGACTATAGTTTACAGGGTGGGGGAAAAAATATCTATTCAGTGCCAACACGTCCATCACCTACCCAACCACAGAGTCTGGCAGGAGGTAAGATTATAGTGAAATATACAATAATGTCTCCATACTATCTAGTACAGTCTCTGTGGTAGTAGGGAGACACCATGGCGGTAGAACTGTTCCAGAGGGAGGGCAGCATGAACATGCACCAGTTTCGGACAGACTGGGCGAGAAAAGCTCTGGGTATTGGAGCACGACAGAGAAGCAGGGGAAATTTTGGAAAATAATAATATAATAATAATAATAATAATGCATTTAATTTATAAAGCGCTTTTTAAAATACCCAAAGGTGCTGTACAATTTTGAGTAGACGAAGAAAACACGAAGGGAGGAACATAGTCCGAAGTCCGGAGCTTGGTCCTGGCTGTTGTGAGAAGTTGTGCACCAATGGACCTAAAGCAAGGTGCGGAGCTTGAATGGGAGAAGGTCAGAGTGGTAGGGAGGGGCTTGGGAGTATAGAAACAGAACAGAAAATGTTAATAGCATCAATAGGTCAAAAATATTATGAATACCATAAAGACTTGAGAAAAGTTCATTAAAATCTTGAGGCAGCAGGGGCAGGACCAGCTCGGAAAAAGAGGGAGGTACAGAAAAACCGGTCAGTAACATTATAGGCATGAGAGCATAAGTTAGCTAAAAACCTGTGCGAATAAGACGAGATAATAGAATCAGGCAGGACAGTGGAACTATGGATTGAAACAGGGACATTGTTCCAAAGCAGGGGGCCTTGTGAGAGAAAACACTTCCCCCTACTGTGATTATTCTAATTCACAGAACTGATAACAGGTCAGCAAATCATATGTGGCGGGTTTTAAGACCAAGTAAATTAGTACTGCAGGGCCAAATCAATTAGGTCTGTATTTGTCAGGAAAAGGATTTACAATCAGTCTCTCTCTCTCTGTTTCGTCTTTTTTTCCTTTTTTGCGCTCACTTAAACATGTTACAATTTGTTTGTTTTGATTTGCAGGGTGTCCTGCCGTTACAGTACCTCAATAATAGCCTGCACTTTAAAGCTGAGAGCTTGTATGCAAATGCCATTCAAATCCTGGAGCAGTTCAAGGTGGGTTCCACATTGATTTTTAGCAATTTATGGATCAGTCTCACGTTTGATACACAAATTGTACAATATGGAACAATTTTTTCATCCAGATATACCAAATACATTTTTTATATTTTCTTAGTTTTGAACATATCATCAGTTGTGTTTTTTATAGTCTATGTATGTATTATTGCACATGCTAACAACCCTACTTCTCGTTTGCCTTGTTTATCATTAAAGGCGAAAATGGCACAAAAAAAGGAGACCACCTTATCATTTCTCTTTACACCATATCAGTGAGTACAGTTCTGGCCTTACTAATGGGGATATAAAATCAGACTACGTTCAGTGATGTTCATTCTTTGTAATACTTTTCTCTAGACTTCTGACTGGTTCTAAGCAGATGGAGTTTGTGCAGCATGTAAATGAACTGATCCAGAAAGGACAGTTTGAAGATGCTGTGAGTACAGAATCTAATCCAACGTACTGTAACCAAAGCAAAAATATCAGTATGTCAATTTTTTTTGCTTTTTTGTTAAGATAGTGTTAGCTCCATGTGACAAATCATGTGTCCTCAGCTTGCAGTTGTAGTTTTGTTTGTCAGAACACGAGCAGTAAAGAAGCAGTAAAGAAGCAACTGGAAGTAAAGCTACTTAAAGTTAACTTCTGCTTAGATGTTTCTGTTCAGGTGGTATCATTGGGCTTCCATAGACATGTAAGTCAGACTTGCATACACTGACAAGACACTTTATTATTAGTAATAAAAAAGCTTACAATAGAGTGTACACACACTATCAGACAATCAAACAAGACAATGGTGTAATAAGTGAATAGGCAACATAATGGAGGCAGCATTATAGAGGACTACAGGGAACATTATAGAGGAAGGTTATAGGAGAGAGAAATAAGATGGATTTTTGTACCGAGAAAAAATGCTTGGTTGCCAAAGCTATGAAGGTTGGATGGGAAGCAGTCCAGATGAGGAAGATCTGAGGGTGTAGGCAGGTTTGTAGGGAACTGACACATAAAAAGGAGCAAAGTTGTTGTCTGGAAGCCCATTGAAGGGCGGGGTGTTTGAAGAACGGGGTACAATGGGAAATAGATGAATTACAGACTGTAATTGTAAACGAAGCGCACCTGTATGGTGGATAGAGGCTCATGAAGTGGCAAGTTGATGCATGTTGTATTTTTTGCTTTAGCTTGCACTTTAAGCAACTGCTCCAAGACTTGTGGATGCTCAGTATATGGATGCAGGGTTGGTTGTTCCTTTAAAACTGTAAGAGGAAAAATCTATAGATATTTATCAACAGTTTTTCGTTGTTGACATTATCGATAATGGTGAAATAGTTGTTTCAGCTCTAGGTTAAACTTGGAGGTAGAAAAATCAGTTATCTAAAGAGGCATGCTCACTCTTTTCTTCCAGATGAATCACTGTGAAACACTAATAGCTCAGGCCATGGAGGGCTTGTCGTACTACCACACCTACGACCGTTTTTTCCTGGGCTCCAGCGTGGTCTTAGGTTTTATTGGGTGGACGTCATATGTGGTTCTGTTCATTCTGAAGACCCATGCCAGCCTCCGCAAGCCACCTACCAGCAGAGACATGGTGAGATAATGCAACTTCCCGGGCAAGTAGCTTTGTGTAAATGTTACACTGAACATTTCTATAAGTTCCCTTATGCAGAGGCAGTGGGGTTAAAATATACTAAAACAGAATTGGACGATCAACTGGATTATTTAAATGGGATGTATTGATCGTCATCAGTCATGTACATTTTGTTGATGTTCTGTTCTTGATCAGCCTTCTTTGCCATTTTAAAACTGCAAATAGCTTGTATGGGCATCTCACTTTCAAACGATAAGTTCATAAGTTATTGACATATTAAAGAATGCTAGTTTTTTTAAATTAGTAATAAAGTTTAGTCTTACCTGGAAATGGCTACAAATGAGGATTTATTCCATTTTTATTTCCTGCAATTAAATTCTAACTGAAAAAAGATGTCCTTGTGAAGAGCTGTTTAGCTCTAAGACCAGCGCAAAATCTTTTTGTCTTACTCTTCTCTTTAAAAAAAAAAAATGTTCTCAGTGCTGCAAATTTGTGTTTTGTTTTGGTTACAAAATTTAGACAAAGCCCTCCTATAGAAACACACAAATTACTTGAGTTTTATTGTTACAGTGACAAAACAAATTAAATTAAATTGTTCCGGATCCAAATTGTGCTCTAAATGGGCATACACAAAGTATGCAATACAAGGAATACGACATAGATATATACAGATGCTGTTTAATTACTTTCAACGAGTCGTTTACTAGCGGACATCATTTGTTTGCATTTTTGATGTACTGGTGAAGTTGCCAGTGGTAGTTTTTAGAAATAACTTTGTAATTATTGATATTAGCCCAGCAGTGTACTGAACATGATTGGTGATTGATCGGATACAAACTAACAAAAAACTTTGTGTTTATGCCAAAAATAAAGCATGAAGATGTTACTGCGGGCAGTAATTGGGTTTTCTGTGTTTACCGTCATCTTCAATGGAGCCAAAGACAGTGTCTCTGAATGTATTGCTGATGAGCTGTTGTGTTAGATAGGGTTAACCAGAAGGTAAAAAAAATACCACAATACTACGTAGTTTTTAAAATGTATTCAAAATCAATCCCTGGACTGGGATTGACAATTCAAAAGCCCTACAATACAGGCCACCAGATGTTTAAAAAAAACCCAAACAGTTCGCTACTCTATAAATATTTGACTTAAAATAAATGTAACTCACTGGAAATGAAGTGAAACTATATGCTGTAAATGCAGTTTCATGGGTGTTAAAAAGTTTAATTAAAATAACCACATAACGTTTTCTTGTATTAAAATTTTGAAAAAGCAAAATTTATATTAATTTTGAGGGTAGGTTCAAACACCTGGCCTGTAGTATGTATGTTCGATCTGGTATGTGCTAGGATGCTTTCTGGAACGTATGTAAACTTCACCCTCTAAGGAAAGGGAAGATGAATGTGCAGTGATGCAGATTGAAGTGCACTTAATTAAAACTTGTTATATTTAAACTATCTAGACGTGCCATGTTTAGAAACACTGTGAATCATGTGCATTTCCTGTGTTAAAACAGATGTCAGGAAGAGGTTTGGAAAGTGTGTTTTTATGTGTTGGCCTGCTACTCTCCCTCTTCCTGTTACTTCAAGCCAGTCCTGTCACCTACTACATCTACTGCCTACTGCCCGTGCCTGTATGGTACTCTGTCACAAAAGAGTGAGTGTCATTAGTCCCTGCTTCTACACTCTTAAAAAATCGACAAGGCAAAATGGTTCTTTGGAGTGATGCCCTTGTAGACCTATATTTGGTTCCCTAAAGAACCTTTTAGTTGTTTGTTTTTAATGGAGTATAAAGAAGGTCTTTATATGTGTGAAGAACATATAATGTAAAGGTTCTATCCCAATCGAAGGCTTTTCCTAGAACTGTATTTCCAAACCAAGAACCATTTAGGAACCATTAAGGAAGCCACTGTGTGGGTATATAACAATATTTCCACCAGTTATTTCACGTTTAATCTCTTCAACCCTGAAAATTTAGGGCAAGTGGATGTTACAGTTATCTTTGGCTTTTTATCTAGTCCTTCTATTTAGTCCTGCTGTTGCTGTTTCATGCTGTTATTAAATTTTGAGTTTAATTTGACTTGCTGTTGCTCTTGTTTTCAGACTTGGTATCCTTATCGATCTTATAAAGTCAGCCCCTTCTCTGCCCCTGAGCAAGTGCTTTGGATATTTTGTGCTCGTTACACTTGGAATAGAACTGCTGGTAAGTGGGGAATAATTGGAGAAGCATATCAGGCTAATAGTTAGCTCTTGAAATGCATTCGTGTATTTGTTCTATTTGCACAGGCTCACTGTGTTTTGGTGGTTGCTGTTTATTGCAATCTTAGTACTTCGTTTTGCACTTTATAATACTCCACTTGATTTGCAGGTTGTGAGTTTTTTCTACCGTGCCATGCTGACACTGGGGCTGGTAATGCTGGCACTGTGGCCCTTTGTTTCAGGTCTTTATATAAAAGCAAAGGTAAGAGGGGTTGTTGTACTGGATGGCAACATTCTTTATCACTGCAAATTAAGTAACTTTTTTTGCAGGGGGGGTGGGGTGTTGTTGCGCTCTTCCCTCTCCAGTTTAGTGCATTTAACCAAGCTGAAATAAAGACTTTTCTTTGTTACTGATTGTAGTCGTATTAAGCATGAGTCATCATTCAGACATTTAAAAGAAATGCTTTCCTTCAATCTTCCATCGAAATACAATCACATAAATTATTTTAAGATTTTTGGTTATGTTGCTGTAAAATAATTTGAACCAATAAAATGCTTCACCTCTCCCTCTGACTGTTCCCACCACCGAACGAACGATGGTTCAGAGACTTTCACTGATAGTGCCTCACTGAGATGGGAATTAAACGTGTTCAGATTTTTGATTCACATTGACCTACAAGCTTAGAATTCAGTTAATAATTATGAAAATAACACAGGTGACTGCATAGTTCAGTATTGCGTCTGGAGAGTCATTCGGGGAAAATACGGGTTTTATTGATGCTTTATTGTTGTGTATTATTTTGTGTTGCAGTCCAGGTCAATAAGCTGGGTGTTGAGCTGCCTGTGTCTGTCTGTCTTTCCTCTCTTGCCTGTTGTTGGACGAGAACCCAACATCAGCTACGTGTAAGATCTTTTCTGCAGTGCACCCCAAAGCACGTCGTCATAGTGGTCATCAGCATATGACATGTTGTGGCTATGCTACTCATATGTTTACAACCTGGCTTTTACTATATGCAGGTTCTGTGCTGGGGCTCTAACTGTTTTCAACACCTTTTCCTACCTCTGGTCATCGCGTGGACGCACAGGCCTGCACAGGAGAGATCGTCGCCTGTTCGTCGGCCAGGTCATATTGTGTTCTGCATTTGCATTGTATTTTCTTTTTTTCCTCTTCTATCATGTTATGGACTTACATGCTGTTATTGAACCATAATGGAAAAAGGCATTGTGGCGTATTGTGTTGTTGGAGATAAAGGCTTTTATGTATGAAAATGTTGCACCATAAAAAATCAATTGGTAACAGTGTTGTGTTAATGTGGCTGTAGATGCTTCAAGTGGTGCTGTGTGTGTATGTGCTGGCCAACACCCACTCCAGCCTGCAGCTGAAGCAAGGCCTGCCGCTGTTCAGTCAGCTCGTCAGCTGGACCACTCTGAGTTAGTCACGTCTTCATTCTCCTCAATGTTGTTGGAGTGGTTAAGCCATAAATGCTAATGTTGCAAACAAGATAGAACTGCATATCTTCCATTTGCATTTAGGCACGTGTTTGGCTTAGCTCTTCCTTTGACCCAGTAAAGTCTAAAAATCTGTCGATGGGTCTGTAGATACGTGTCATTCATATTAGTAGTTATTCATACATATTCAGAGCACAATTCCATGTCAGGAATAGACCTAATGTTTAAGGAGTTCATAAGCTTTTTTTGTGCTAAAAATGTGTAAAATGTTTTCCTCATTGTCTGCCCTCTAACGTCTATTTCTGTTTACTTGTTTAGTCTTGTCGTTTTTTGTGCCACTGCTGACTTCCACGCGACTGTTCCATAGGCTGCTGAGCATCCTTCTGTCCCTCATTTGTGTCTACCTTCTGCTCAGCACTGGGTAAGATTTAGTATATAAATAACACCAGTTTTATAGTTTATATACACTACCAGTCAAACCAGTTGTATAGTTTATATACACTTCTCATTCAATGTTTTTTCTTTTATTTTATTATTCTCTACATTGTAGGTTAAACAAACAAAATGATGAAGGAACACATGGAATTATGCAGTAAACAAAAAAAACTGTTAAACAAACCAGAATATATTTTTTAATAAAGTAATGATGGACAGTTTTTTTTTTTTTTTTTTTTTTTTTTTTTTTACTGAGTTAGGTGGTTCTTGCCCTAATTTGGAGTAGAACCATAGTGGAATAGGATTACTAACTGTGTCCCAGACACATTAAGGAGGCAAGAAATTCCACTAATGAACTCCTGACAAAGAACACCTGTTAATTAAATACCATTCCAGGTCGATTCCTCATGAATCTGATTGAAAAAATGTGTGCAAAGCTGTCATCAGAGCAATAGGTGATGTTTTCAATATAATAAAAACAAAGGAAATCGTTGAATGAGAAGGTGTGTCCAAACTTTTGACTGGTAGTGTATATTACATACTTTTTACATACATATATGATATGTTTAAACCAAACACTGATACACTTGTTTTTAATAGGGATTGGTAACAATTATATAATTATATTTATTATCTTTTTAATATTTTCTTCAATCTTTTAACAATTTTTTGAACAGGAATTTAGCAAATAAAAAACGACATACTATATTTATCTATTATTGTTCGTTTTCTAGTAACCTCCGCTTTTGAAGTATGAACGTTACTTCAGTATTTTGAAGTAACGTTAATTTTATTACAGTTTAATCCTCAACGCTAGACAGCTTCTTTACCCATTTTAGAATCGAATATATATGTTAATATAAGTAGTGAAACTGTGCTGAAATACCTTCGACTGCCTTTAGAATTTAACCAATGTCATGTGGCAGCACTAGCCGTGGCTTAACAAAGCTAAGGCAAGAATAGCTCACTTTCAGGATGACATAAAAGACTAATTTGAAAGCAGTGGTTTCGCTCTGTGTGTTCTGTGACTCAGAGCCTAAATTTGTTCTAAAACAAATAAGTAGCCAGCTCTATTACTTTTTGTTTTTTTGTGATTTCTTTAGCTGTTGTTCTTTAGTTATTCTGGCGATATTGTGGTTAGGATCATAGCAGCCTATTTGGAGGAAGTGAAACTGTCAGACCCTGCATTTGCCTGGCTGTTCAGAGTGCTTGCACTGGGCTGTGAAATCTATAATTAAATACACAATTATAAATGATAAGTGCATGGCATATTAGTTGCATATTAATATTAATAATCTGGATGTAAATGTACTATATCATGATGCCCTTAGAAGCTGCATTTTAAAAGTAGAAGTAAAAACGCTGATCCTGGGAGGCATGAACCACAATGAATGTGTGACTGGGTGAGGCCAGTTGTTAGTGGTACATCTCAGTGACAAAATGTGAATTTCAGGATAACTACAGAGATCACAATTTGATGATAGTGTCCGATAACTAAGCCATTTTGCGCTGTCATAAAGGTATGAAGCCCTCTTCCCTCCAGTGTTGTCATGGCTGATGTTTGTGTGGATCAATATGGAGCAGGAAGCCATGGACATACAGGGAGTGTCCAACAGGACTGAGGTAATCCTGGCCTCTCTTTCAGCTTTATGTTTCTTTAACTTCCACTCAGTGAGGAATGTGGTTAATAAATTCTCTGAACCACTGGTGAGTGTGGTCTTCCATTTCCTCTGTAAAGTGGAGAGTGTTTGAGCATACTTCAGCTATGCACAGGGGGAGGGGTGGTGGGAGTCTCTGGTCAAGGCATCAACACCTTTTGAACTGAGTACACTTTTAAAATTCACTGTAAATACATTTTTATTCAACTAACATGAACTATAATAGTGATACAGTAGAAAGCAAATAAACTGATTACATTCAGAAAACAGACAGTATCTAGCAGGTATCAGGTAACAAAATGGAGGATTTTATCATCATAATTAGTTTGGTCACAACATGCACAATTTTGCTTTTCTGAGTGTATCATGAATATTATGAGCAACCAAAGAACACTGCCTAGCAATGTACAAAAAATATTTATTCCTAAATGATCAAATAAACCCTTAAAGAATCGAATAGTTGGTCATATTAAAGTGTATAGGCTTTATTTTTTTATGTGATGCTGCTCAAAGCCCATTTCATGTCATGATGGGGAAAAAAAGGTGGTTTGACTGTGGCATTTTTCCACAGTCTGCAAGCATTTGTGAGTGTACTGTCTTAAGTTTCACTTCACTTTACCCCACTAGTTTGCTAGTTATATGGTGAAGGCTGATTCTACATGCACCACATTTTAGATGCACCGCTGAACCACAGTCATTGCTTTGTACCCATCATGTCAGATTTTCTCAAGATCAATAAAATAAGAAAAACATTCACCAAGGAAGACTGGCATTGACTCATTTTCAGATATGAGTACGTTTGGCACGCATAAAGAAACACGAATGATAAAATGAACACCACAACCCACTGTCCTGATTTGTTTACTAAAAAAAAAAGCTTTCGTGCCACCCACAACTGTTTACTTCCTGTAACCATGTTGAACCACCTTTTGTCTCACATATGTGAAATGGTGTCATTAATTATTATTAATAATCATATTTAATCATTTAACATACAATATTGGGAAACTGCATGCATTATGAAGTGCATTTAAGGCTGTTGATGATGTGTCTTTGCAGCTTAATAGCATTGATTTTGCTGAAAATATCGACCTGACCAGAATCCGGCAGTTGAGGCTGGATGATATCAGAAGGTCGTACTTCTTTGTATCCTTGCACATTGATTCCGGAATGACTGCATTTTTACTTAAAGCTTGGTTTGGCCAAAACACACATTTTTTCAATGTTTTCTCTAAATGTTCTTTTTCCTTTAGTTTTGCAGGAGCTGTGAGGTTAATGTGACTAACAATAATAAATAAATAAGAAATATTTATACATATTCATCACGTGTAAAGTGCATATGTAATTACTTCACTATTACCTCAAACCTTGGCAAGGTGCAAAGTAAATTCCAATAGACTTGCTTATGTGGTTTCTGACACTGCATGATATACTGTTATCTGTAAAAATCGACAAAAGTACAAAGCAAATGCAGGTTTGCTGATGTTTTTAGTTATGCAGTGTGCTTTTTTTTTTTTTTTTTAGTGTTTTTTGAAATGTGAGTGTCAGACATCACATGAGAAAGTCTATTTGAAACTTAACAGCTTGATTCAATTTGAGGTCTGTGCTGATTTAGGCATGCAGCTCGCATGATGCTAATGGGTGAATGTTTACTAGTCTTGTAGCTGCAGATGCTAAGGAGGCCTTGGCTGTTTGAGTAAACTGGATTAAGGGGGTAAACTGTAAATTATATTAATGTCCAATCTATCACTCATGATTAACCTTAATGGTTTGCTTAGGTGTTCTTCATTATAATTGCATTCTTTGGTACTGGAAACATCGCCTCCATCAACAGGTGAACTCTTCTATGCTAACTGGCCTGTTATCTTGATGCTGTTATATCCAAGCCTGTGTTTTTAAGGACTTGAGGCACTGGAGAGATACACATTTCTTCTGTAAAATGCACCTCTTTCCCAGAGGGCTTAAACTGCAGAGGAAAATAATTAGATGTAATAATTAGTGCTCAAGCAAGAGAAACATCATCACTGCACTTTGGAGGTCACAAGAGGTTTTGCAAGTCCCTTTGGTTTATAAAGAAACAGTAGTTGAGCGTACAGTAGAAAATGAAAGCATTGAAAAGGAAACAAAGTTCGTCATCTTTTACATCCTTTATGTGGCCTCTTGTTCACAGCTTTGACCCCGCGTCTGTTTACTGCTTTCTAACGGTCTTTAACCCTTTCATCATGGGCGGCCTATTGATGTGGAAGGTACTGTACTTATATTTATATGCAACATGTCCTCAAATGTACTGTAAATAAAATGCCAGGTCATTCAAGGAAGTTTTGTGTGAAGGGGACATGAGTGAATCTTACTGTTTTGAAGAAGGTGGTATCATTTGTGTGGCAAGCTACAGCGGTTGTCTTTTTTTTTAAGAGAGGTAGACTGCATGAAGCCCTGCTTATGTAATAACAGACTTAGCAGCTTAGCAGATTTCAAATATGGGTGTGTTTTGTTGTAGTATAATGCTATCTCTGTGCTGTCTAATACTTATTTATCTCTTTTTTCAGGTTTTGATTCCCTTCATAATAGTAATGTGCACGTTTGAAAGTGTGCAAGTGTCCACACGCCTTTGCTCGAGAAGGTACCAAGTTTGCAACATAATATCAGTGTTATCAGTTGTTCTTTCCATGTTGTTTGCAAGCCGTTGTCATTATGAAGAGTCATTGTAGGCTGAGGCCTGTACAAAAATACTTCCTCTATAACTGTAGAAGGTCTTATGAAGCATTTCTTTCATATAATCTGGTACATTCTGAAATATTCTGTTTAAAATCGGGGTACTAAATTCTAAACTGGATGAACAAATTTAGAATAATCTTGGTGACAAGGCCCGTATTCTGCATTTTTTCTTATATTTCATTGATTCCTTCACATCCACTTGACATTTGTAAGGAGTTTTTTAATACCAAAAGCAAGTACATTCCGAAAGCAACTTCATTCCAAAAGCAGTTTCAGTGTGAACACACACACACACACACACACAAAATAATGAATGTTCCTTATTTTTACATCAGCACATTCTTTCAGTAAAGTGAAGAAACAGATTTTTCATGATATGAGCCCTTTAAACCAGAGGCTATTTGTTACAGTGATTTTAACACCTTAAAAAGCCAGGACCTTCTGGTGGGTCCAAACTTTAATTACACACTTCTAGAACCAAAGAATAGCTCAGCCAGTTTGCACTATAGTCCATGTCCATTCTTGTTTTGAAGAATAACTTTTGAACATGATGTGTGATTTCATCCTCTCTAGCCTTTTCCTCATTGTCCTAGTCATCTCCGATTTGATGGCACTGGTGAGTTCTGCAGAGGTGTATTAAAAATTAAGTCATGGCTCAAAAACTTCCGTTATTGATTTGACTTTTCCTGTTTTCCAGCACTTCTTTTTCTTGGTAAAAGACTATGGAAGCTGGCTTGACATTGGTACCAGGTAAGTTGCATGTAATTTAATAATTTCCTCTTTTCTGGTTAATTTGATCTAGCGATTTATTGATGTAAACACATCTGTATTTTTTGCAGCATTAGTCACTATGTCATTGTCATGTCCATGACCATCTTCCTGATGCTCCTGAGTGTCATGACACACATCCTGACATCCAAAAGGATCCTGGTTGGACAGAAAATGAAGATGCACTTTAAATGAGGACCAGCAATCGGGCATTATATTCAACATTTTCTAGCAGAAACCAAACACACACAATAACTGAACAAATGCTGGACACGTTTGTTGGCTGCTTTACAGTTTTAACAGTTTTCTCATAACTGAAAATGGAAAAAAGTACAAGGAAATAACCGGTTAAGGTGTTACAGTAAGGAAATAACCCAGTTGGAATATCCCCGTATTTCAAGGATGTCATTTCTGTTGAACTGGGTGCAATATAGTGACCGGGTCACATTGTTGCAAACAGTTACAGGTGTGTTTGTCTGTGTGTTTATGCAAATGCCAAATCTGCATGCACATAGACCAGGATCAAATCAGTGGGGCTCCTCGGGGCAAGGTTTTGAAATGTTTAAGCTAACTTACACACTCACGCATATCAAGTAACAGTGTAATGTTTATTTCTTAATGTTTATTCTAATCTTTTGTGTTTTTGGACAAATAAATGCTCCCTGGCCAAATACATGACTCTACCAACAACAAACAAACCCCATTTGTAGTGCTTAAAAAAACCTGACTGAACATCACAACTAATTACGTTAACTGGGTACAAAAAAAACCCCCAATAAGTTTCAACGTTTGATGGGGTGGGGTGCGGTGGTGTTGGGGGGGTTGATGGGGTGGGGTGGGGTGGTGTTGGGGGGGTTGATGGGGTGGGGTGGTGTACAAGACAGTAGTGAGACCAGCGATGTTGTATGGTCTGGAGACAGTGCCACTGAGGAAAAGACAGGAGGCAG
>JBBIGA010000001.1:10088638-10130272 GCA_037576975.1 Alestes dentex
ACATGTGCACACCCCCCCCCCACACACACACACACACTAATACATACACACACACACACATGCACACACGCGCACACACGCATACACGCACACACACACACACACACACACACACACACACATGCCCCTGCTGCACCAGGTCTCTAATAGGCCCTTGAAGATTTGAGTTGTTCATTGCTGACCTTAACCAGTTTTGTGTTTATTCAGATACAGATATATTTACACTAAACGAGAAAAAGAACTTCAGAGAAACCTTACAGTCACTTAGGTTTGCGTAGGCTAGGTTAGCGTAGGCTAAACTTCTGTGGAACTGATCAGTGATCAACCTGTAGACATACAGTTTTTCTCTCAAGCTTTCTGTCACGGTTGTGAATGGGGTGGCCCTGCGTCAGGCTAGGTCAGCTATCCAGTGCCACAAGACATGGCAATGAAGGTCAGTGGCAGCTTTATCTTTATCTCTTCCTCGAATTGGCTTTTTTACTGCAATTTCTCTCACAGATCTTTTAATCATATTTTTGCCATGTATTCTAGGATTTAGAATACTTTGTTTGACATCATTATAAAGATTTTAAGAAGAAAACCTAGGAGTGGGGGAAGCATTGTTTAGACATATTTTCAAATACAGCACTAGTATTGTAAAAGTGTTACAGTAATGAGAATTTAGTCAGAAAATGAATTTAAATCAATTAATTCACGTTAACTTACAATTATTCAACCAGCCATCACACCAAAGCCTGTGGTGAAACTTCTTTATTTTAAAGCCTCCTTTCTCTTAGAACTACTGAGTATGGACAGAGTAGAATATTGATAATTACCTTCAAGAAGCAGAATTAAAAATTTCATCAGGAAACCATAAAGGCATCATTCCATTTCTTGTTAATCCACAACATACAGGAACATTAATTGAAGTACCAAGGGTCTACAGTGGTTGAATCACCCTTACTGATATCCTATTAGTGCTGAATGACTACTCATTCATGTGGATTCCCAACTATGACACAGCTCAAGACGCCACGCTGTCTCTGAGGCTAGCAGTCATATCAGTCATAGGCTACTTATTGCCACAGTAGACATTGATTAGTGGATCATAGCATCAGATTCCAGGACTCCTCTCCATAGGTTCTAAAAGAGCTCTTTTGAGAACTGGGCTAGTTCTCAGTTTGAAAGTTCTTCATTTGTAATTTGGAACTTGTTTTGTGTCGTTAATTGTGATTAATCAGTCCTTATTTGCTCGAGTTTGACCCTTCCAGCACTGCTTTTTGCTATATAAGTGGACAGATTAAACATAGAAACCGCAGGATTGAATATCAGAGGGATAAAATTTGAGCCAGTTCTTAAAAAAGTCTGGCCGGAAATAAATCACACTCCCGTTGTTTCATGTCATCACATTTTTCATTTCATCTTGAGCTCTGCAAAAACCATCTCAGGTGCGGTTAAATCTATTATTCATAAAGATTATTCATTTTAAAGAAAAACATATTATCAAATTGGTATTGAAAATATTATCGAATTGGTATTGCAAATATTCCATATCGGTATCAGAAAAGAAGAAGTGGTATCGTACCATCTCTATATCAACATGAACCTGAACATGAAAATCATGATTTGTAATTGCAGATCCTGTAATAGCGGCATGCGGCTGTCAGTGTTTACTTACAGATGTTTTGTTTATTTGGCTAGTTTAGCACATTGAAGAAAAAAAAAGTGTCCCATAGCTTTTGCACAGGCTACTTTTGATGTTTATTTTTCCCAGCATGTTAAATTTAGCAAACAAACAGTAATTGTGCAGTAATTGTATTGTGCATAATTGTGCAGGATTTTTCACTCAGAAAATCAGCAAAACATGAAATTTGCCCAGGTGTACCCAAAAGTTTGCACATGACTTCCATAAGTTTGGTGGGGTTTTATTAAAAATAACCTTTATACTGCTTACATGTTCCATTCAATAATGACTACGCTTGTATAGAAGAGTCAGTACTCAAAGACTTCTTGCTTGTTTTGCTGTGTGTCGGGACACACCAGCGACTCTGAGTTTTAGCCTGATGTAAACCCAGGATGTGATTTCAGCCACTTGTTCTTCATTAACCAGAGGCTGGCCTAAAATTCAGTGATGACAGAGATTGGCCAGTTTATCTTTACTGTTTCGTACATTACATCTACTTACTGAGATAGAGACTGGTCATAAAATTGCTGGAATGGAAGCCAAGCTGTTTTGGGTCTTCACAGCGAATGTGTAGTCGAACAGAGGAAAGTGTTTGTCTAGCTGCTTCTAAGGTTATTGAATTGGTGATCTTTATGAGAGCTCGGACCCCTTCGTCTTGACTCGGGCTTTCCACAGTTTCAGTAAAAGGAGCATGGTTAAATCCAGCTCAGATTTTGAGGGAGCTCATTTTTCATTTTGTTTCAAATAGCACTCCCTGAAATTGAGGGCATAAAACATGATGTGCCGAAGCCTAATTATTAGCTCTCCCTGGCTGACAGGGCAAAATTGCTTCTCTGCGATAACCTGTGCACTTCATTTTTGCATTATGTTTTATTCTTAAAAGAGGAAGGATCAGGTTGGGAATATGCTGAATCAAAAGAGATTGCTTTCAGCTCCCATTAAAATTCTTCCCGAGATGTCAATCTCCATCGAATATCTGTCTGGGAGATAAACCACGAGGGCTAAATCCTAATTAAGTCTGTCCTGCATTAGAGGGAGATTTCAATCAGCCTCTGTGCATAAAAAAGACTCCAGTCCCCTGCTGCAATTCTTTTGTTGAAATGTTATGATTTTGGATGCACAAAGGACTGATTGATTCCTATCCTCTCTGTGCTTGAACAGAGGGGTGCCGGTCTCTATTTCATGCACCGTTCTTCCCGGGCGAGCCCCCTTTGTTCACTTATGCAGAGCTGCTTTATTGAAATCCTCTGCCTCCTCATTAACGGCACTGATTGAGGGACGACAGAGAGACCCAGGCCGCAATGTGATAGGCATATTTGCGCCTTTGCTTTGTGGGGGCGGATAACCTCCTTGCCTTTCATGCTAGCTCTGCTAACTGCTCCTCATTTAGTGTACTTTGCATAGCCGCTGGAAGCAGAGTGGACTGGTGGTTTTAGCTTGTTTGCTTGATTTCGGTCTTTGTATAAATATAGTATGCTGGTAGTGGCCTCAAGTGAAGTCATGAGTTTTTCTGGGCCACGTTTCAACTCCCTGTGCGATCGTCCAGTCACCTATGGACTAGCAATGGTTTCAATCATCAGTATTCAAACAGTCATATGTCATTTCCCAGACAAGGCCCCAGCACTACAAAGACCACTAATGATGCTTAAGCATGCCGATAGAAGTCAAGAAAAAAATTACTTGATTTACCTGAGCACAGTTATTGCACAAAGTATTGCCAATTTTTTCATGTGGAAATAAGGTAGACATTTGAAGCAAATTCAGTGCATTGCATTTTTTTGATGTACCATGAAAATATCTCAAGATTACTTTAGGTAATCGCAGTAGTTTGTAAAGAGCGGGTGTTCACTGAAAAAGAAACCTCTCACCATTCTTTCATGCTGAGGCAACTATTCACTGAACGTTAGTTGTTGTTGTTTTGCCGTGACCTTCCACTCTAATCAAAATTCCCAGTTTAAAACCATTCCACAAAGTCAAAATTCAAGCACTGACTTGACCATTTAAAAATACCTTATTTTTTAAAAACTGTCAACATCAGCTCAAAAATACAGTAAAAAGGTCACTGGAGTGGAACTTTCATGGGTATTCAGAGCCTCTAGTTGGGGAACATAATTGTACCGTATCCTTTCATTTCTTTTGTGTTGCATTAACTCTAGTTGCATCAACACCCTGTTTTGACTCCACTTTTTAATTTTTAATTTTTTTATTTTAAAAAGTAATGAAAAGATACACATAAATATGACCCTTAGCCTTGAGAAAGTGATTTTTTTGTACCGTTAACACTCATTTAAGTTACACAAGTGGACCTTAAGGCTACAGATGGCATATTGGAGCAAGTGTGCTAACAAATCTTGTCTGAAACATTCATATCATGTTGTTAACTGTTTCTTCCTGTAGAGCTGCAGAGAGTTTGAGGATGACAGCCCACAGTTAGATGTTCATTCTAAGTGAAGTGCTTCTGTTAAAAGTAGTTCACTTTAATTTAAAAAAAGTGTATATATATATATATATATATATATATATATATATTGGATCAATGTCGGTATCTGAAAAAAAATAGTATTATTAGGCCTTCTGTACTATTGATGTATTTTTGATGGTACATTTACATCGTGTAAACCTTAAGTGACCAAAAGCATCTTTACAGTAGGGGTGGGCAATGGCAAAAAAATAGTATCACAAAACTAGAAATTTCCATGATTTACGAAAAGACACAATATTTTTTTAATTTCCTAAACTGTGTGTACTAAACTGCACTATGTTCAGTTAAACATGGTTAATTGTGCCCTCTTTGTTATACTGAAATATTGCATTTGGTCAGTTTTGTAGAAGTACTGAAGAAATCCATGATATGCTCAGAATAACACATTGTGACATTTGTATCATAATAATTTAAGGCAAAACCAATAAATATTGTCAAATTATCTAGTTCTACTTAACAGTGTGCTTTTCCCTTACTTACATCTGTTTTGACTTTTGCAGCAATTCATTTTTTATGTCTATCCCTTCTATGAAACCACTTGAGTGGTTGAAATGCTAATTCCTTTGTATCTGATTTAGTCTACTTTGCAACTGTTGCTGTTTGCTGTCTGATCTTCAGAAAGCATGCCAACGGAGCCCAGCATCAGCCAGGGGGATAATGGGGTGAGCTCCAACTGTGCTATCTGCGGGGACAAGGCCACAGGCAAGCATTATGGAGCCTCTAGCTGTGATGGCTGCAAGGGCTTTTTCCGCAGGAGCATTAGGAAGAGCCATGTCTACTCATGCAGGTAGTTGTCACGCCCTGTCTGGAGTTGTTCACACAATGAATTTTCACGTTCATGCTCAAACGACATCTATATTTTCAGTTACATCTATATTTTAAACGACTAAGATCACATACATTCAAAACAAAGATCCAGTGGGGTTATGTGACTTTCTTCACATTTTATGTGAAGGTAATAAAGCGCTTTTATGCTGACTGTACTCTATTTGATTGAATTGACATAAGTGACATAATTAAGTGTAAAAAATATTTTCCGTTTGTGCACCATATAAAAAAAACAGCCGCTGCTTTTTACATTGTACCAGTAGAAATAAAATAAAAGAAACATTTTTTTTATTTTACATTCTAGAAAGCTTCTGGTCACGTGTTTATATGGACGAAACTGTCTGGTGTTTTGAATCAAAAGAGATCTGTGTTTTCTGACTCATTCAAACAGGTTCAATCGTCAGTGTGTGGTTGACAAAGACAAGCGGAATCAGTGCCGCTTTTGCAGGCTTCACAAATGCTTCCGAGCTGGAATGAAGAAGGAAGGTACGTACACTTTCTTCCACAGGTAACCGCCACGTACAGGAAAAAAACTAAACAAAACAAAAAAAGGCAAAGAAGAAAAGAAAGAATCAAGATCAAGGATTCCTTAAATAACAAGGAAGAGGGAAAAACTCAGGGGAGTTAAGTGCTTAGCACTGAAATGGGTTACACCATAAAAGCTCTCACTGATTACACAAGGAATGTGCAGTTTATTGGATGTATAACCTTGGCTTTGGCTTTTATGACGGGCGATCATGTGCTCTCTACCTCACTTTCCGTGCGTACATGTTGTTCACGGCAGTGATCGGTTAAAGTTTTACCTCCTCTACTTCTTGCTCAGGCAGGTTTTTCTCTGCTTAAAAAGTAAAAGTAAAGATGCCTTCAAGGTTACTTAGTTATTGTTAAATTCCCTCTCCAGGATTTCCTGATCATTCTTCTCAAGTTACAAAGAATATTCAGTTTTTTTATGTCACAATACTTACTGGTAATTTAGAAGCACCCATTATGAACTCCTTGACTTGAAGTGAACCTTCATTAATTAGGCTCTGCAGATAAGATGTTGAAATATAATGTCATTTTATTATCAGTCAAGAACAGACTACAGAATAGCTACACTTTATGAGCCTTATTTCTTGGAGGTGTGCGAGCTTGATGGGAAGTCAGAGACACTGTCACCTTAGCTAATCAGTAATCACCACGGGGTGTTATTAGCCCTCTAAT
Organism: Alestes dentex; assembly: GCA_037576975.1. NCBI lineage: Eukaryota > Metazoa > Chordata > Actinopteri > Characiformes > Alestidae > Alestes > Alestes dentex. The sequence continues at coordinate 10,094,815 of JBBIGA010000001.1, forward strand.
CAGCCAGATTGTTTGTGTGTTTTTCAGCTGTGCAAAATGAACGGGATCGTATCAGCTCCAGGAGAAGCATGCAAGATTCACATGACCTTCCACCTATCACTGTACTAGCACAGGCAGAATCACTATCACAACAGGTTGGTTTTATATACATAAATACACATACATATATATCAGTATTCCTTTACTGTTACCCTCCCTCTCACTGATGTTCCAAGTCAGGATGTACCACAAAAAAATGTCTGAAATAAACACAAGCATGCACAAAAATCTTACATTTTTAGGATTAAGTTTAGCATGCTAGCTTCTAGTTTTATCTGTTATTATTATATAAGATATTATTTAAGTTTGTTTTCAGGGAATAGCTTGAATGCGTTCTGTGACTTTCTCCATCGACTTGAATTGTCCTGTGGATTTGATTAAAGACAGAGCAGGGGTCTCATTAGAGGAATTCCTAAGAAGGTCTCTGTCTTCAGATATGCTCAGTTACAGTTAATGATGATGATGAGAGATGGCATGTGTAATTTGCATGAGTATTAGTCTCCGCTTGAGCATCAGTTAACGTCATTAACGTTTCCAATCATCTGCATGACTACTTATGTGGTTTTACTCTGGGAGAGGCAACAGCTTGGGTAATAATTATAAATGGCTCTAGAGGATGCACCAACTTCATCTTGCTCAACCTCCATCTGTGTGCAGATCAGTGTTGCCAGCCCGGCAGGCCACGCTGACATCTCAGAGAAGAAATCAGCCACCATTGGGGACGTGTGTGAGTCCATGAAGCAACAGCTGCTTGTTCTGGTAGAGTGGGCTAAATACATCCCGGCCTTCGGCGAATTGCCTCTTGACGACCAGGTAATGGCCATTCGAAAGCCAAACCGCCTGCGCTAATTGGGGAGGCACTCGGCTTAAATTGCAGGGCCTTTCGCTCGAGCTCAATATTTGCTATTCACATGACTGACTCAATTTAGCCCTCCATTCAGCCTGCTCTTTGGTGCCCTGTTTTGTGCAGAATTTCTGATCTTCTCTGCCATGTCCATTGTTACTGTATTGATTGAGTATGCTTATTGTAGGCCGCTGATGCTTTTTCAATGAGCTAAATGTTCAAGCGGTTCCTCTTGTTGTTCCGGTCTTGCAGGTCAGTTTATTACGAGCGCACGCAGGGGAACATCTTTTGCTTGGAGTGGCCAAGAGGTCAATGCCATACAAAGACATTTTGCTTCTCGGTAACTATTGATCAAGAACATGTCATTTACATCAACTCTTTAGTATGTGAGCACTCACACACACACAAACTCACACACACACAGGTACAATCACAAATAAGTCCAAATGGCTATTTTCCTTTGCAGGTAATGGCTGTGTTGTACACCGGAATTGCCCCGAAGCAGAGATCAGCCGAGTAGCTAACCGTGTCCTGGACGAATTGGTCGCACCCTTCCAAGACATCCAAATCGATGACAATGAATACGCAGCGTTGAAAGCCATTGTTTTCTTTGACCCCGGTGAGTGCTTATGTAAATAAAAAATTGGGCCATTTTCTCACACGCTTTCAATACTTCAAACACAGCGGAACGAAGTGGTCAGTGGAGGCCTTAACTCATTTAAATGACTCTGGTTCTGCGTATGACCTTCAGATGCCAAAAGCCTCAGAGACCCCTCCAAGATAAAGAGCATGAGGTACCAAGTCCAAATGAGCCTGGAGGACTACATTAATGACCGGCAGTACGACTCTCGTGGACGCTTTGGTGAGTTGCTGCTGCTGCTGCCCACCCTGCAGAGCATCACCTGGCAGATGATTGAACAGCTGCAGTTCATCAAACTCTTCGGCCTTGCCAAAATTGACAACCTGCTGCAAGAGATGCTGTTGGGAGGTAAGGATGGAGAGGGGCATCTATGGGACTACTTTGGAATTTGGAATTTATGAATTAGCAGGGCAAGCATCTGGCCTTACAAAAATCAGATTTTTATAAGGATTCTTTAGGAACTTGAATGTCTCTGTAACTCAGTGGTTGTTTGCACAATACCTTTCAAACTTTTTTTTATAAGTGATATTGATCTGGTACAAAAAACAGTAATGTAGAAATCTACTTCTTACTCACAAGTAAATTTCAGTACCAAGGTTGGTTTAGCTACTATTGTCAAGTATAGTTTTACTTTCCTCTACCCTACCAATTCAATCACATCACTTGATCACATTTCTTAAAGGGGCCATGTTCTTTCTTTTGATTTTAAGTTGACTTTATGTTTTATGTAGAACACATTTGCAAATTTTAAAAACATACTCTTCGCTCACCAGGCAGTCCCTACAGAACATAAACTGTAAAAACAGCCTGTTTTAAATTTAGTGTCTTGTGAAAGGCAAGAAAGCTGTATGTTCTCTTTATCCATCCCTGTATAAACAAGAGCGTCACAGTTTATTCCCATCCTTGTCACTCAAGATGTTGCTAGCTTTTTACATGTTCATTTTAAAGTGTTAAATTAGCCTAGAGAAACTGCTGATTTTGACCATTGCACTAACATTCAATCTGCGTTAATATAAACGCTAACATAACAATTTGTAAAAAATACACTGAATGCTCATTACAATTTGTTCATAAATGTATTTATTTATTAAAAATATAATTAAAATTACAATTACCTTATTTATAAATATGTAGCACGAGGTTAAAGATTGGAAGTCTGGAGACTGCCAATAGTTCAAGTAGATAAATGTAGTATTAGGGTCACTTTAGTGCATCAAGATCATTCCAGTCATGATATACTGCACAGTCTGAGTGCCAGAGAATAACATATTAAATGTAGTGGACTATGCTGAATCCATCTTTGGGTGTATAGTATTCCCACAGGCAGAAATGTGTCATTCTTAATCAATACCTGAATCTATATGTTGATTGGCTTATAGGTCTAACCACAGAACAGCCTCACTTGCATCACCATGGTCATCCCCAGTTGGCCCAGGATCCAATCACAGGGCAGACCGTGGTCATCAGCTCTCTCTCAGGCCCTGCCAATGCACAACAAATAGGTGAGACAATCCTTTGACATCTGCATGAACTTAATTACTGAACAATATTAGTCAATGTCATAGCCTGTGCATGTGCATAGAAAATATAGTGTCAGGAATACTGCATAGATAGTGCATAGATACAACACATTAGAGGACTTGTAATGGGTTTTTCACCCTAATTTTTTTCTGTAGTGTCTGTATCATACCACTAATTACCACCGACAATAATTCTGATGTGTTCCACTGTGCTTAGAATGGCACAATTGGACGCTTGCTGAATTCCAAGAATAAATGTTTGAAATACACAACTATGTACTGGGAATTTGAAACTGCCGGCATTACAATCTAACAGTACAAGTCTTAGGAAGACTCAGATAAAAGAGAACCGACACCTCCCAACGTTCACACTTAGTTTTGTTTCCTGGTGTGGGTGTTTGTGTGGTTTCTAGTAAGTGTGCAATTGTGTCTCATTTCTCAGACGTGCGAAAGTCTGCAGCAGGACACTAAACACACACTTTTCTTTACGCTGCACCAAAGTGGTGTTAGGTTAAGTATATATCCCACAGTTTGAGAAGGATGAATGTCTTACCAAATGAGTTCTATACACCATTCAAACATTGGAGCAACATGAAGAAAAACTATTTCAGTCATTTTGACTACTTCTAAATCTATATAAAATCAGGCCACTGCCTGTGAAAGTCCAGCTTATAAACTGATAATAGGAAGGAATATTTCTTCTGGACAACTAATTCCATCTCTGAAACAAAAAAATAGACAGATTTACAGCTTTTGACCAAAGAATTTGTGAGATTGTTTGGTGTTTACTGATTCAGCAACTAACAGCAAACAGTTATTTTCTAAGTACAAGAAAATGCTTCAGAATTTTTGTCCGTGGTAATTGACTAAACTGTACCAGTGCACATGGAGATTAGAGTGCTCTTTTAAAGCTCATGTCTTTTCTTCTCCCTTCTTCTCACCAGCTTCTCCAGACACCCCAATCCCATCTCCTCCTCAGGTTCAGACTCAGGAGATCTACAAACCCTCCTCTAGTCCTACAGTCTTAATGCCAGCACAGCCCACATCCCGAAGACACTCACCTGAACCTCCTCTGTGAGGCCTAACATCTGCATTTTCCCCAAGAGCCAGATACTTACAGCCGCAGCCCACTGTGTTTGTAAATGTCTAAATGGCACGAGATAAAAGAATTTACTCAATTTGTTCCTCAGATTAATAACTTTCCAGACATTTAACTGGAAAAAAAACGTCTGATTGTATTGGTGCTGGGTCAAATATGAATTTCACTCATTTTATAACCTCTCAACACACATTTTATTGATGTATGCACAAAGCCTTAATTTTTTTATATTTAATCATATTTAATGAATGTGCAGTTGCTGTGGATTTTACTGTATGAGCAACAGTAGTTTTTGCAGTAGTTAGAAGTATGCCATGCAACGTTTCTTGCTGTCGAGTGCAACCGCGCCAGCGCTGAGTGGTGCTGTGCACTCCTGGGTTCTGTAAATAGGTTTTGCTGTACTTTTGTAAACCTTAGTGGTCTGTCCCTTTCGAAAACTAAAGTGTGATATGAAGGGTAGAGATATGATTTCATTCATCATGCTTATTATAGCACAGTGACAAAGGAGTACTCTGTTCATTAATCATCATCTTAAAATGACACTCTGGCCAAAATGTAAAATTTGAACACTGGTACATCTCTTGTAAATGTGCTTACTCGTATTCTACAGCTATGCTACAGTAGTCTCTAGGGTGAGATGTTTTTCATATTTAAGAGAAAAAACCCTTTTTTGATGATGTATCTGGAAGGTTTTGAACAACTACGACTGCTTCGGGACAAGTTTTTGGGGCTGTTTGGATTGTTTTTGTAAGGTGGTAAATGCATCAAGAGGGCAGATAGCCTTCGTTACTGCTAGGAAGCTAAACATCACCTGTACACTTGTAGTGACTGTCTTTAAATCGTTATTACAGTGGAAAGAATGGATTACTCAAACAACAAAGTTTGCATGGTCTTTTTTCTGGCTGAATGGTCGAAGTCTGACTCTGTCAGTGTCACTGTTTTCTTTATGAACAGTTGCTAAGGTATCAGAATAGGTGGACGGACTCAACACATTCCCAATGGTTGCCTAATGCAGGCTGAGTTCGTTTTAGACTGGAATGCCCCTTTAAACTAATCAGTGGATTTCCATTTCAGCAGTTGTAATACAGCTGTCAGTTACAGTATAATTTGGCCAGGATTTCTGGAAATACAAAAATGCATCACAGCAGATACATTCCTATTTATATTTGACCCAGCTCTGATAATCACAGAAACAGATATTTGCTTTCATTTCCTCCCTGCTGTGGGAGTGGTATATGACTGTCATATAAGTATATAAGTGCTATAAGTGCTATTCTTGTGTAAATACAACAGTAAGAGCCAACACACGTGTTTAATTTATTCTAAACTGATTCTGTAACCTGTGGTTGAATGTAAAGGAACTGTTGAAAAGTGTGTCTCCAATTATGTTTAAATAAACAGATCACTTAAATAGCTGTTTTATTAATCAAGTGTTTGTCCTTCCATCAATTTATTAATGTAAAAACCAAGTCAGAGATACACAATATGGACAAAAGTATAAGGACACCTGACTATTACACCAAAAGGGACTTCATTGACATTGCATTTAAATACATAAACTTAGAAGGCTTTCCACAAGATTTTTAGTATTGTGTTGTCCAAAATGTCTTGGTATGCCGAAGCATGAAGACTGTCCAAATGCTGAAAAACAGGTGTGTTCCCATAGTTTTGTCCATATCGTGCAATAGTGCAAGGAAAGCCTAAGTGCTGTACAGCAACAGACAGGTTTGTTTATAAACCATGGTGCAACCAAGGAGCTAATTTTATCGACAGACAGTAAAAGTGTCGACCTAAACCAGAAATATTTGGTTTAGTTTTACCAGCAATTGTTTCGTTTAGAGAAAAAGGTCGAGAATCAGCTGTTTAAAAAAAAAGTCCTACGTAACTCCGGTCCTGGAGGGCCGTGGTCCCGCACGTTTTGGTGATTTCCCTGCTCAGAAACACCTGGTTCACCTCACCAGTTAACTGGCAGGTTTAGTTAATGTGTTTGAGGAGAACTACCATCAAACTGTGCTGGACACTGGCCCTCCAGGACCGGAGTTGCCCGCCCCTGCACCACAGGCTACATGCTAATAATTCAGAAAGCTTCGAGCTTTCTGGAAGCTTCGGCCTCAGACGGTAACTAAACGTTATATTTTATAAATATTGTATTTAATATTTAATAACATGTAGGTATGTCTTTTGAAAGGTAGAGTCAACAACAAGTCATGGGTAGTGCTCCCTAGTCACGAGGTTTGGAGTTTTTAAATAAATTGGTGTCTGTGGATGAGTAAATGGGTGTAATACATTTATGGCATGAGTAGACTTATGCCAAAGGGGGATTCATACACTATATGGACAAAAGTATTGGGATACACCTGCTTTTCGGGGTTTGGGCTAGGCCCCTTACTTCCACTGAAGGGCCATGCTTCCAACTTTGTGGACACAGTTTGGGGAAGGCCCTTCTCTGTTCCAGCTGTGACTGCCCCAGTGCACAAAGCAAGCTCCATAAAGACACGGTTGGATGAGTTCGGTGTGGAAGACCTTGACTGGCCCGCATAGACCTAAAACCCATCTAACACCTTTGGGATGAACTGGAACGAAGACTGCGAGCCAGGCCTTCTCGTCCAACATGAGTGATTGACCTCATAAATACTCTACAGAATGAATGAATGGGCACAAATCTCCCACAGAAACACTCCAAAATCTTGTAGAAAGCCTTCCAAGAAGAGTGGACGCTGTTATAGCTGCAAAGGGGGGGACCAACTTCATATTAAAGTCTATGTATTTGAATGCAATGTCATTAAAGTCTCTAAGGGGGTATAAATGCTCAGGTGTCCCAATACTTTTGTCCACATGACAGGTAAGAATGGCTGGTAAATGTAGCGCATGCACAACAAAACCCATTAGAGTCAGGTCAACGAAAAGGTAAACACCAACAACTGGGCCTAGAAAAGTAGCCAACCTGTTCATTCTTTTAGTTAGGATAGGCTGATATGAAATGGTAAATATCACATTGCAAAACAACAGCTTGAGTAATTCTCAAGAATCACAACATGTTGCACAATTTTGGTGGAGTTTGTGACCAAATAACAACAACAAAACAGGAGTTCCACATTTTAATTGGACATTATTGAAATCAGCTTGTGAAAAGGTGTTAATCAAATAAGTCAGTGGGTTGCTATTCAGTTAGCTGTTTATAACCATGCATTTTATTAAGTTAGTATGCAATAGTTGTTTTGCTCTCTCTGTATGTATGTCATTTTTATGATACAGGCAATTTTTAGTGTTCTGCAACAAGGGTAACCAGTCCAATCTGAAAAGAGCTGGAAGGGCTTCATGTTTTCATTTCAACCAAGCAGGAGCTCACCTCATAAAGCTAATCAACTGTTTTGAAGACTCAGATCCACTGTTTAAATCGAATAAAAGTGCAATCACATGTGCTTCTGCTTGACTGAAATGAAAACCTGTAGCCACACCAACCATTTCTTATTCCTGTTTTTGAAATAGTGCCCATATCCATAATATACTCAGGAAAGTGCTTTGTGATTTAATTCATCTCGATAACAGTAACATTTAATCTTATTGCCCACCATATTTTAGCAGGCTCAACTCCAATCAGTAAGGGAAGGAGATGCCCCAAACCATATAACATGAGTATAAGAACAAATTTTTTTCTTCTTCTAATATTCCAGGCCTGAGATGCTTTGGGCTCAGAAACAGCAGCTACAGTGAAATCTGTAGTTTATTTCATCATGGTGACTGAGGTCCTGAGAGAACAGTAACAGAACTCATTTTATCTCCCATCAAAAAGCCAATACCTTCTCAGGTGAGATACAAGTATTGTGAACAGGCATGATTTGGATTGGCAGCGGCTCAGCGTTTATGGAAAGTGTATTTAGCTTTGGTGCATGCCACTTTTCGGATGGTTTTTGCAGGAAACAATCTCATATCGCTGGATACGTATGCGAGTCAGCTGCACCCTGCTATTATACTGCGGGAGATCTGCCAGGAAGTCTAAATGAAGACGGAGCAGAGGTAAAATAAACACAGCAAACCCCTCCAATCAACTCCATAATAGAGTAGCAGCTTGCGTGGGGTTAAACTGCAAAGCTTGACATGGGAGAGAGCTGAGCATCCAGTGATCCTTAATGAACAACCGCACAATGCCACATGCTCTTATTGGTACACAAACCATTATCTTAGTATTCGAGGCACACATCTCATTTCAAGCATTCAGCTTTGTGTGACGGCGTGGTATTAAGCCTCGGTAAGCCGCCTCTGAGCAGAGTGGGTAGAATAAGCATATCCATTCTTTTCCCTTTGTGCAGAGGGAAACTTGACACCCTCCACACCTTGACATTCACGACCGCTAGGATGTTCAAAGTGATTGTAATCCATATGATCTGCAAGTTGAATGAGGAGAATTTTCCTTCCTCCTGTATTGCACCTCGAGCTCTAGAAATTGTATTTTCCTGAGTGCCGCCATTTAAAACTCTCTCTGCTGCTTGTTGATGGCTTTATCTTTGAGCGGCATGGCTGAATTTATACTTGTGAGAGTGGTAAAAAAAATTTTTTACTTATTGTGGACTAAGATGATCTTTGTTGAAGTGAGGGATTAAGTTTTTTTTATTTTTTATATACTGTGCATTTCTTTATATTATATGGTTCATATACAGAATGTCGAATTATAACACAATTCACAATGCATTTTTGTTTTGCGTTTATTGTGCATTTTATGACACAAACACAGGATCAGATGAATTTCTTGCTCTTGCTGTTATATGCTGCTGCCACCAGGTGACAGTAGTGGCCCACAGTGGCAGTGCCATTTGGATTATTGTCTTTGTTGGCTGGGAATTTGAACCAGAGGTCTTTGCAGATGTCTCTTGATCTTTTGTTACGCTATTGCATATGAAAGTGAATATATGTGTTAACCTCATTGTGGTGCCACGGTAGCCTTGGCAGTATTCCAACTATGTTGTTCCTTTGTTGTAGTGTTCCGGAGAAGATTAGTTAAAAGATGCCATTGATAATGTTTTTCCGACCTTGCTTTCAAGCCATGCTGGTTTACTGTGCCAGTTTAAATAAGATGTGGTATTCTTGAATTGAGGTTGACATTGTCAAATGGAGTCCACCTTCTCTGAAGCTGAAGGTTTTGAACAAAGGAGATGAGGTTCAGGCAAAGAAAACCCCACGCATGGGCTTCTCCTGGTAATGAAAGTGGGCTACAGTTTAAAATTAATGGCGTCTGTCGGGCCGGGGACCAGCTTGCCATTCAATGAGAGATTAAGGGTAAAGATTGTGCCCCGTCATTTGTCACCCACACATTTTACTCATAATTTCTCACTTACCCCACTAGATCAACAGCATTTCGCTGTTGGCGACGACACATGAAACTTCTATTCCAAGCCAAAGGGGTATTCACTACCTGTTTCGTTCCTTTGAATGACGTCTGGCCTTTTTTCCCGCTGGATGCATGTCTTTCCTGATTAAACCTCTGTGACTCTAGAGCAGAAAAAGGTAGGGGCATTAAAAAAAAGCCTGGAATCTTGGAGCCCGGGTTCTCTCTCTAGACTACCATATTTCCTTTGACTTGTTTTATACAAGTGAGGTTTTGAAGAAAGAGCCAGGCCAAAGGAGGGGAGGGAGTGCATTTGGCCTTCGCTGACACCCCGCATTCTTGCATTATGTCCAGACGGGCACAGGAGAAAGCACTTGTAAAATGTATTCAATTCAAATCAAATTGGTGTAGCACAGAGTAATCTTTTTCTATTAGATGTGTCACTTTTTGCAATTGTTCCTTAATATCCTTTACTGCTGCGGTATAAGATTAGTGCTCTCTGTGCTGCCACAGTTTCAGTGCCTTACTGAATTATTCACTGAGGCGTGACCTTCAGTTATCAGGTTAGAAAGACCTTGATTATAACAGGAAGTCAAGTGTAGAAAATCACTCTCTGTTAAAGGAAACGTTTCAGAAATCTGAATGATTATGAGCATGCACATAAATAGTAATGTGAAATTAATTACATGGGTATGGTGGTGTTCCTCATACATAATTTGTCATCTAAATAAATAGGCCTAGTGTGTTTTTTGTTTTTAGTTTTAAACCGGACAGAGATTGTGAATTAAGAACTGCCAGAATAAACTGTGCCCCTGAGTCTTGTCACTTTAGTGACAGAATGGCAAAGAAACAAGAGAAAAGTTTTGTGTGTTATTTAATGTGGAATAATTTGCTCTTGATCCTATTCCATCATGTTTAGTGATAGAACTGTTAATCAGGAAGAAAACGATGGCGACTCCTGCTGCCTGGGCTGATATGGTAGTCTCTGCGGGGCACCGCCGCAAAAACGCTCTACAGGGGCTGGCAGGAAATGAGGAAAACCGATTGCCAATAGTTTTACACACCTTAAAATTGCACCCCTGCATGCATTTTTGTCCTATGCAGTTGCTGCAAATGGGTTTAAGCCCATTAGCTTCCGCCATGGTGGAATAATAGATGTCTCATTATAGCTACTGATAAATAACATTTGCAGAGGACATCTCGATGAGTGTTAGTCCATGTGGAATAATACACCTCTCATTATCTTTCTGGTAAACAAGGACATGGGATGGAAATTATTTTTTTTGAACATAAGTGTGGCTCATGTTTCGTTGGAATTCTTGATTGCGGTGGTTGAATTGGAAATTTCTGTTGCTGAAATTGATTAGGCTACAGCTGCCCTATCTGTGTGTTCTTTTGTACTGGCACAGGATATTCATAAACAGTGAAGTTGACCACTCCATTGCACACAGATCCTGCAAAACAAATGCGTTCTTGATCTGTGAAGGAATCCCATTCCTACCGAGTGTTGGGCCTACTGTCTACACATTGAGAGCAGCAGTGATGCTAATTCAGTATTCAGATGCATGTTGCATTTTGCACTCTAAGAATTACAGTGCATGTCTTGTGTCTGGGAGAATGCAGGCAGACTTTTTAAATGCATTTGTGTATTCAGCGTGGCGTACTGTCAGGCGTGTGTCTGGGACAGATAGTCCCTCACTGGCTAGGTGCTGCAGTGTGTGCTCAGGAGGTAAATAACCCACCTGGCCGTGGGAGATTGGAGCCCAGCATGTCTCCTGATAAAGTCAGACCATGCCTCACCCCCCAAGTCGTATTTATTTGCGCTCCATATTTCAGCACGGTGGAGATGTAACAGCTTAATTTGCCACCAATCATATTTCTTCTCACCTAGTGGATAATGAGGTGATATTGGTTATTTTAGACTTGGCTGCGTGGATGCCTGTGGTAATTTGAAGCGCTGCCATGTTGGGATGGGCCGAGCTGCGAAGATGCTGCAGTGTACCTTGGCCTTGGCTCATGTCTGAAATTGGCAGGTAAATAAGAACGGCACTCCATACAGTGGTCATGTGCAGAACTACCAGCATTACGATGCCTGACCAACATTTTTGAAAACATCTGTTTAAGCAGCACAATTGAATTAACCCTTAAGATTTCAGATGATGACAAGAGCATGCTGAAATTTGATATTAAATACTTCTTACTCATAGATTATCCAAGCAAGTGGGGGAGTCATGTCAGTTGTCTATATTCTAATTGATACCACATGAGTGGTATGTTCAAGGTTAGTTTAACATTAGTTAGGAGGCATTTAGGTGACACCTGTCTCTCAAATGCACAACTGAAGAGTTGTCCACTAAACTTCGCAGTACACTTCGTGTTTTTAAACCACACATTTATCTCTTGTCAGTCACACAGCCAGCAATAAATAAAGGCTTGTTATGATTGTTTTTGAACACCTGGAGATCTAAACAATCTAAAAGTTAAAAAGTTTGACATTTATTAGTGTATTTGTCTGCTTCACAGTGTTTATTGCCTGTTTTAGTCTTTTGCATTGTCACAGTTTGCTGTTGATGGCTTCTACCCAGCTATCCAGGATTTAATCTTAAAAAGCAGTCACAGTTAGTTGTGACCTCACAGTTTTTCACTGTAAACATATCCTTCATTTACTCAGCTGCTGGCACTGTTCTTTTTGGCATAAGAAATTGGAAGTAATGAAAAAAAATTCTTTGAAACAATGTTCAAGGCTTCTTTGCTTTGCTTTTGATATTACTTGGCAAAGCCATTGCTCAAATGATTGAATCTGATCTTCTTTGCAGAATGAATCTCAATGTATGTCATTACATTCTGTGTAATTAAATTTGTAATTATGCAATTACACAATTTGAATAATCTAGCAATTGAATAACACCGAATAATATAGCTTTGCCCTAGAAGGGTTAAGGAAGGTTCTGGCTGCAAAATTTGACTAATGCGTCTGAAAGAGAGCCTGAAGCCACAATTCATCTTGGCACATTCTGGTGACGATCCCAGCACATTCTTTGGTGGGTTGCAGGCCACCTCTGGAGGAAGCTCTGTTGGTTGGCTCCATTTTTTTTTCCTTTTACCCTCCCTTTCTTTCCCAGAGATGCGTTCCTTTGCCTGAGCTGTAAATTGAAAACAGTGGCTGTATTCCTCTCTCATCGCACTCTTCGGAAATGGACTTCATTCGTTCACATGAACTTCGTATAACCCCTCACGTGTGAGACACTCATCATCTCGTGCGGGCCTCAGACTGAAGGCTGCTCCATCATGACAATAGTGGAAAGAGCTTCACCAAATGACACCAGCACCCCTTCCCACCATCCAGGATCTGATTAGGTACCTCCATACAATCTGGCCCAACACAATGTGCTTTCATTACACTTCAGATGTTGTCTTCTCTCGCTTTCTTGATTTTTTTTCTTACCCCCCCCCCATTTTTTTAACAAGTATTCATCTCCAAACTCTGATCAGTGGTCACACTTTCATCAGTCTAATGCATCTGCCTGTCCGCAGGTCCAGGGCTTGCACTCATGCACCAATGTGACTGCTCCTTAATCTCATTTCCTTAACCTCCTTTAATATTGCTTGAAGTGGAGCAATTCTTTTCCATATTGTAAATCACCCAGTTCTGCGGTTATGTGGGTGCTACCGAGATGAAAGAGGGGTTCTGATTGGACGCCTTTGCCCGTCCTCTATCAGAGTGATATCACCCTACCTGCTTTCTGCCAATGTGACAAGTTACTAACCTCTTCCCCACCCCGACAAAGCGACGAGGAACAAACGCATAAATATATAAATATGTCACCCACCGTTTTGATTAAAATGGAGTGTAAAAATACAGGAATAATGGTTTTATTTGGAGTCCAGGAATAACTTTAATCATACAATTACAATAAGAGCCCTGTTAATATTCAGAGCTTCTCGCCTTCACACTACCCAGATGAATTAATTCACTCCAGCAAACTGTGCTGATTTGACTGCCCCCCCCACCACCTCGTATTCATGCCTTTCAACTGTATCACCCTCCACAGTATCCTTTATAATGCAGGACCTGCAGCCGCACGCTTCGTTCATTACTGCATCTCTATGGATGACTTGCCACCATGAGGAAACCTCACAAAAGCCGCTTCACACTCTCAAGTTCACAGTGTAACCTTAAGACGCAGGTCACTGCATATGGGCCACTGTTAGCAGGGCAGGCACTGAAAGATTAATCTATTTAAGATTCAAACTTTTACTTATAAGAAGTGTTTCATTCAAATGGCTAAATGCAGCAAGGGATGTTCTTTAATGTGCTCTGTGACTGGGGAGCACTCAAGTGGTAGCCATCTTAAGAGCTATTTGAATTCTTTCAATTCAGGAAGGAAAAGTGCGTTATCTGTCCTTTCCGCCATTCCTTTCACCTATGTTGCATGGAAGCACCTTTTCATAAGGAAAAGTGGAATTCATGTCACTTTTAATTGCAGCGTTCATGAATATGGGACATACACTCAGTTCACCTCAAGGTAATCTAGATTTCCTGAAGGTAATCTAGAGGAATCTTTTTGTATGTTGCTTAGACTATGCTACATGACCTGTTGAAAATTTTTATGTATGCTCAAAACCACACATATAGTGAGCTCAGTAGTAGTAGTGTTTTATTACAGATTTGCTTAGCAAGATCTCTGTGTTGTGTGGTAATAAAAGGTTAGAAGTAACCTTTTACTATGTGTACAGATTTGTATTGATAAATAAGTGTTTAAGTGGTATTGAAGAATTTATTATCTGAATTAAATTGCAGCACAAAGATCATCACTATGCTAGCATTATTGGCATGTCACTTTTTTATGTTTTACATGTTTCGTGTAATAAGGGTTCTCGTCGTCTTTCTATAAGTTGCATAAGTAATATTGGTTAGAAATAGTTTTGAACATTCCACGATTTACAGACACACATGTAAATTGTTGCTTTTCTATTAGCAATGGCATGCCTTAGTAAAAATTAAACTTAATGAAAAATGAGTAAAGCATGACATTATCAATGAAATAACTATTTAGAAATTGTGACATCCTCGATCAGTGTCCGCTAGAGGCCGCCATTGTTTAATTTGTGTTATGTGAGACTCTTATTTTGAAAAGTAAGGTTTAGGTTCATAGTGGATAAGTTCACATCTTCTGTCAATTGTCATTCATTTCTATAAAGTGATTATCAGTTCTCATTGGTTCTTGTCCTAGTCCTCTGTGTATAAAGGGTTCCTTAGTTCTCGCCCTTGTGTCAGTCTACCCTCGTGCAGCCCTAACACTACCTGGCCTTTGTACCTTGTTTCTGAGTGAGTGTCTGGTTGTCTATGTGTTTGCTTTGTAGTTTGTTTCTTTGTGTTTTGGCCCTTGAGCCTCTTTGGGTTTTTGATTGTGTAAATAAAGAGAAGAAAAAATGGAAACCCATTTTTTTTTGTGCCTCGATACCAGAACCGTTTGTGACAGATGGACCGACCTACCCAAGAGGTGCAGCATGTTCCACCTCGGGCATGTGGACTGGAATGTGCCAGCGTAGTGAGGTGAGCTAGATGAGTCGGTTCTCTGTTTCCGAGTTGCTGGGTGGATTTTGCTCCGAGGATGAGGTCGAGGCAGATTAGCACCCATGGGGCAGTTGTTTAGCGGACACACCCATAATCCTGGATCCGGGGTTAGTCTGCTGCTCACTCGTCTTCGGCCTGACTGAGGTGGAGCTCCCGCTAAGGCTCGGTATTTGACGAGGCGGGACTTCTGTGGCTCTGGGGCGTAGGAGGCGAGTTGGGTTGCGACACCTCCGGCCCCAGTCAGCTGATCAGGTGCCCAAGAAGTCACCGACTTCCTCTGGGGCTAATCCACCCACACTCAGGCTTGACACGCCTTGCATGGTGACTCCCATGCCGGTCCGCCAACCCTCCTCTGCGGCCACGAGCTCACATGCCTGCAAACAGCGGAAGGAGGCTACCCAAACGCTGGCGGCTCATAAGAGCCCAGAGCCAACGCTAAGGGCTCTGGCCACACCGGCTCCACTGCTAGCGCTAAGCCTAACCCCCTAACCTGCGCTGCGGACTTGGGCTCCCTGTCTCCCAAGCCGACACTGAGGGACGTCTTCCCTGGTGCTCCTCTGGTCCCAGCACCCATCCCCGGGCAGGCTCCCACACTTGCACTCAGGAAGCGGGCTCCCATGTCTGTCCAGAGTGCGTTGACTCCGGCGCTCATGCCAGCCCCTAGGACACCAAAGCCAGTGCTGAGGGAGGTCATCCCTGGTGCTCCTCTGGTCCCCAAGCTGGCATCACTGCTGGAGGATCTGGATCCCTGTTCCTGTTCCTGCTCATGCCGCTGCAGCCCCTGTTCCTGCTTGCGCTGCTGCAGCCCCTCTTCCTGCTTACGCCGCTGCAGCCCCTGTTCTTGCTTACGCCGCTGCAGCCCCTGTTCCTGCTCACGCCGCTGCAGCCCCTGTTCCTGCTCACGCCGCTGCAGCCCCTGTTCATGCTCACGCCGCTGCAGCCCTTGTTCTGGTCACTGCAGCTCCTGTTCCTGCTCACGCTGCTGCAGCCCTTGTTCCTGTCACTGCAGCTCCTGTCTGGGTTCCTGACTGGGGCACCCTGGGGACACCGCAACCCTGGCGTGGACCTGGACCCCCCTTGGGCCTCTTTGAGTTTTTGTTTGTGTAAATAAAGAGAAGAAAAAATGGAAACATGCATTTGCTCCTCAATACCCGAACTTTTTGGTTTTTGTAATACTTTCTAACAAAGCTGGTAGCCTATAAATTGTAAAGACAGCATAATAAGTCTCATTTAGTTTGATTTAGTGCAATACAGTATTTAAAACAGAACAAAAACAAAAAAGAGGCTAGTGGCTCTAACAACTTTTTGTCTGGGCTTTTCAGATAAATAACAAATAATTTATTGCGAAAACATATTGAAGTGTTGTGATATATTTTTGCCATATCATCCACCATTCATTTAACCCTCATGGCCCATATGTATGCCTATGTCTGTGTAATTTATTTTATGGAGGACTGCCCAGAAGGCTACCTGGTGTTTTTATATTGGTACAAATGTATATCTTCTTTTCATCATGGGCAAACTTTCTGTACTGTACAGTGAACAGCAGTTCGTAAAGCAAAACTATCTTGTCTTTCTGTAACAAACTTAGTTTGAACGTTGCTAGCTGGAGAAGAAAAGAACATAGCAGAATTCGATCTAAACTGCTTTTAGGCCTTGCCTTTTCAGCTTACCCAAGAAAATATTTTTGAAATGCTTCTAGTTTTAAATAATAAAATTAACCTCTGCATAATAAAAAGAATCCAAAAGGCTTTTGCTAGAACTGCAGACTCAAGCGGGGAACCATACAGGAACCTCTATTTTTAAAAGTGTTGGTGTTTTCTGAGGCTGGAATTAACGTTCACAGCTTGTCTTCATCATGGCTGCCATAACTCCAGCTGTGGCACTGAGAGCGCCTCACTTTGCATGGGTCATCATTTACAATAACATTTACAAAGTTCGTTTGGTCATGCGACCACATGGCCCAGATTCATGACCTTTATAAGAATGTGCTGCGTCTGCCTTGGGCTAACAGCGGCTGATGGCCTCAGCCAACTGGTGTGTACTCAGCAAGTCCCACGGCTACTGTAGCCTCTCCCACCTATGTCACAGAGCCGGTTGTGATTTTTACGTATTGTACTCCAGGGCTGAAATGAATTAGAAGTGCACAGCACCACACTTTGCTTTATAAACTGTTTTAAACGTCACATTTTCCAGATCCGTATTGTGGTTTTAGCTGGTGCTCAGAGCTCATTTATTGTTGCTGATATTTAAAGCTTGGTTTTCTTTTGTTATTAATTTTTTCTCACTGAAATAAGAGAAAAAGGTGTGACTACATGCATACTACATTTTTGTTTGTAAGGAAAGGAAGTCTTGATTTACAGAAAAGACGAACCAGAAAAGACTGAACCATACAGAAAAAAGTCAGACATGTGAACCTGCAAAAGTAATTGTAGTGTGTAAATCTATTGAAATATGTAATTTTGTATTTTATTTTTGCATGTTAAAACTCTTCTTTTCTTACCTTGTATATCTCTCACATTAGTCTAGCGGTTACTAGCGAAAAGGAACCGAATCCAAGTTCATTAAGAAGTGTTGGCGAGTGGGGGGCGGGGCAGATGGTGGTATTAAGAAATGTTTATTAAACATCACATCACACCTTCAGACAGGCATGTTTGACAGAACGGTAATTTAAATAACACAAATAGCATAAGGGAAAGGGCTTGAAAAGGGTAAGGCAGGTTAGAATAATCTGCATAGCTGTTCTGGCAGTCAGATTGCTGCTTGTTGTTGTGGCCAGGGTGCTCGTCATGCGCGGTTTTAAATTATAGTCAGACGGCTGCAATTGTGAGCTGCCACCATTGTGGGGCCCCCCGAATCCTATAGTCTCCATCAGACTGTTTCGTCCAATGGGATTACAGTAAAGCCCAGGCAGAAGCAGCAGCCTCCTTTCTGCTGCTACTGATCAGAAATTCATATCCCCTGGACGCTAGATTGCTCTTTTCACTCTGTCCTTGTGTGATGGCCAGTTTCTCTGTCATGGTGTCAGGTTGAGGAGGGGAAAAAACAAAACAGTAAAAAAAACGATTTGCATTGTGCAGCCCTCAAAATTTTGCTGTCCGGTACATAATCAGAAAAGAAAGTGGGCGAATGGTAATTCATTCTGTCAGAAAATGGAAATTGTGTCGCCACGGAGCGGCGGCCATCTGTGGTCAGAGAGAAAATGTGTGTAAGTGCAAACGTGTGTGTGAAGGGAGAAAATATTATGATGGCGACTGGCGACTGCTTCCCTCTCTCCACCAAACCTCCATTTTGACTGACTGATGAAGTGCCCTGTGATCATTCCTTTTTTTCCATTTTCCCCGTTTTTTCTTTTTCTAGACTTGTATTTTTACCCTTCATTTTTTATTAGACACTGTGTTTTTTTTCTCTGTGTGTATGTGTTGGGCTCAGTTGATGTCCTGACATTGTTATAAAAGGACCCATCCTATGAATTAAGCAAGTTTTATTTTAACCCAAGAAGGTGTTTTTGCTTGCTAAGGTTGGGGTTAAGCTCGGCCTCAATTATTTAATTTTTGTAACCAATATTGTGACTATGTTTTAAACTGTAATCATTTTCTATTAAGTTCCTGTTTATTTATTTTTTCATACCAAGAACACCACCATACCAACCATACCATTTTTCTGAGTTGAGACTTGAATGCTGAACATAGTGAGACAGACAGCGTGACAGTAAAGGTTATGTTGTCATTTACATGGCATATAGTTGTGTGATTACTTGTAACTAGTCTAACACATATACAGGCTGTTCACAAGCTGAGTGATATTTGGTATAGTTTTCCCACTTACAGTGTTGTTTTGAATGTAAGCTATAATAAATTGTGGATTTGTGGTTGCACTATCCTTAAGTCATATAAGTACTTATATATATATATGTGTATATATTATTGTATTATGTAGGTATGTGTATCTGGGTCATGTTGCTCTTACATTTGAATACTCATATACCACACAAAGGGGAAATATCGCTATGAGTGCAATAGTGCACTGAGTCTATGTTTCTATTGCATTCACAATACAGGTTCGTGGTTCAGTATTACAAGATTTTGCATAAAATGATGAATCAGAGGTTTTGTTCGAAAACACATGACATCTATGATACTTATTGTCACGTTGCATTTCGATATCACAATGTCAGAAGGCACCACTAGTTACTTCTTGTAAGTACTTACATGTAGTTGAGACAAAATCTCATATGTAAAATAGTAACTTTTCAAAAAAAAAAAAAAAAAAAAACTTGTCTGGTAATGTTCCAAGAGATTTTGGCCCATTTCTGTTGGTCCGTGAATCATGAAATTCTGTAAATCTTTGTAATTATGCAAGAAAGCTTAAATGAAGACATACATATACGACATTTTATTATTACCTATTAGTACATAGGCAGGTACTTGCATAAAGTACAGATGTATGAACGTGCGCCCCGTATGAACGTGTGTGTGCTAACGTTTCAGTATAGTCAGCGTGTGCCTGTGTGTGTAAGTGTTACCGTACAAGGGGTTTGTGGAAGGGTTTGGGAGGGGGGTTCAGTTTGGGGGGGTATACACATCTTTGAATTGTCCCGTGTGTGAAGGGCAGAGGGAATTAATCACCGGGGGCCGGCTGGCGGGAGGTCACTGAATGACTCCTGAGCATCACTGTGGGTCATGCGTCTCGGGGCCATGGTTGCGTATACACATACACACTCACGCGCACACACACACACACACACACACACACACGTACACTACACACTACACTGTCTTATCCCCCTTCTGCTTTTGCGGTCCAAGAGAGAAGGCTAGGCTCAAGCTCACACACCACACACACTCTCACTCACACTCAAACACACAGTGAATAGGGCGGTTGTGAGGACCGAAAACACTGGTAAATATCTCTGAATGTCTGTCATTTTCTTGTGCGTGTTGTCAAGTTGAGTGTGACCATGCTGCATGTTTATTATCCATCCTCCTCACTCTATCTCATCCACATTCATGATGTGCAATGCGGGTTCTTGAGTTTTATGCATTATTATTAGGGATCCAAGCACTGGAGCCTTATTGTTTATGTTATTACTATTTTTTTTATTATATTCCATCCCAGGCTTCCTTCAGTCAGGATGGTGACATAATGTGGCCATGCTGGCTAAGTAATTCCATGCTTGCACTTGTAATTCTGCTCCGTTCCTGATGAGGGATGTCTTGTTCTAGCTCACTATTTCGGCTCTCTTGGGGGGCACCGGCGCTGCCCATTGTAATATACAGGAGACGAGGCGCTTTTTAAACAGGCGCCTTGTTATTCCCCCATCGGCTTAATCCTGCCGCGTTAATTCTCTTTCTTTTATACGTGTGAGCGTGTCATGCAGGCTGACGTTTAAGGTGTGGAATTTTTTTTTCTTTTTTTTTTCCTGTTTTTTTTTTTTTTTTTTTTATCAGCCAAGGAGATCCATCATCTTTAATCACGCGCGGGGCAGGATTGCTTCATCACTCACTGCGATTGGTCAGGCAGGCCAGGACAGGGCTGGCGTTTGCATGAGCCGATAGAAGAGTGATGCGCCAGACAAATGCAGTCAAATGATCATTAAGAAATGCAATTTGCAAGCGGAGGCTCCATAGCCGTGATGACGCTCGTTTCAGGGCGGCGATGTGTTTAAATCTCCTGCACTTGGCAGAGGGTTGTATTTTTTTTTTCTTCTTTTTCCCCCTCTCCTTTGCCCGTGGAGCATTTTAGTGAGGGTTCTGCATAGTAATAAGCCCGGCTTCCTTCCACACCCTGCTTTACACATGGCTTTAACAAACACAGTGCCAGTCAGCTGATTGCAGCACTGCTGTCTACACACACATTTCAGCGCTCCCTTCATGCTTGTCTCTGCCATAATGTCCTGTCGAGGAAGCAAGCCTCTCAGATTTGAATTTTTTTTTGTTTGTTTGACTCTGAATTGCCATGACTCATGCTGCTGAATTTAAAATGAAATGTGTAACTGGTAAAGTGATATTCTAACCATTACTTTGGAAACCTATTAAAGATGTATTAAATATGTATTTTATATATATTTTTGAAATTCATGTTGGAAAGCTCTACATTATTGTTGCTCTACATTACTGTTGTTTGTAATAAACATGACCAGGTAGGATAAGAATATTATGCAATTGTGTGTGTTTTTTTTAGCCTTTATAACATAAAACCCTCAGATCAGTAAGTGGATGGAGACTTTCCACAGACGCGCTGTATTTATATGTAGGTGTGCAGATCGAAACTTTTCGATATACGTGCCAATTATTCTCCTTTTCACAACAACATCTGGTTTTGTTTTTTGCCCGAGCGAAAAATTCAAGAAGCTTCTTTGTTTAGTCATATTGTGGGACATTTGCTGAGTGGAAACAGATGCTGCGAAAATATACAAAACAACTATTTATTATCAGCGAGGAATCTGAAATATTTCTCATGATGTAGGGTGCAGATGAAAGAGATACCTTGGCCTGTTCTGTTCTTGATTTTCTGTGTTTTAGTGAAACTGAAGCAGAATTAATGTGATAAAAAATAAGCCTAAAGATTAAGAGGAGACTGTTTTGTCGACATAAAACTACCGTATCATATTTATTCAACGTACTGCATTCTTTTTGTTTTTTAAAATGAAACATTGTATCCAAAAAAAATCCCCAAAAATCTCAGAATAAGCCTCTTTGTGGCTTTGATGCCCAGCTGCATGCTGTAATATGAGGCTCATAGGTAAAAAGAAAAGCGGTGTCCTCTCTCTCTCACTGGCTGACATGCAGCTAATGAAAACAGGGTGTGGGTTTCCTTCAGCGCCTTTCATACGCTTTAATAAAAGGTGCAGCAGACATTTTGGCTGCCCCCCTCGCCCTGTCACCCCCGTCGTCCTCGCTCTAAACATGTGTGTGAATATGGAAATTCAAAACACCTAACTACAGGGGCTTAAGTGTAATCATGAAGTCAGGGTGGAGGGACGTATCCGCAGTTAACCGCTCGTTTCTGGAATAATCCTTTGATTATTCCTTAAATATTACTACACCCTTCATTCCAAAAGACTGCTTCCATATGATGTGGCCTGACAGTGTAGGTTTATTTAGACTTGCATTAGCATTTGGGTTAGTCAACTTTCTGAATGATTATGAACCCACTGCTTTATTTCTACATACTTGTTTAGGTGCTGACTGACTTGTATGTGTGTTTGCAAAATATTTTTTTTTATAAGGTGTTGGCGCTTGGCCCCTTGAATAGCAGAATAGGAAGCCCTCTCATTGCTTCCAGCTTCGCCATGCTGAGAGATTGTTGCTGATCTATTTTTTTTTGTCCGTAATGTGCATGTCATGTATACGCTGCCTGTGCCTAGAGGAATGTATTACTTAACATGCAGGTCATTTGCATCTTTTCTTGTATATTTTGAATTTGCAAGGCTATTCTTTACATTTAGTCTGGCCAGTAGGTGGCAGTGTTTCCCCAAGCATTCTCTCAGGTCCAGAAGGCTGTCCTTGCTGGAAATTAGTAAGAATGAGGCCTGGAATGAACTATTGTTGAGCAGTTATTTTGAGATGGGAAATTGTAAACAAGACGTTTGTTATGTACTCTCATAGAGTATGCAAAAAGTGACAAGTATAGTGTGCTTCTCTAACTATTTGCATTATCATGAAATGCTTTCGTGACTTAAAACCATAAATATTCGATGTAAAATGGGATTTTCACCCCCCCTTGCGCCAGACAATGTGAGAATGCATCAAAAATGCATACCCTCCATGGCTGTTTTGAAACTATTTTGTCCCGAATCTGCTTATTGTATTACGAGATTAAGAAATGCCTTGGATGTCACAGAATAATTAAAAAATTCCAAGAAAAGAATTGCTGGACTTGTTGTTGTAAAGACGGAGCTTGTTTTTTCTTTTTTTTTTGTGTACACTGCATCCTCATCAAATCCGTTTCTAATTTTTTATGGATTTCCTTCTGACTGTACCAGCACTGACCCCTAACTTTGACATATAATGTTCTTAATATCCAGATTAAATTTTCTTTAATCTGCTCTGGAACATGTGAAATTATTTCTGCAAGCAAATGCAAAGTCCTCCGTTCGATTGCAGGTTAAGGCTCCAAATAAGAATCCATCGAGAGACTATATTTTAAAATGTATGATCAACATGCAATTAGAAAGTGAAAAGCAATAAAGGTGGCATTCTGTGGTCATCTCGGCTAATAAAAGAGGGGAGATTAGAGAGGGGAGGATTTAAGATGGATTAATGGCCCACATGCTGAGACAAAAGATCTGAGAGTCCCTTTAAAAACATGCTAAATGAACATACACTTTAGGCTGCTTCATTTGCATAATGCCAAAACACTTACACTAAATACTTGACTCTGGAGGTAGGCTTTTGAGTCGGGCACATGAACATGGTCGCATCCTCCAAAAGAAAGAAACTCAAGGTCTTTCTGCCTTTTTCTTAAATATATGTAACCTTTTGTGTTGTGTTTGAACTGAAAACAGCTGTGTTCTAAGAGTCAGAGTTGATGTCCAGTCACACAGAAGGCTGAAAAGACACCACACACACTCCCTCTTCCATTGTCCCAGACATGACTGAGTTAAGGGTATGCCCTTTATCTTTTGTTTCTCTGTGGCGTTTGTATCCGATGGCCATTTGAGAGTGTAATGTAGTCTAAAACACTGGTGGATTAAAAATGAGAGCCTTATATAATTGCTTTGTATAGTTTATCGTCACTTTCATTGTTATTTGTTTGTTTATTAATTCATTTTTACACCACACCAGCCATATAGTGTTAACATTTCACGATGGATGGAATTGTCAAAATGATCCAAAATGACAGAATAAAATTTTAAGTAAGCATAAATTAGGCAGGGTCTTTTTTTCAGTCATATTTAAAGGTAATATAAGTTATGTGTGAAGTTTTGTTAGAACAGCATCAGTATAGAAGCTTGATCTGTGGTTACAGTGTGTGAGTCACTTTACTGGCTTTATTAAAGTGTCTATGATTTTTCTCCAGTGAGTAATATGCATGTCGTTGCTGTCAAAACAAAACCTTGCATGTTCAGAACTGAAAACAAAGCTAATTTAATTAGATATTTTTCCACATGATTTTGGACATTACTATTAGACTGTTATTGGTGTTAAAGTAAAACACCTTTTCCAGAACATTAAAAAAATAGTACTAGAGTTTTGAGGGTTTGATCTGAAAGGAAGGCTATCCTTATTTCATACCTATTTCTTTACCTTGCACTACATTTTTAAGCAGCACCCTAGCATGAAGTTGCATGCAGTGTTCTTGGAGTGAGCAGCCCAGTGTTTAGGACCAGACAGCTGCTTTTTTTAAAAGCCACTGATAAGACCCAGCCTGATGCTGAACATTGCAAATTGGAAGTGAAGATTGCCTTCCCCCTTAGACTTTATCTTAAAGCAGTAAAACAAGAAGCTGTGACTACAACTGCACATATTGATTTTGCAATTTCAGCAAATTAAGAACAAGACAGGAAACCTATTAAAGCTTTCAGTGATTGCCATAGGTACTTTTTGGTGATGCTGAGGTTGACATTTAAATCAGCCCCCTTGGCCCGGCCAGGCTAGCACCAGACTGTCAGCCGTCCACTGATTATTCAGATGAATGGAAACGCACTCTGAACATACATATGGATGCGTGCTGCATTTTCACCCCTCCACCCCCCAAAAAAAAACAGGACTGTAATATATCATCCAGCGTGCACAGTAGTATAATACTGCTATATAACACTGTTTCCCTGCAAGCTGGTTCACATATGTGGCTATAGCCTCATAATGCAATAAAGCAAGGGGACCATCCACACTGTAGTGTCATCTGTGCCAATATAGACAATAATGAAGGAATAAAGTACCATGCTATGTGATTAAATTTAGCTTTCTTATATGAAACATTACATCTTTTCAGAATTGATGTGTATTCCTAATATGTAACCTGATAGTGGAGAAAAAGCACATGATCAAACTTAAATGTTTTACACAAGCCAATCAGTGTAATTTATTATTGATTGTATGCTGTATGTTGCTGTTCAGTGTGTGTGGTGACAGATGATATGTTTTCCAGTCTACATTGATTATCTGAAAGAACAAAAAGCAATAGCATCAATAATTATCTTTTAAATTGCACCAGCTTTGTAATTGTGAATTACTGTAAGTCATATCAAGACATTATCCATTTGTATGAATGGCGATTCATTTAACTTCACAATTTTGTCATATTTTGCACTTGAATTTGTCAGTGTAGAATTTCCTGCTTTAAGTTTAGAGCGCTCTATGAACAAATAGAAAATGTACCATTAAAAGAGGAAGGGGGGGGAGGGAAATCAATGCCACAGAATATGTGAAACGGCCTTGCAATTCACTGAGGGATATTAGAGAGCCTAATTGGTACAAGTGCAAATGAGTTCTTATTCTATGCACAGAAGGTGTCAGTCTGAAGGGCTGGTTGGTTTTGAATGGGTAGAATGGCAGGGAACATGTGGGAGATTCTCCAGGTAATTCATTGATTGCCCCTCGGAACTGATGGCTGCTAATTGTTAGGTGATTAACATGGAGTAGTAATTATGTCGGCCCAAGGGGGCGATTAATGTTTCAACATGTCATATTAGCACAGAGCGCGGCTAGTGAGGCTTGTCTTTTGGCCTGTGGATTTGGAGACAGATGGCATATTGTCAACAGCAGCAAGGTTTTGTTTTCCTAAAGCTGAAAACGTGCGCCAGGGGAGCTGTCCTTTTGTTTCAGCATCATTAATAACATGCTAATTGTCTGCAATTATTTACAACACTGCGCGCTGAATAGAGACGTCAAGCCTGTGACACCGGTGTTGTCTTGCTGAGCTTTAATTGTTTTTTTAACGAATAATTGGAACGAATATTTTATTAATAGACATGTATCCTTTTTAGATATTTTTTAAAATGATCACATCTTTTTGACCTGTTTATTTTTTTTTTTACATTTAATTAGATTTATTAAGCCAAATCCATCCTCTGAGGCCAATTATTGTCTGTTTTGTTAAATTTTACATCTCCTGTTTTGAGTGTATTTTATGTGCCCACGTGATGTTGCCATTGATGTTGTCAGGTTGTCATAGACTTGCCATGGCATTATCCTTAACTTTACCACCACATCTAATCGACATGACAGGATGATGACCTGACCTAAAAAAGGAGAAGGAAAAATACTTGTTCTTTCATATTTTTACTGCCTAATTTTATCATGTTCACAGTTCAGTGTAGTTTGGATCTCTCATATCACACACTTACTGCATGCTAAAAGAATGCTTTACAGACGTGACAGCTTGTTTGAACTGGACTGGTTTGCTCTGTTTTGCTTCTCGTAAAATTACACCACATGGAACTTTACACAGAATTATAAATGTTATTCAGACTGAAACTAGATTTCCATAAAGGAACTGTACTATTTATTTAGTTTTGTGAATTTTGAACTGCTCACTTAAATACAGTTTAATACTACAATACCATCAATATTGCTAAGTTAAGTTAAAAATTAAGCTAAGTTAAAATTGTGTGACACTAGTACTGGTAGACATACATCATTTTGCTCTGGCGAGAAACCCTACTATTCTTCTTTTCTATTCCCTCCCTTTTTCCACAGTTCTCTTTTTTAAGGTCACTCAGCCACACATACCACAGCTGTGGTTCAAACTTAAGTCCCAGCGTCAAACTGAATGTTTTAACTGTTTATTTGCTGAATATAACGTATTGGAAAAACAAAGTTATTTTACATTGTTGCACAGTAGTGTGCAGAGAAATGCCATATTTGCCCTGCAGTGTATGTGTGAAAATGTGGAAATTTTATTGGTCATTTTAATTTATCATTTTGTTTATCTTCTTTGTTTATCTTTTTCTAATTCTTTTTGGAAGGAGGTATAAAAACTGTTGGTGTTTTCATACTTAAAAAAGAAAACAGTGGTCTAGTTTCACTATGATCTCCGTGTTTGTTTAATATGTAAGTGAAAGCTTGAGTTTTGCCACAAAAAAAAACACTGCAAGGTGTCATAACCAGTAGTGATGAGCTCACAGTGACCCAGCTTTACTTTTCAGACACAAAGACAGCTGTGAAAACCCCAGAACACAGAATTTACCTTTCGTAACACACTGCAAATCCATTTTCCTGATGGCGCGGGGAGGTGGTTCAGCAAAATGTTTTTGTTTGATGTACATTTCCATCAGTGTAATCCTGAATGTCGGGGAGATTGAATTGCAAACAGCGTAGAAAAGATAAGGCCTCCTCCTACATATTCAAGACTTTTTTTTTTTTTTTTACAGTAGGTGCAGGCTCTGAGTCTTTTCCCCTTGAGTCAACTGTGGAATTAATTTCAGCTGGCAGCATCATGCTGTGGTCATTTTGTTTGAAGAGACATGTTGTTATCTTGATTTGGCCATAACAGCTCCAAAATGAACACTCAGCATGCTGGCCGGCAGTCGCATTTAAAACAGAACCACAGAAGACTGCGGGTTCCTCCAGCATTTAGATAAGGAGAAAAAAATACCCTAGTGCAAAATTACAACTGCCTTCAAAAAAAAGGTGTCCCAGGGAAGAAAGAAGACAAGCTTTGCAAAGAAACTACCTATTTTCACCATGAAAGTGGTCACAATCAAATAGGGCCCTTCAGTAATTATCTTTGAATCACTAAATGTGTGATCTGTGTATAAGTTTGATTGAATCTTTAGCTGATCATTTTGCATACACTGGCTGCATTATGGTTATTACTCTCATTACCTGCAGAACTGTATTTCCTTTATTATGTTATATATTTTTGTAATTATAAGCAATTCCTTGAAACATATGTTTAAAAGCATAATCACGGTTGTAGTTAGTGTAATGTGCACAGTGCTTGCTCTCTCTCTCTCTCTCTCATGTTATGTAGATAATATAACATGACAGCAGTGCAGTTCCCATTGTATGCTATAGTATTCAAAAAGTCTTTCAGTTTAGTGTTACAATCTAGAAATCTCTATGTAGATTTCTGCACTCTCTGGAGTTTGAATAATCTGCTGTGTCATTAAATTAAAGACTTTTCAGAGTAGATGGTAAGAAGCATGAAGTATTTTTATATTTTTTCTTATTTGGGACATCCATTTCTTTATCTTGTAATTTGCATACTGCAAAGATGAATATTATTTCTCTGAAAGTAGAAATTGACCAAGTAATTAAAATGTAGTAGAGATTAAAATGAACGCTCCTCTTGATGTTGAAAAGATTGCGAAGGGTCACAGTAATCAGTGATTACATTTTAATCAACTGGAAAATATGGAATATAAATTGTGGATTCTATCAAAAAAACTTGTGTATATGAGGTTTTCACAGAAATCTAATACTTTGACATACTAAGAAGCTTAAAGCACAGATGCATCGATTCAGGTTGAAAAATGAAAGGGTTTGATACATTCTGTGCCGGATTATGACCATATTTCTCAGAATTGAATAGAGAAGTCATCTTTTTTTTTTTTTTTTTTACCCTTGTAATTTTTATCTGCGATTAGTATTGAGAGCACTTGCTGTGTTGGTTATATTAAAGAGAAAAAGAAGTAATAAATGTGTACAGTAACCACTGTTTTCCACTTAAACCTAACCAAAAATTGACATGTGAGCTTAAAAACAGTTGTGTGCACATCATTGCTGGGTTATGCTGTGCTGTCATATTTATTCATATCATATTAGAATAATATATATTTTTTGTACTGCATTTCTCTGTTTGAGCCGTAATTTCTTTTTTTCAGTTTTTGTGCATGCCAGCAACCTTTTATTAAATTTTATGGCAGTGGGCAAACAGAAGTGGTCTAGAATGACTTGAAAAAGAATATTTTACATTGACATACATTAAATGTTTTCATGTTAAGCCACTGTTAGTGATTTTTGGTCCAATAAATAAAGTTTGAGTGAAAATGCTTCTATTTTGAGATCTTTTGTAATTGAATACATATTATTTTGAATGTGGTACTTCCTTTTGCTTTAATTCACTCAAGCTGACATGAACTGATGACATCTGATCAAAGTAGATCGGATACACCTGAGAGCCCACTGAACACACTCTTCAGTTAGAGGGATAGGGAAAAAATATCTGACCATTTTATGAAAAGACCTTAACACGGTCTGTGTCGAAAATTTGCTGAAATCATGTTAGAACTTTTTTTGCTTGTCAATACTTTTCTTTGTTTCATAATTTTTTTCACAATGCTAAAACTTTCTGTTGTTCATTTTTAGATTTCATTGTAAAAAAAATCCCAGAGTTCCAGCGTGGACCTTGCTGTAAATGTGAGAATTGCGTCAGTCCTTAATGCTGAAGTTGTTAAGGCTGAAATACCATGCAAACGCGAACTAGACGTGACAAGCCCCTTGCTGGATAAAGGCATTTCTAAGTCTACTATGGATTTTTCTCTCTGCTTGCTTGTTGTGGTGTCACAAATGAAAGTGCTGGTCTTTATGTTCTCAAATTGGTTTCACACTTCCCCAACAGTTTGTTCAGCTAAATCTGGCCATGATGTATCATTATCGCATCTTTTGGAGGAAATCCATAGGATCAATACATTTGCCAGCTACCGGGCTTTGGCTTGCTTACATGCTGAGCGCCTTGCTGCACCACAAGTCAAGTACATCGAGCCACAGGCAACCGCAGCCTAACGCCACGGCTGCTGCCTGCGCATACTCTTCATTGAGAGGAAATAAGCCGAGAAATATCAGGAGATGGTACTGGTCGATTTGCAGAGAAATTCAGTGGGAGGGAATTGCACAATGCTCTTTTTAAAGCCAATTGCAGTCTTTCAAGAAAACTTATAACTGCTTGTTTCCTGCCCAAATATCAATGCCATTTTTTGGGTGAAAGGGTCATTAATCAATTTCGTGACCAGTCCTGCTATTGGTGGACTAGCGAACATGATGATGGACTGACTTGAACGTGGAGCTTTTTTTTTGTACTTTACATCATCCACCTCATATTAATCTCCACTTCATTTAAAATGCAGTGGTCAAGCTCAACGATGGATTGATCACTCACCCTTCCAAGATGTCTTTTTTTTTGCCTTCATTAATGTGCTCTGGTCAGCCTGAGCCAAATGTTGAGCACTTCGCAAGTAATTACCATCCGATAAACAGGTCAGGAGTGAGTCCAGCCACAGCTGCTGCCATTCGTGGTGGCAGACACTTCAGCCTGCTAAGCTTCAAGTATTGATTGGCCAGTCTGTGACATCTCCTAAGCCATGTCACCCAAGTGAAAGAAGACTCCAAATTGACCAATAATAAAGTGTTGGAAGTTGTAGCTGCTTCCTCCTGGGACTTGTTCATGTGGAGGAGAGTAGGCCCCTCCTCTCGGACCATCAATCCTCCCTGAAGGCTCAATATAGTGCTAAATTAGCCAAAGGGAGAGCGGAAAGACCACTGGACATCTGTTACAGACCCTTGACATACTTTTCCACCCTGCTCCCTTATTTAAATGGCGCTGTAAAACAGTCAAAGCCTGGAGGACTGTAATATCAGGATTTACAGCTGAAAAGAGCCAGATTCAGAGACTCTGTTAAATCCTGAATGACAGGTTTATTAAGTGAAGGAACTGTCACTGAGACTGTCCATTCCAATTATGAACATGGTTATCTAGTTATCTAATGTACATATTAGTGCTGATTAATGAAATGTGATGCTTTTGGTACCAACTGAGTTACTTCAGCACCTCCAGGTATTTCAAATAATCTCAAATTTCAGTACCTACATGGCTGGTCACAAACATCAGTTAGCCAAAAAGCATGCCTGTTCCAAAATATAGATTAGTGATTTGCTGTCTGCATTATATGTTATACTATGATGCTGACTAGAGCTTTTAGAATATGCTTTTTTTCCACCTATTTGAGGTATAAAAAAGCAAACTAATAAAACAAAAAAGTAACGTAGTAATAATGCAAAAAACAATTAAAATTAAACATGCTATTTTACTAAAATTAAGTTAAAAAAGCAACTGTATTAAACTGTATTTTCTGTACAAATATAACGGGCAGATAATGTGTACTTGCTTTATAATGTACTATCTAAAGTTACAATTTGTGCTGTATAATGTTCTAAATGGCCACTACTTGTTTGTGGGCTGGAAAAGACAGGATGAGATTTGGGGCTAAATGTCTCAGGGATACTTTAAGATAGTCATCGGTGAAGGCCCAAAAGAAAGTCTTCTAAAAGCACTTGGCCACGCCGTGCGAATTAGGTCTTATAAGGGCCTTGATTGCCATGTCATTGACAGACGTGTAAACACAAAGTGACAGAACTAGAATGAGTACATAATCACTTATGGGCATAGTTACTTTCCAGCGCCCTCCGCCAAGTGCAAGTACTGTGAGCTCTTCCAGAACACAGTGAATTTATATATGCTCCTTGTTTCCACCCACCGTGGCAAAAAAGTGCCAGTAATTGTTAGCTATTTCATGTTGATTCTGGTACTTTTCTGATTGCGCTGTCCTCCCTGTTCATGGGCCAGCGATCACACGAGTGCCTTAGCCGACTTCATATCAAAGAGCAGCGAGCATGGAAGTTGTTGGTGTAAAAGCACAGAGAGGCATACAGCATGAATATTTAATCCAGGGTGACTGGTGCTGGACTTTTTTTTGTGTGTGTGCTTTGTCTTTCATTGAATTACGCGTTTAAGGCTTCAAAAGATTAATGGAACTGCAAATAGGAGAGGGCTTCTCCGTCTTCTGCCCATATCTCAGAGATAAATGAAAGAATTACCATACATATATCTATTTCAAAACACTGGGGTTTGTTTAGCATTTAGAACGGCCAAAGGAATATACTTACAGATCAATGTGTTTTCATTTAGCATATGAGAAAATTGTAACGTTTTATTCCCCAGAACGCATCCACCTTATTTTGTGTATAAATATATGAAAAAAAACAGCCCAGTATATTTTATGATCCATCCAGTAGGGAGACGGCTTTTATTTTGGACTCAGTCATTTTAATTAGAAATCAGTGAAATAGCAGCTTACATTTAAGAAGATGATAGCTCAGTTTCTGCTCATTGATTTTGCATTATTGCTAAAGACATACCATGGTTCCACTCAACACCAGGGCTCTGCAGGGAAAAGCAGGCAAGGGAGTGCTGATGTATTAAAATGATTTGCGAAAATCAATTGTTTTGTCTTGCATAAAATGCAAGGCAGAGATGTGTGTTGCCCCCTCACTTTTCCATTGACAGAGTTGCTCAGTGCAATCTTTATTCTAATGATTTATCTGCATATGCTGCCTGGGTTCATCTGGTGTTGTGGAGAATTTCAATGATTAATAACCAAGATCAGTATTTTAAGATGCAGGCACCGATATCTCTGAGCAATAAGGAATAATGTTGCACTTACTTCTGTCTACATGCTATTTTCCATTGATTATATATGATATTTAATGTCTTTTCAACTTGTTCTGAATTTTCAAGTATTGATTGGCTCAGAAATACGTATTTTTTCACAACAAATGATTGCAAACTAGCATGCGCTTGTCCAAACCAGGAATCTTATTAAACATTAAAAACTGATCTATGAACAGTTCATAAACAGAGTTGAAGCTGCAAAAACACTATTTTAAAATAATTGTTTCTGTGATGTCACAATGTATTTACAAAAATACACCTAGTAAAGCTACTGCAGGCCTTTTGAATGAGACACAATAGAGTGCAGCTAATCAGAGCCGAGATCCTTTACATATCTCAGTTTTAAAGGCACAGTAACCAAAATAATGTATTTTGAATGAAAGATGGCCAGTGAGAGACCCTCTAAAGAGAGTCAGGAGTTTAGAAGTCTGATACAAGTTTGCACTACTAAATTAAAATCATTACATCCCTAAAGGGGACTACTAAGTTAACATAAAGTACTTCAGGAATACACTAACACAATGCCAACATGACCTGAGAAGGTATGAGTTCTTAGAGACCTTTTAAAAACAAAAAGAGGGAAAACTGTCTAGTACTGCTTTCTGAGGTTAAATTGGTTCAATGCAATATGTGTAACAAGCCTTTTGACTCTAGTCTTTGACGTTATGTGGGGCCCAGAGGCACATTTGGGAGTAAAGTACAGAAGCAGAGGTCTTAGATGACCAGTCACTACGAATGAATGGTCTTTGTGGATTATGAATTCATTTGCATATCTTTGAAGTATGTTGAGCGCTACTGCAGCAATTATAGTAATTAACATTGAGCCTAAATGCTGATTGCTGGATGCCACAATGCTCTGCAATTACATCTGTGATAATTAGACTTTGACTAAGCTTTTAGAAAACAATTACATGTTTTAGCAGATCTTAGTTATAGGATCCCCCCCCCGTCTCTATTCCACACTGCACACTCTACTGCACATTTTGTTTTTTGCCTAGACACTTTCCAAGACAACAAGATGAAGTTCTCAGTGGACATGAACAAATTCTTATCTCCAAAGCCTCACTGCTCTTGACGGGCCCAGATTAAAGTGTGTGCTTATTAGGGCTGGATTGTTAGGGCAGTACCACTAGCATCCATGTGGGTATGAAGTATTAGGATTTTGACATTGATATTGCTAGTTCAGAGGCTTCACATTTAAAGGACCTCTGTCATGGAAAGCGTGAGTTTTCCTCATTTTTAAAGTAAAGGTTTGATGTAGTATATAACAATTTCGTATGTTTCAAAATATAACAGTCAATACAGTGTATACAATCCATGGCTTTATCTGAAACCTGACAAATCCTGCCTACTCAGGCAGTATTCTGAGCAGGAAGGCACCCAGTCATGTCCCAATTGGATTGTCTCGAGCACAATTTGGTTGAAGGTACCTTCATTACAGTGCTGACTTACGAGAGCATTGGCAGCAAGGGACTGAAACAGCGGCCTTTAGTTTTGGATGCAGCCCAAATGCAAATGAAGCCGTTTTTGAATTCACTGTATTTGTGAGGTCACAACCACATAGAAAACAACACATTTACAGATATTCACATGCGTGACTTACACTTTCGCTCTCCATCTTTTGAGGTGTTTCGCTTCATGTGCAAAAATACCTTTTTGCCTCAATAGGGAGCGTGTTTATTCATACTGTTTGAAAAGAACGTCTGTCTGTCAGAGCTTGTTGTCTTTACTGTGTGATATTAAAACTGTTTTTGAAAGAATTAGGCTAGCTACAGTAGGCAGTTCACATAGCTTCCAGTACTCAAATGCTCCATAGACTGTTTGCACTTTAGAGTAGTTTTGATTGTAAGGTGAACAGTGTAATACTGTGTAATCCAGTAGTCTATAAAATCCATGGGCATTGTAAAAACATTACCCTCAGAGCACTTGTGCTGTCGGGCCAGCACCCCCTGAAAAAGAGGTCTTGTTTTGGCAAATTTGTGAGTATTGCCACCATTACGCTGATCAATACCCACATGTCCCTGTATTGATCTCAATGTCTGTAAGGGAACTTGAGGGAATGGATCTGTTTGGGTTTTCATTTAGACCACACATAGGGAACAGGAGAGATCAGTGCTAAAGAGACCTGTGGTGGCCTTTCTCTTTAATGCATATGCTTGTAGGTTTGGAGGCATTGGAGTTCTTGATTCTTGTCAGTTCTGAAATTATTAATTTAGGTGTCATGTTTATTACAGCAGTGATTATTACAGCATTTTACATATTGTGTGTTAGGACTGAAGGATTTGGGCGAAGTATTGAATTGCTGTTTTTGTGACCAGTATTATGACAACAATGTAAATTGTAATTCTTCCATTTTGATTAAGGTTCAAACCTTTTTTTGTTTAGCCAAGAACACGATTATGCCTGTTTTTTCCTGCCTTGAAGCTTGGAGGCAGAACACAGTGAGTCAGACAGCAAGTTAGTAGTGATTATATTGTCATGTACACAGCACATCGGTGTTTTGGTTGCTTCTTATTGGTCTAACTCATCTATTGGCGATCTACAATATCAGATGTTCAGTTTCTCCACTTAAAAATTGTTACTGAAAATGCTGGCAACTATAAAAATTGGAACTCTTGAAATTAAAAACAAAATCGAAATACAGTTTTTAGCATAAAAGAGATTGATCTTTCAGCTGTATTGCTGCAAAGTACTGATTCAATTCAGCTGTAATATTTTCCAAACGTCCCATCATTTCGCAGTATTAAATTATATTAAGGCCAATAATTAATAAATCATTACGCATTAATAGTTAAAAGTTAATGAGCCCATGCTCATTAACTGCTGTTGCATGTTAAAAATAATGCCTCAATTGAGCTGTTTTTTTCTTTTTCTCATATCCTGCATTGTTAATGTATTTTAATTTTTCCCCTTGAGGTCCACCTTGTGTTTTTTTTATTACATGAGCATATTTTAACCTCTCTTTATTTCTTGGAATTAAACAGGCTGTTTTGTAAATGTGCCTTTAAGCTAATAAAG
>JBBIGA010000001.1:10130372-10143552 GCA_037576975.1 Alestes dentex
TTCTTCTGATTGGCTGCCATGCATTTTTGTGTTTTGGGCTGACACTTTCCTTACAACTTCCTTGCGAATGTGCGCAGTTAAACTGTTATGAGCTGAATATTCAGTAGATAAATGCGCTGGAATTTGTTACATCACAAAGGCAATGAATTCAAAACAGGCAGTGTTGGTAGGTAACTTTATGAATTGTGTGGAGTGTACAGTGTAATTTCAATCTTATATTTTAAAAAGAGAACATTTTCATGATATAGAGCCTTTAAAATTATGCTAATGTGACCCTTATGCGGAATTGTGAATGTTAAACAAACCAAACTTCCAGAAAGAAAGTTTGCCATTGATTTTTGAGCTTAAATGTATTTTGATTTTGTCCTGGAACACCAGCAGTAATTTTACAGCAACGTGGGGTTATAAAGGGTCTTGTTGTATGTTTGCTAATTTGTTTATTAAAGCTGTCGTTTAAACAGCTAATTCTCTCTGATTACATAATGGAGTAACACAGTGCTCATGATGCAGTTGACTACTGCACATGTTTCCAAATCGGTCCTTGTTTGTGACAGACCATTTGATGGCTGTTGAGATTACATCAAGCATCATTACGGTGCTGTGATACAACCGCCTGCAGACATTATGTAAACACTCTTTTGGATCATAATTCCTGTTAATTACTTAAATGTCAGATGAAGCGTATTCGGCCCCACTCATCCAGAGTGAATTAGCCTGCGTGTGTGTGCTCCGAACCTGATGTGCTCTGAGCCTGCAGGGCCCTCCACCCGCCTCCCCCACCTCCCTCCCCTCCCTCCCCAGTCCCCCTAGAGTGCCTTGAGCTTCCTCATTAATCTCAACACGACAGCCCTTGACCATTTGACAGTACGTGTGACTTCCCCAGAACATGGCTTCTGGACAAAATCACCCACTGCGTCAGCCAGATGATGATGGACCTATTCCCAAGTTTCCAAAATGGCTTAGGTGTCCTGGATTGGCTCCACTTTGAAGCAGATTTCTGTTAAATTGACTGACGCTATTATCATGCCGGGGTGTCTCACACGTGACCAAATCTATAGGGAACTTCTTAAATCTTTTTATCAAGAGATCCTTTCTGATTTACACATATTCAAATGCCTAGCCCACCAAGACATTTTTTTGTAGCTGCTCTTGTTAGGATGGCCAAGCTTTTCAGAATTCTAGCAGAAGTTCCCTTCAGTTTTCTGGTACAGGGGAAGCACAGGGGGCAACGATCTACTGCCAAAAAATAACTACAGTTCAAAAGTTTGTAATCATTAATAAACAAGACACCAATGGTATTCTTAGATATTTCAATATTGAATGTATTTTTGGGCAGAGTAAGAAGCTATGAAAAGATACTGAACATTTTAGTGTAATGTAGTGTAATTATGTATTCAAAATCACTTTCTAGCAAATTATCTGCCTCTTCATTTGACCACCTTTATTTTAACATCTTTCTCTGTGTTACAGAGTTATATCAGTCTGCAGCTCTGTTCATCGGTCTGGACATATCTATCATGAATCTTCTGCTTTGTTCAGATTCTCAGTTTCCTGATAATGTTTTAAAATCCGTCAAGGTGCGCAGCACTAGCTCATTTGTAACTGTATACATTTATCTGCAACAAATGGTTTATTTTATTGAAAACAAACAATTCCAAGTTTTGAATATCTTTTTTCTCTAACAAGTGTATGCAAAGGTAAAGAGTGTGGATTGGACAGTTATGAGATCTGACTTTTACTGCTAGTTTTCATTCCCACCTCATCTAGAGTTAATTGCTGTAAAAATCACTGGGCAGACTGTAGAAATTCCAGACACAGTTGCAGCTTCTTTGTCTAAAAACTGCATCCAGCCCCTCCTTCTATTGAGACTTTTCTTCAATTCTCTTCTGTTTTTTTGCATGCTACCAGAATACAACCATTTAAGGATACTGAGTTGTGAAGTGACAGCACTGATTGGTCCTCTTGTACTTAAATTAAGAGTGTGTTAATCATTTATTTATTTTCATATTTACTGGCGTATACTGCTAAAATGTTTTCTTTAAGGGTTCTTTAGTCAAGTCATGTTTAAATGAAGAGCTTTTTACAGGGTTTAGAGATAAATGTATCATTTATCTTAAATGTATTATTTAGCTGAATGGGATTTGATTCACAGCTCGTACCGCCTTTCAACAGTTGCTATGAAACAGCACGTGTATAGGCGGGGCATGGATTTGAACAGTTATCAGGTCTGAATTTTTAACCTATAGAGTATGTCCGTTTTTGTATGTGCATGTTTTGCTGCTCTGGCTGGCGTTTTCAGTGTGTGATTCACATGCAAACTCAGACACACACCTGTCTCTCTGCTGAGAACCAGCCTGGCTCTTCGTTAGGCCCTCCCTGGCCCTCATTCCTCCGCAATGTTTTAATCATGATGCGCCTTGTTTGTAATTATAAACACTGCAGAAACACATATATCAAAGCCGTTTGATGGAATTCAAGCCTATGGGTATCTTTCTTTTTGCTTTGAAAATGGCCCCCATCAACATCAAACGCGGGCCCTCTTTTGAGGTGTCCATGCTGCTGTGTTTGCATATACCTTGAAGGCCTTTAGGTTTGAACAGCAAGGTCAACATTTGTTGTCGGTGCACACCGTCAAAAGAGGTCTCTGAGGCCAGAGGAGAAAGGATTACAACGCTCTTCTGCCAGGCCCTGCTTTAAAAGCAGAGACATTAAAAATGCACCCCGAACATCAGAAGACTGTAACCTTACAGCATTAATGGCTTTAAAAGCTTTTCAAGTAGTAAACCAATCAAAGTGCTTTAAAGAGTACTTTGCTTGAAAAACAACCTAAAATTTGTTCCGTTTGCCACACTATACACTTTTTTTGAATAATGTCCATCGGTCTGATCAAAAGGCATTATCTAATTGTTTCATCTAAAAGCCTTTGAGAAGTTTTTTCTATCAAATATATGTACAATATTACATTTTTATATTGACGGAGTTGCAAATTGCAAACAGTTGTTTTTTTCCCAATCAAATACTGAGCAAGCAAGAATAACAGTTGCATGATATTTACTGAATGGATATAACAGTAATGGAGGGCAACTCATAACCTCAATATTCAGTTTGGATCAAGACCTCATTATTAATCAAGGGAATACAAGTCTTGTGTTTTGGAGGAAAAAAAACACAATTCCTCATTTCAAATTAGATAAACAAATGTACTATGTCGAGCTTAAATCCATCATCTAATATTGTGATATTTCATTTTCTTTATATTTATCTATCAACGGACAGACTTAAGTAATATGATTGAGTGCTGCTAAGTACTTTGGATTATGCACTAATCTCCTCCATGCTGTGGGTACAAAAACAGAACCAGCTAGAAGTACATTTTACCTTAAGTTTTATTTGTCTTATACCTAATATAAAAATAAGTTAGAAGTTAAGGTTCAGTATTTACTGAAAAATAGTTACAGTTAAAAGTTAAGAGTTACATATCACTGGAAGGTGATATGTAAGAAAAGGTTTGAATTAGGGCTGAATCATTTGGTAAAAAGTTCTAATTTTGATTTTTCTGGCCAATATTGAGAGACCAGTTTGAATGTGATTATTTTCAATAAATAACCGTTGCATTATTTACAGTACTTTACATACACATAAATAAAGTTTTTTAATTGAACTATAAGATTCGTGTTGACTGTGGAACGGTTTTATCAGATATCTGATTTATACCATTATCGATGTTGAAAGTGATACTGATCTAATACATCAGCGATTTTTGTTTTTATCATATAATTCACGCAAACGTTTAGCCACCTTTTTAATGGGACCTACTGCTGAATGAAACTGCTCAAATTCATTAAGATACATCACCATTTTACTATATTGGATTATAACTAGAATAGCATTGATAAAGTTAACAAACTTGTGTTTCCTTAGGGCTGCTACTCTGCCAGAAGGAGTTCTTTGCATGATGTTATAGAACAGGGTGGAACAACTCCAGTCCTCATCGGCTGGTGTCTATCACAGTTATGTAGTTCCCCTATTCAGTAAAAATGACAAGTGTGTTTGAGCAGAGAGATCACCAAAGTGTGCCTGACACTGGCCCTCTAGGATCAGAGTTCAGACCTGTGCTATAGAAGGACCATCCTGACTTCCCTAAAAAAAAGGATGGTCCTTAAAAGTGTGAAGAACCTTAAATGAATAGAGTAAGGGTTCCTGGAAGAACTTAAATTGGTAACCATTCATTATATTACAAGAAGGAGTTTTATATCATCAAAATTTTTATTACATATCTCATTTACAGGTTTATTTAGGGTTCGTAGTGGCATCGCGTAAACATCTTTGTCGCAGGTTTATTTTCTAAAGAGATAATAATGCCAAGAAATTGTCTTACAAACCTAAAACTGATTGGTTGTTGGAGTACTTTCTTCTCCATTTAGGCAAATTTATGTCAAATTAATCAAACAGAAACTAAAAAAAATGCAAGATTGTAGTTTAATATCAAGTCATGGATAAAATGTAATTTAAAAGTTAAAAACAAACATCGTGAATCAGTTTTGTTGTAGATATAATGTTTACAATGCTCACACCAATATGATATATTATTATCACCTATAAACAAATATGAAGTACTATGAGGACATAATTATATGTCTAGGCTTTTGCTTGTTGAATGTGCAGTGTTTGTGGACTTTGTGGCTGGACTTTTAGTTACTTTGGCGTCTACATTTTAAAAGACATGCATCCAGGAGTAATCCGGATACTAAAAGTGGACTCTTTGAATGTGACCTTGATTACTTTTGAAAGCACATGTAATTTACGCAATTATAATGCATGCATAATGTATGCATTTCTGGTTTTCGGTGAAGTATAAACACACACCACAGCTTGGGTAAACAAGATTCACTCAGAAAGTGTGACATACTCATAAAGGATTTTTTTTGAACAAAGATCAAAGATGCTCTGCATTTCTTTAGTGCCACATATCCTGGAGCTGTGAAGCACAAATCTAGAGCTGATCTAGTTGCTTTTACAACGTATTACTTTAATTTCGTGCCCGGAAAAGGAAGGACGGGGGAAAAAAAATAAAAAGGTATATATAACTCATGCATCTTGCATGTAACCTTGTTTCCTATCACAATACACAGTGTACCACCTGCTCCTTATTTCCGCTAAAATCAGTTGTGTATCAAAATGAAAAGCAATTTTCCTTCGTTTATAATCCTCGGTAATAGTCAACCATCATTTTTAATCTTTAGATGCATTTTAAATCCAAGCTGTAATGTCGTAACTCCTTGACAAGGTCAAATATCTTAGCAAATAAAGCTTAAGCTTTGTTTTATATGAAAGAATTACATGATTAATACCGAAGAATTAATCACGTACTGTTCAGATCCTCCAGATTTGGTTCCGATGAGGATTATTCAGAGAGTTCCTGGCCTACTTTTTCTGCGACAAATGAATTTATGCAGTTTGTTTAGCAAATGTCTGCTAAAAATAAATGTCTAAATATTAGTCTTGATGATATATGGTCAGAATAATAAGTGTACTTTTATTATACTTTTAGCTTGAACCTTCTGCATGCAAACTTACTTGTTGTTCATTTTTGCATGTCAAGAATAACAAGTTAGTTTGGACTAGGGTTACATTAGTAATTATGTAATCTGCCAGTGATTTTGAGAGTAAAATGTGTTATCAGAGTTTTGAAAAGGGACCATAACAAACCCAAGCACAGTTTTTCAGAGATTCCAGAATGCTTAATGTACATGGACAGTACTGTGCAAATGCTTTAGGCACTAGAGAATTTAAGAAGCCAAATAAAATGCTAAGTGGCTTTACGCAGTTTGCTTTCTCACACACACACACACACACACACACGTATATATACAATGTGTTTAAGCTATGTATTTAGGTGTACCATATATATATATATATATATATATATACACACACACACACACACACACACACATATACACTACTACACTACCGGTCAAAAGTTTTAGAACACCCCAACTTTTCTGTTTTTTTGTACTGAAATTCAAACAGTTCAATGTCTCATTGTTCATTCTGCAGAAAGTTCTTTCCAACTATGTTGCAGAAGTTCCCATAAGTGTGTGGCATTTATAGGTTGCTTTGCTTTCACTCTTCGGTCCAGTTCATCCTAAAGCAGCTCGGTGGGGTTTAAGTCTGGAGACTTCTGGCCACT
This sequence comes from Alestes dentex, assembly GCA_037576975.1. Lineage (NCBI taxonomy): Eukaryota > Metazoa > Chordata > Actinopteri > Characiformes > Alestidae > Alestes > Alestes dentex. The sequence continues at coordinate 10,136,566 of JBBIGA010000001.1, forward strand.
CCATGTTTTCCAGCTCACCATCTTGTTCTTTTTTCTAAGGTAGTTCTGGCAGAGCTTGGACTTATGTTTTGGGTCACTATCTTGCTGTGGGACAAACCCAACCAACTAGGCACATACCAGAGGTACTGCATGGCGCTACAGAATTATTTCCCACTTCTGGGTAACCTTACAATTTTTAAACCTCTCGCAGTTCAGCACTGTCCTTTTTACCATTTCATGATATTCACTTGACTTGAACTGTTTAAATTTCAACTAAAAAAAACTTGAAACACTGGGGTGTTCTAAAACTTTTGACCAGTAAGGTATGTATATGTGGATACAGCTGTTTATTTTGGGTAGAAGAATTCTATCAGCAGCTCATGATTTAATGAGCTGAATGGATAAAATAATTGGATGGTAAATATCAGTGCTGGCCTTCCTCAAGGAAAGGTTGGGAAATGGTTAACACAATGACGGAAACACAACTGCATTGAACTGTTTATTTGTTTACGTTTTTTATATTGCTGTTTTAAACAAATAAATACATGCATCCAAATGCCACTGCATTTTATTTTATCAGATGCATAAATCTTTTGCGCAGTACTGCATTATGTTTGTGCAGACTGGGTTATTTGCAATTTTTCTTCTCTTGTTTCTAGTTTCCCTCTTTCTCACCCTTTCCCTCTGTAATTTCAGTGAAGTTGAGGCAGCCGTGCTGCCGTGGACAGAGTGTTGGTCTTCAGCACTGAGCGAAGCCTCCAGAGACCCTGCTGGACTCCTCTGCAGGTATGACAGGTTGGAGAAGCTACCAAACAACTCGCATCCAGACAAGCAGAGAGCTGCTCTGCACAATGTGTCCTCTTTTCTCTGCCTTTTTTTTCTCACTGTGACTAGATAATCATTTCACGCCTTACTTTTCCATATTTATGATTGCCCATGAGGACATATTTTATTTATGCTGACTTCTTTCATAAACTGGACAGCAGTTTCTTTTCTCCCCTCATGTGTCAAAACAAACTCTGATTTATAATTTATGTGATTTATGATGTATTGGAGAACTAAGCTATCGAAAAAAGTCTCAGCAGAGAACTTTGCACAAAGTCAAAAAATCATTCCAGGGCCATGTGTTTGTGACTGATTTAATTCATAATCTTTTATGGTTTATGAATGTGTCTAACTGATGCTTTATCAGTTTGTCTGACCAATGTTGTCCTAATACCATACTGTTTATTGAATCTTTGGGCAAGGAGTTGGAATTCAGTTGAAAGTTGATGCATGCGTTATCTAATAAGAGTTCCTTTGAGTGATGTTTTTGAGTGGCATGAAGGGAGTTCGTTCAGAATGCGAGCTTGGTGCATAGTTAAGTGAGGCCCTGCGATTTTGGGCCTTTAGTGCGGTACATGGAACTTCATTGTGATTATTACAGATTTGCGACATGGATTGCAATGTCACATATTGCGATATAATCTTTTGTATAATCAAATTTTGACTGCTAATTATAAAATTGTATTGAAACTCACCCTTACACAAAACAGAATTGCAAGATGCCCTTTAAAAAAATCCTCCGTGTTTAGCAGATTTCTTGCTCCTGAGAGAGGTTTACAGCAGTAGGTGAATATAACATCAGGAGTTTTGCCCAAGGACTCTTATTGACGTAATAGCAGTATTCTTAATTCCTGCATGGACAAGGAATCAAACTCCATTCTCTCATGGTGAAGACTATGCTGCTATCTGTTATTCTGTCCATTTGTTTTTGCCTAGAGCAAAAAACAAATTCTCAGCGTGATTTGTGGACTAAGAAAACAGTGGATTTTGGTGTGCCTAATACACTTTAACCCTATTCTCTGTTAACAATAACATTAAAAAAATAAAACATTGATACTAGGACTGATATAATACATTTTTACCCAAAGTATAGAAATCATGCATTGTATTCAGTTTTGCCACCCTTATTAACTAGATGTTCAACCTACACTTTTTACTCTTCGCTCATTCTTAATGATGATTTGCACAATATCACAAGTGTAAAGTTTAGGAAAATCCACAAGTTAGCAGTATTTCAGTGGTAGACTGTAATTTGTGACAATTACATCCTAATGTGTTAGAGCCATTTTTCTGATGCTAAAAGCCTTGTTATCTACAACATGGAAAAAGACGCACACATTTTATGTTTGCATATGATTGACCATTTGCTACTGCTGTTAGTGCAGTCTGTATCATACTGTATGTCAAAATATTTGAACCATGTCACTGATAAACGCAATTCATTGAACTTTTATGCAAAAAGCACCAGTATTTTTTCTTGTATGGTGGGTGTTACCTTTCCGAGAGTAAAATTGACTTTGACGCCTGCCTAGATCATGGATATTACACAATGCAAATATACCCCTAAAACTATCTATTTGGCATAATTGCGGCTGTTTAAAAGTGCATTGGGTTTGACGGAATTGGCCATCATTTTGAGATCCGTCCCTTCTCATCTGGTGTTAAAACATATCAGCAACTGACATTTCTGGACTCCATTAAAAAGGCCCATGATTACTTTAAGGAGAAAAAACACCTCAGGTTCAGATATTTGCATTTGATTGTGTAGATGAGCTCAAAATGTGGGTGCTCGAGTGCTCAGTCGGAAAGTGCTTTGCTGTGTTATTTTGAATAGAATGATTATCCATTATAGTGTATTATACCCTCAACTGATCTGCATATTGTTGGTCTTACTGCACCAGCTGAGAGCTGAGAAATGAATTTGATTAGGGCATGGTTAGCACAGAACTCTAAATACAAGTTTAAATGAGCAACTGGAGGTGCAATAGGAGTGTAGGTACAGGTACGGAGATGCAAACACTGACTCAATGACGATGACGATGAAGGACAGTGACAACTTTGCTCTTTGAGGCAGGGAATGGAGGGACGGCCACTTCGGAGTGTTCCTGCTTTAATGGAACTGTACTTATCTCCATTCCAATCAAGGTCTTCTGACATATCCAGCTCTCAGACAATGGGGCCAAAACATTTCCCCTGATTGACTCATTATTTGGGGCCTGGCACAGTGCTCAGCTTTGACGTTTCTCGCAGAGTACGCCATATCTGCAGCACTCAATCATGGAAGTAGGGCAATTGATGTGAATCTTAGCATCTGCCAATCAAGCAGCTCTAATGAGTTAAACTTGCTGACTGTTTGTCAGTTGGGGGTCCCTGGTGAACTGTAGGAAATTACTACTTTACAGGCCCTTTTCTCAGGAGAGATTAGGCTTGGTAGGTGAAAGGAATTGCTCCCTGATCACTGTTCATTGGACCAATAATATCATATTCCGCACCGTGATCTCATGACAGATGCGTTCACATACATCACTCAGGACGTTCTGTGGGGGAGTAATTGCGGATTTTGTGAACACTGCCCATTACTCTCAATACGTTGTTGTTTCATTAAAATGATGTCATTAGGTCAATGTCTTGATCTTTATAGTATGAGACATGCTGAAAGAAAAGCGTTCAATTCTGGTGTTTGCTTTTAAACATTAGATTATGAAGTATTGGTGTATGAATATGTTTTACATTTCTGTCATCAAGACTTTGTCTTTGATGCCTTTGTGAATTGGTTATGATGTTCTACGGAAGAAGAAATGACTAACAATATAACAATGGCAAACCACTGGGTTTTGGCTAACGTTTGCCTAAATGTTACACTGTATGTGTATGTGTATTCTACAGTACATTCAGTTAATGAAAGCACCTCCTTTTTACGCAAGCATATTCCAAAAAAGTGCACAGTGCTTTCATTCAATTACAAGAGCTAATATAATTGAGGTCTCATAGTTTTCATATGATTTAAATTAGTGTTGCCGAGGATGGCATTCTGTTGTATTCTCAATAGCGCCTCTAAATGAATGTCAACTTGTTTTACCTTGGCTGCAGCCGATCGATACTTCATTAGGCCGAATTGTCTTGTGTCCATGCAACCTTGAAGCTGTGGCTTAATTATCTCCAGTATTATGCAGGGGGCTGTGTGTGCATGGCAAGCTCAGCTGCGTCCCTCCTCCAACAAAGCCCCTCGGCGGCCTAAAGGTTGGGCTAGGGGGAGGGTGGGGTGTTTGAGGGGGCTTGGGGCAGGAGGAGGAGGAGGAGGCCATGGTTGAAGGGAAGCGTGCTATCAAAAAAAAAAAAAAAGTCGCCCCGGCCAGTTTATTCATTCCAAATGGAGGCCCGCAATGAGGAGAGATGAACATTTCTGAAATGTCACCAAGCTCAGGGCTTTGATGCTCTGACTGTGTGTGTATTGTGCAGAGTGCAAATCTAATTCCACCTCCGTTCACTGAAAGGTTTGCCTCGCCCCGATCAAGAAAAGGAAAGGAAGAAAGGAAGGAGAAAAAAATCACAGATACATTCAAAATTGAATTTATAATGCACATGCAAGGCACTGTTTGGCAAATTTGGATAATTTAGAATTAATGGCTATTAAGGTAGCATTCGTCTGGGAGCGAGGTGGGGTGTTGGGGGGAGTTCAGTCAAATGGCAATCATGACAAATGACATCTCCTGTCTGAGAGCCACTTCCCTTCACTGGACTGATTTGTCATCTCCACTTTTGACATTTTTCATCCCAGTATCAAATCACAGTGACAGTCTGATATTTTCTAATTCTCTCTAGCCAAGAGCGCACCAAAAATAATGCCTCATATATAACATATATATATATATATATATATACAACTATATATATATATATATATATATACATACATAGTAGTGGAGTGTCTGACAAATGATTAAGAAGTTACATGGCTGTTAACATCCTTTAAAAATGCTTTTTAATTATTAAGCGCTTCAGTAGTTATAGTCAGTAATCCATTTAGTCCAATTAGCATACAGGCCACAATTAGCAGGGTAATTGGCCAGAAACATATATATACAAGCTGTGCTGGATGATCTTTAGCAAAGGAAATATGAAGATGAATCCTGAGTCTGTCGTGAAAAAGGAACAGAGACCTTTTGTTATCACTCTGTAGCTTTAGGAATATGCATATGGGAAGATTAGTGGCTAATCCCTGCTGCGACTGTCCCTATCTCCAGCAGCATCACACTGAAAGGTAAGGAGTCGAAGTGAATCTCTGTGAAGCAGGCTCATTGAGTGCTGATAAACAGTGGCCTGTAATATTAGCCCTGTTAAACTGGGGGCTCATGATGTCTCCCTTTATCAGTAGTATCACTCCAGGGTGGCTGCAGGCACTCCAGTAAAGCAGATGGCCATTGATTTTTTTTTTTTTTGAGGACACTCTCATCGTGCCCAGTCCAATCTGTTTTAAACGGCGTAATTATGCAGCAAGACTTTTCGCCCCTTGTTGTTTTATGTAATAAACGTCAAGTATGCATGGCTTCACATGCTTTGTTAGCATGTGCATGCCAGTCCCCACCAGTGCCTGTCACTAACCAAATGCTGGCATTATTAACAGCCACAATTACTTCAGTAAGCCGGCATAAAACTTTTGTCACTAATACCAAATTTAAAGATTTTCAAGATCTGATAATATCAGACTATAAAATTAAACTTCATTAGTTTTAATGAAACAACTTTTTACTAACTAATATGATTTTCAGTTGTCAGAAGCTCTCAACTGCCCAGTTTCTTAAATTTTTTAAGTCTATTATTATTATTATTATTATTATTATTATTATTTTATTTTATTTTATTTTATTTTATTTTATTTTTTTAATTATAGCTGTTGTTGTTTTATTAGGAGCAGAGCGTCCCAGCAATATTCCTAGTTGTTTTATTAGTTTCAGCCAGTTATCTTTTGTGTTTCCTGTTTTGCATTGATTCCTTTCACCTTTTTATGATTTGTACGTTATAATGTTTTGCTGATGCTAAAGGTTTGGTTTGCTGCACCCTCTCAGCCTATGAATACCTAGTGACTGCTGATATTGGCCTGTAAGGCCATTTAGAGGTCTGTGTTCAGTATGCAGGGAAATTCAAAGTAATATTGGTCCTTACTCGGTGGGATTTTAACTAGTGTGGAAATTTATTAGCAGATTTTATCACTATCGGATCTTATTTAGGGCCTTGGATAAAGGCAACAGTTAATCATTTAACCTTGGCAAGGCAATACTGTCTTACTCTCTTCTATCCTCTCCCGTCCCTCCATCTACGAAACTCCAGGAATATGAAGTGTGACAAGAGCAGCAGTCCAGTGGTGCAGTTCAGCAGCATAACTCTGTCCCATGGTGAAATCACGCTTGCTGTGAACTGCCTCACATGTAATGAAAGCTTCATGTTAGCGAGCCGAGGCCCTGAACGCCCTCTCCTTTCTCCAGTTCTAGCGTAATCGCTCGCTGCTACACAGGTCATGTCTACAGAGCTGCCACAAAAGGGCCCGAACGACCTAAACCCCACCAGAACCAGACGGCATGCTTAAAAAAAACGCATGGCATGAAAGATCTGCTTTCTGGGATTTTTGAGACAGTTGATGAAGGATATGTTTTATTGTGCTCATAAGAATAATGATGCCAGAAAAGGTTCTTAGGGGCCACATTTGGTTTCCCAAAGAACTTTTGAATGTGTGTTTCCACTGAAAAAACATTTCTGGAAAAGAGAACCACGATTAATTGAAGTTACCTGAGAGGATTTTATAGTACTACTACTGAAGAGCTATTTCTGTTTTTACTTAAATAGATGGTTCTTCAAAGATTGATTTTTGTAAATCAGATGTGTTTGAAGACTCTTTTCAAGGTCTAAAGAACCTCCATGTAATGTAAAGGTTGTGTACCAGTTTAAAAGCCACTGAGGAACATCATGTAGTATACAGTGGTTTGGGAAGTTACAGAGATAAGAGGAGATATTTGTATGATTTTGAATACTCATGAATGTGTTTATGCATAGACTTTTGCCAGACTTGTAGAACCTAAAGAGGGTGTTAGAATACCTGTCACAATTCATTTTCAGAGCAAATGATCTATTCTAAGCAGACCGGTATGTACACACACACAAACACACACACACACACACACACACACA
>JBBIGA010000001.1:10144587-10175525 GCA_037576975.1 Alestes dentex
CTCTCTCTCTCTCTCTCTCTCTCTCTCTCTCTCTCTCTCTCTCTCTCTCTCTCTCTCTCTTCCTGTCTCTCTCTCTCTCTCTGTCTCTGTCTCTCCCTCTCTCTGTCTGTGTGTCTCTCTCTCTGTCTCTTTTTCTTTCTGTTGAGTTCACTAATGACACGGTATGTGTAAATGTTTATCATTAACAATAAAAATGGTCATTAACTGTAACAATAAACAAAATAGTAAAGAAAAAAATAATGTAGAGAATTAACCCCACAATGAAAGTTAAAGGTAAGGTACAAATAATATACAACAAAGGAGAAAAAAAAGTAATGCACATAGGACAAGTTAAACAGTTAAGGTTCTTCTTTCTCCCTCTCTTTCTCTCCTGGTCTCTAATTTAGCATGCCAAGCGAGCAAAAAGCAATGGAGAGAATTTATCCCTGAGATTTTTTTTTTCTGTCATCTCTGCCATCTATTGATAACAAAGCTATAAGCTAATATAGTTTGATTTGTTTGTCACTCATTTTTCATGTGACCTTTCCTGGTATCATTAATACTACTGTGGAGTGGGGCGAGATGGAGAGATGAGGGAGGGCTGACAGATTGCCTTTACAAGTACATGCGGTCAGCTCTAGCAATTTATGCTTTCATTCAATCTAGCACTGGCTGCAGGACAAGGATTGTTATTAACATCTGAAATAACTGCCTATGACCTGCCACCTGGAATTTGCAACTGTCCGCTCCAAGATGAGCGGCGTGGCATTCAGCGAATTTCTGCTTAAACGATGGCGTCAATAAAATGCCACACTCGTCCTAATCCATAGCCATGTACTTACCTAAGAGACTTTTTAATGCACTCGCTGCTGGACACTGTGGCTGTTATAATACTTTATACAGGGACTATTGTAAAAGGTATAATTTGCACGGAGGCATTAGTATTGCAAATGATTTGATTTACTTTTTCATGGCGTTATTAAGATAAGTGTTCATTTAAAGTGTTCTGAATTAGAGCCCTAATATCACAGCTGCATTACATGCCATTATGAATTCAGCTGAAATTATATTCAAAGACACATTAAATGAGACATTTTCAGAAAATGTATTAATTTCTATGTCCATTTACTGTAAAATGAGTGTCATCCATTCATTCAGATCTGGCATGTCTTTGTGATATTTCCGAAATTAAAAACTATACAAAAAAAAAAAGAAAAACACGTACAACTGAAAAGTATAAGCGGTATTTCTTTAGACAAAGTGGTTTATAGACATATGACCTAACCAGATTATTTTAGGATCTATGGTTATTTTAATATCTACTTTAGAGGCGAAGGTCAGAGCCCAAATATGTTAGAATTATTATGTTTCCTCGCCTGCTTTATTTTTGCTCAGAAATTATTTGCCCTTTTGTTCTCATTAAGTTGAATATGAGGAGCAGTAAAAAGGCCTGTTGGAGACACGCATGTTTACATGTAAACATATTAATCTTAACAAAGAACGCAGGGACCTCTCGCATCGCTCCTTGGTGTCAAAGCCTGCCTGCTACCAATCAGTACTGGGTTGCCATGGAGACCGGGTCAGGAAATCTGCCTTTTCCCCCTCGGTTGTCCAGGGCTCGCTCATGTCACTTGTGAAACTATGAATTTTATATACAGGTCAGGAGATGCATATCAAAGAAATAAGCGGTGAATTGGACCATAACGACAGCAAGTGCGCAGATGTCCTTGAAATTCACATTTCGGTCAAAAAAATGATTTGTGGATCTTCTTGTTGCTTTTAGGCACAATTAGTATTTTCTGAATGCATCTGCAAGATGGACAGGCAGAAAAGGTTGGGGCGGGCTAGGGGAGAGACATATAGAAAGGAGACAGAGAAACAAGAGAGAAATTAAATGAGGCAGAATTTGCCTGATGTTTTGTTGTTGTTTTTTCTTTTTTGAAGGGCAAGGTAAAGTAGAATGGTTTTCATGAGATTTCACTAAGTACTTTAAGGATTTTTCAGCGTCTGGTTATTGCAAGTGTTTTAATTTGTAGTGCAGTTTAAGCCATCAGTATAATTATTTTTATTAATTTTTTTTTTTTTCGAATAAGGACATGCAATAGAAAAATGAAAGGCTTTACTCGGATAATGGAGCTTTGACGTATAAAACCTTTTATATGAATCAAGCATCTCAATCTCTTTTGTATTTCTTCAGCAGTCCAGACAGCCTCCTCTTAACAGTCTAAGGAACTGAACCCTAATGTAATACAGAATAATAGATTTTTACATTTTTTTTTTTAAATGTTGAATGTCACCACCTTTGCTGATTTTAATGTACTTTACAATGTGCATAACTTTTTTTTTTAAAAGATTGCTTTGCATTATTTAAGAAGCTGCCTCTTAATGCTGTAAATATTCACTAATAATGTCAAATTAGGGACACTTAACATCACAGTGGTGTCAGTCTTGAACATTTACAACGAAGGAGATTTTCTGGTTAAATATTTTTTTCCCCATTTTTATGTTAAAATCAACTTAAAAGCCTTTTAATTACCATTAAATAATAATTGAAATGGCATATCGATTGCACCTCAGTTCTGACCTTTTTATAAATCTGCACCTGATGGGTAGAAAGGGCCGCTAATCAGAAATGTTTTATCTAATGCCTTACAAGAATTGCCAGTCATTCTCCCTATAACAGGCTTTTATGACAGGCTCCCTATCATTCTGCCTCTTTGGCTTTACCCTTTTCTGACCTTTGCGATGCCCAAACGTGTCTGGGTTATATATCTTGTGTCCTGAGTGCAGCCCGGCCCATTAGCTAGTCCCTAAACCGCTGGTGGAGAGGATCAAGCCTAGGCTGTTTTCTACACTTCATTCATTTTGTTACTCCCCAGTGATCGCGGCCCTGCTTCCAAATCCCTCCTTTATAGTAGACTGAACTGACAAAGGCAGCCTTGTCTTTTCATTTCCTTGATGTGCTCTGTACAGCTCTATGGCTTTTGTTGGTATTGATGCAAACATTACCATAAACCACCACCATGGGAGCCAGAAACAATTGACTAACTGTTTCCAAATCCAATACACTTTAGCTGGTCATATGCTAAGTGTAGTTTTGGTTAGGCAGAGGCTAAACACTGCAATTGCCTGTGTGGTCCTGCCTTTTACTAGTGAGGAAAGAAGCTCCAGCTGTGTGTGAAGGGACTATGGGTGTAATGATTTCAGTGTAGTACCAAAAAATTAAAAGATAAAATGATAGGACCAGTATCTTGCAACTTTCTTGTATCTGTTTTTCCCCTGATGTCCACTTATGATGTTTGTGTGGTTTTGTAGTTCTAATTCTTTTTTTATGTTACCATTTTAAGGCTTTATTTAGTTTTAGAATTAAACAGGCTATTTTTGTGTCTGTTCCTTTAAGACAGACAGATGTAAATTACCTCTGTTCTGATTGGCTGTAGTGCATTGCATCTCTGGCCTTCGTTTCGATTGACTGTTGCATCTCATTCACTTCTTATACCTTTAGCACTTGGGCAGCGGTGAACTGTATAGGAGGATATATGTCAAAATCACGAAAATAATGAATCAAAAATGGCCTGGTTTTGCAGCTTATTGATTCATTTATTGACTATACGGACTGGGGAATGAGTGATTTGTAATTATACAGTACATTCATTTGGAAAAAAAGAACAACATTTTGTCTTCTGTGATATGGACCTTTATCATAATACTGTATTGCCAATACATCCCTTGGCCTCTTCATTATATAGACTACATCTATTCATGTATTTTTTATGTGTCAGTTGTGATGTAATGAGAAGGACTTTTTGCTTTACTAATGCTTACTCATCATTTGTACATTTTAAAAAAATACATGCTGAACTTTTCTGGACCAAACCAATCCATGTTAGAACGCAAAATATTAAAAAATATTTAATAGAATCTTGACATCATGTAGGTATCAAACTTTGTATTGTTACACCCCTGAAACAGACTGCAGGGGAAAGAGGGGGAATCAAATTTGTCACCAAGATCCCCGTCTTGATTTTTGATAACTCAGATCTCCCCTCGCCCCTGTCTTCCCCCACTCTTCATCGCTCGCTCTCCGTATCGTCAGCTCTCACCTTCTGTTCAGGTTCAACAATAGTGGGATTACACTTTAAAGAAGCTGCAGTTCAGCAGAGAAAGAGGGATTTGGCCAGGATGAGTGTTTAAAATGAAGCCCCTTTGAAAGCATAGACATTAATTACCACCCCCGCACAGAGTGACAAATACTTTACTGATTACCATTGGAAATACTTTTGGGTGGGTGGGGGGTGGGGGGTGAGGATTGTGGGAGAATTTCAAAAGTTTCTTGAATTGTAAATGCAAAATGGTGCACGGCCTTTTTTGGGGGGGCAAGGGGGGTCATTTGCTTCTCGGAACTTGGTGGGATCCGAGAGTCAAGCTTTGTAGAGAGGGGGGCATTCAGAGTTCAGTTTCCGATACACTCTTCAAAGGCGTCAGCTGCATGTTTGATGTGCCCTCTTAAGTGAAGTAATGGAGGAATTGTGGCAAGCAGGAAATAATGGAGGTGAATCCACCGTCATTATATGCTTCATTTCTTTAAACATGCTAATCCCTCTGAAGCTACACATTTACGCTGCCATTTGTAGCACGCATCAATATTTATTGCTGTCCTAATGCACGCAATTGCAGCCGTGAATACGCAGTGTATATGCATATAGCCTTAAAGTAATGTGGCGCTTTTTTTCACTTGCACATTTATAGAAAGGCATTAATTCTTAAGCTGTAGGTTGTTTTGTACTGAACTCATTATTTTTCCAGAAGTGTTTGTTTGCACTTAGTTTTGATTTGTTGCATTGTGTATTTTATGAAGATGGCACTTCATATTACAAGGTAAAGCTTGTTCAATAGCTGTTTTGCTATATTCATCATGTTAATGTCACTATAATGCACTAATACATCGAGTTGAGTGCAAAGTAGAATAAAGCCAGGAGAAAAAGATCAAGAATAAATAAAATAATAGTCAACAGATGCAGTTCTTCTCTTAGGATTATTATCATGTTTACTTTTCTTTTGTTGACTCCTGTTAAAAAAGTTACAAATTTGTGTTTATATTGACTTATCTTAAACTAAAAAACGAAATATATTGGTTTTTTCCTACTTGTTTGAATTATGACAGTTCAATCTAATATGTATTTTCAACAGTGTACTTTATCTATGTCAAATTGACAATAATCTTTTACTTAGCCCATTATTCAACAACTATATTAGTATGATTAAAGTAAAATGCTCTTCTTACTGGTCTGAAATGATTAAAGTTTGTATAGTTACACTTTTAAATAAACTTCTAAGAGCCTATCCAGATGACCGCTTACGTAAATGTAATTGTTAAACTTTTACTCATGATCAGATTTGTATTTTTGATTGTTTTGTTAAAATCTACGAGACCCAAAACCTTATTTTTGGTTTCATCCCATAAAAAAAAAAAGTTCAAATGCACTCAGACAAAATATTTTCAGTTCATTCATTAATTTCTTTGTTTTGAGCATAAAATCATAAGGCATGCAGAGCTATCCTACGCAGATTGAAATGGATAAGCAGTGATGTGAGGATGATTTGAGTCTTCAGCACAAATGCCACACCTCCCGCCCCAAACACACACACACACACACACACACTCACACGGGCGTCTGCAGTACTTTACAGTCATCATCCACTGAGCGTTGCATGTCACCCAGGCTGTGCTGATGACTTTAGCTCCCTAATCTGGCCCTGCCGTCTCTTCTGATGTGGATGCTTTTAAATGACATTACTGAATCCGACTCTATTCTCCAGGCAAGCGCGACAAGAGGAGCCTCATTTATTGCACTTAATGTGCAGATTTATGTAGGGAGACAGTGGTCAACATTCGTAACATATCTCTCCCTCCCTCCCTCTCTCTCTCTCTCTCTCTCTCTCTCACTTGCTCTCCCCCTTCTCCCTCTCTATTCTTCCCTCTGAGATTGAGTTCAGCGTGCTTTGTTGGGTAACTGAATGAAACAGACCAATAGGAGGCATAGGTAGACCGTGGAAATTAGAGCCGCTCTTAGGGCCAGCCTTTAACAAGACAATGACCTTCTGATTCCCTGCTGTAGCGCAGCAGGACGAGGCAGAAACTGCAAAAGATGGCATACTTCTTATATAAATGTGTTTTTAAATGTGAAGGCGGTGGAGTTTAGTTAATGTGTTTGCATTTTGAAGAGCATTCTAGTAGGAATGACATAAAATGACAAAATAGCATCACAACATTTATTCCATTACTTGACATAATTATTTACATATTTATATTTATTTTTTACATTCCTTTTTAGTTTTATTCAGTTATTCATTTACATACTGTATTGGGGATGATGTAGTCAGGTATATAGATATATCCACTTTCAGGTATATAGATATATCCACTTTCTAAAAAGTGATTTCCCTTTTTGTATTAAACCTATAGAGTTTTTTTCTGCTCATTTTGGACAAAGTTGGGAGTGTTTTAGCTTGGACTGCGTTTTAAACTTGGCACAGTTCAGGGCAGCCAGGCAAAACAGGGTTTATTTACATATATTAGTGTTTAAGTTTAAGTACAAAAAACCGCACAGACATCTTAGGTGGACCTCTGGGGGAAAAAGCAAAATACAAGAAACAATGTAGGGACCTTTACCATACCTATGTGTCTCTTAAAAAATAAAAGTTCCTCAAAATTAGTGTGCATGTATCCTAGAAAGAATCACTGCTTTATATAGACCCATTAGATCATGTGGAGGTTCTTCATGTTCATTTCAGGGACACATCCATTGAAAGGTTCTTTAGGGTTTTCCGATCTCCGATTTTCTTTATTTGTGTACAGTTATTGTATTTCGCTTATAATTCATGTTACACAATTTGAGACATTTTTGAAACGATGTGTAGCTATTCTGAAAACAGATCTGCTTCAGTGGTAGAAAAGTTTTTTGTGAAAGCAGCAGTAAAAATACTAATACGATTAGTCATCTTGTGTGACCCGAATGCGGTGTTTAGTGCGCGCAATAAAATTCCCGATTTCACACGGCTAGTATAAATAACAGTTGCACGTAATGTTCCTGAAGTTGAAGATGGCTGCCATATCGAAGTCGGATTGAGTCACTTGCGAGATGCATCTTTGTCATGAGCTTTGTGTTTTGTTACTCCGTTAAAGTAGGCAGGCACAGGTGAGGGGGATCACAGTGCTCACTCAGTGTATGTCTCGCTTCCATTTAGATGCCTGACTGAAGCATTGAGACTGGCTATAAGCCGAGACGTGCTACAGCCCTGGTGATACGGAGCAAAGCAAGGCTGTGTAAGAGAAGTGTGAAGAAGACATGGTTAATTATGTCAGCTGCTGTGGAGGCTAGCACTGGCCTTTAATTTATGATGGCAGGGGGAGAAGGGAATGCGTTTGGGGAGGACAGGGACCGCGAGGCCAGAGACAAGGGCTGAGAGAAATGAAGTCAGGAGGCTCGGGAGGAGTCAAGGACCTTTGAAATGATAGAGTGGGATTATCAATAAAATCAGGTGCCTCCCTCCATGCTTCAAAACCAAGGAGCTTTCTTTTCTCCTCTGGAATTAATGTCAGACAGTGTCTGCGCAAAACAGAAAAATAAAGTCTTATAACATTAACATGGGGAAATATGAATTATCTTCCCTATCAAACAAATGTTTTTAATCTAGTACAAAATGTGCTAAAGATGCAATGAAAGGTTCTTGATGCAATAGAAAAAAAACACTTTTAGTTCAAAAAAGCTAAACCAACATTATGTTAAATAATGTAAAGGTTCAATATTAAATTAAATCTTTCCTAGAACCATGCATCATAGCTAAGAACCGTTTGAGAACCTTTTTTAGGATTGTATATGTCTGTCACACCTTACTTTGACTGTTGTCGACACAAAATTGTGTAAAAAAAATAGATACAAGGCCAGTGATGGACATCTCAACACATTGTCAGAATAAAAGAACTAAACTGACATGGGGTGCTGTCTTAATGGGTTTGTATATTTAGTTGGGAAATATAATTGTAACTCATTGCAATTGTTGCAGCAACTGCAATAACATCATTGCAGTTGTTTCATTGTTAATGTTTACACTCTTTAATCTGTTTTAAAAAGTTAACTTTTGAAAAAAAAAAACCAATATCAGGGTGATTTAAGATACATACTTGGATACATACATACTTACTTTTGTACTTTTGATGGTACATTTAAGTGGTTTGTATCTTAGGAGACAAAATTTACCTGTTCAGTAATGTGAGACACCATAACAGCTGCTTGTCTTAACAAAATTAAGCCTCATTACAAAATTAATTTCAACTACACATGCCTTATTTGAGTAAACCATAGTAAACCAAGTTTGGATATTTGCAAATTCAAATGATCACATCTCACCTTTGCAAAGACTTGCAAATATTACAGTTAGTTTTGTTTCAAACCCAGGTGGTCACTGGTTATTCAGCTGGGTGGCTGAATCTTGCTGAGGTAGACATGTTGGCTTAGGGAGGTGCACTGGAGCTTCACACCATCAGCCAGGGTATCAGTATCAGCGCTGAGGCTCTGCATGCTTCAGAGCTGAGCTGTATGGTGTGATCCACGGCTGTGTGGAGCGGAAGGCCCCAGGCCAGGAATAGTACGTGCTCTGCTTCAGGTAGAGCAGAGAATGAACCCCCTCAAATCCGTCCAAACCACCACCTTCCTCATTCGCTCAGGTAAAGAACACAGCAGCAAAAAAACGTAGGGCTACACTCTTAAAATAAAGATGCCTAAAGGGTTCTTTGATGCAGTGCCATAGAAGAACCATTAAAGAACACTGATAGTATTTTATTTGGATGTTATACTGTAGGCGCTTTCAGATGCTAAGCTCATCATTGGCCATTTTGTCTTGCCTTTCTTGAATTTCATTTTTCCTGTGGTCTACTTGTAACATTTATGTTGTTTTGTGTACCAAAAACAGTCATAATTAGTTTTTAAATGATCATTTTCCAACTTCTCTTTGTTCCATACCATTAAACAGTCCGTTTTTGATACTCTGCTAACGCTTGTGGTTTAGATGCTTAAAGTCCGTTGGGTGTTTGGATCAGAGAACATTTGTTTCCCCAGCTGTCTTGCCCGTGTCGTTTGTTATCCATTTTGGGTAAAAAAATTCGGCATCCAGGGAGGAGTGCTTTTAGCCAGAGATTTCATTTATTTCCCTAAACATACATCCAGCCATTGTTTTTGTTCTCTCCCCTCCCTCTTTTCTTTCTGGTTTTGCTGTGGAATCTGTAGGCTGGGTAAGATGAATGGTGAGTGTGTAAAGGAGTTGACACTGCAACACTTACTGGGAGGCAGCGCAAGCAGCCCCTGGTGACCTGCGATTCAAGCCCCAGATTATGGTTGTTCATTGTTTGTTTCTTTCTGCTCTCTATAGCTCAGCCCCCTACAATTCCAGCAGCTAATGCGCAAACTACACCGTTATCCTCCCAGCAGATTTATCAGATCATCTGATTGAACTTGTGAATATGATGTTGAAAAAAATTAATTTCTTTAATTTCAACATGTTGGCTCTTTATCACTATTTTAATACCAATTTTTCTTGAGTAAGCATCAATCGATTTGGACTTTCAGATTCCAAACTACCTTTGATCAAAAGGTAAACAAAGAAGCTTTCTTCATCTGAAGAAAGGCTTCATCTGAAAAATCATAAAACACTACAAAAAACCCCCCACCAAAAAAGCATATTAATGGATGTGTTTGTTGATTGCCAAATTGTTAAGTAGTACTTTTAATGTCATAGATAATCATGAATTATTGAAGCATATGTAATATTATGTAGATTTGTAGAATCTGCCTGTTTTTCTCTTTCATGAGGTACATTTCTTCTCCCATGATTCTGCAAGTACTAATGTATTATTCAGAGGAAACCTAACTGCAGATTAAATGAATCAAATCCAATTCAACCACCAGTGTGTCTTGGGGCCTGGATTCAAATGTTAAAGTTTCAAAATGTACCATCCACTCCATAGTCCATATGGTCTATATATTAATATACTAAAAATCTGCAACTAATCTATAAAAACACTCTGTTTTGAATAATTTCTTCCTGTGATGTAGCAACAACCACTGCATTTGCATATATCCATCTATTCAGCCTACAGTAGTTCAGTGCCACCTAGTCACACTAAAACGTTGTTTTAAAACCTAGAATGTTTTTTAAATGAGGCTTAAGACAGGATAGCCAGTCAGAATGGAGATCATTTACAGACTTCAAGGCACAGTAACAAATTCAGCATGGTTAACACCATGGTTAATCAGGTTATTTTGTTACTATACTATTAGATATGCTGTATATTCATACAAAGTATGTAATGGGTGGCCTAGCGTTTAGGGCGTTGCCCCTGCAATCAGAAGGTTGTGGGTTTGAATCCCAACACTGCTAGTGTCATCACTGAGGTTCCCTTGCACAAGGAACAGTCCCCACACACTGCTCCCCGGGCGCCCCTCGTTGGCGGCAGGCCACTGCTTCACTTGGTGAATGGGTTAAATGCAGAGAAAGAATTTCACACTGTGTGCTGTAGTGTGTTCACACGTGACTATAAGGGGCCACTTCACTTTACTTTATTCTAGCCCAGCGTTTTCTTTGCCCTGTGATCATTTAAAGATACATATTGTATAACAGAGAATTTTGGTTTTCTGCTGTTGCACGAATAATGAAGGTCATTGGTTTTGCTGTTGTTGCTGGTTCTGAATTGGGCCTTGACTGACCTGGTCAAACTGCTTTAAAGCAAGAGCCCACTTAAGTCTACTTTATCTATGCAAGGATAACCGATGCAGGTGGATCTGAAGGGATGCATCGGGTATCTTCAAATTGTTGAGACAGCTGAGATTTGTATACATTTCGCTAACTGCCAGTGAGACGAGGTTTTTAGCGGCAGCATTGCCTCGGCTCCCTCTTTGGCCGTCCCGCTGCTGCTGATCTGATCTAGGCCAGTCAAAGCTGGAACAAAGAGCTTTTTGGACTTCACTTGAACAGCAGGTGCGCTTCCCCTCCGAGCCAATTTCCTACCTGCGGCGTCTCACTCTCTCTGCCGTGATTTCTCACCCTTGCAATATCCAGCACTGATATTCCAGTCTTCTTTGAGGTCACGCTATGCATCTACTTTTCACTGCTCCAAGGGGGAGGAGACGTATCGTTGTGGAGATGGTGCTTATTGCCACGGTTTGTTTCCCGAAATCTTGCCATGTACCATCGATTACGATTATGGCTTTCTTAGTGATGGGCAACACTGATAAAATGTACATCCTTTCATGGTGTCACGAAATTGAATGATATTTTAGTTAGTATTAATAAAGTTGATGAACTGGTAATTTTATGTTTTGATTTGACTGCTTTGATATTGTGCATCTTTTAAAATTTCACGAAAGGGAACCGTACACAAAGCCACACACTTATTACCCAGGACAACTGCACATTTCAAGCAATCTTAAACACAAAGCAAAAGACATAGATTGCACACACACACACACACACACAAACACATATATATATTGTTATTAATATAGCACTGAAACTCAGTATCAAAGTGTGATATTAGTACCGATATACTGACAACATAATGCCCAGCATAAGATTATCCAGATTTTCATTGTTTTCCTACCTATACAGTGTTGTTGAAGAAGGTGTTCCCTAATGGACAGGGCTTCTTTAAGCAGAATAATGTGCCCTGCCACACTGCAAAGAGTGTTTAGGAATGGTTTGAAAAATACGTCAGTGTGTTCAAGGTGTTGACTTGGCCCCAAAATTCCCCAGATCACTATCTGATTAAGCATCTGTGAGATGGACTGGACAAACTAGTCTGATCCATGGAAGCCTTACCTTGCAACTTACTGGATTTGGGCCTTGTGGACATGCCTCTAGGTAGGGCTTTTTTGGTTTCATTTGTTTTGTGACATTACGAAAAACAATGAATTTTAAAACTGACTGCAGTTCTGATTCCATATAAAGGATTTTCCTTTAACCATGCTTTCAAGCCAAGAACCATTTAGGAATCTTTATTACAGTCGACCCGAGTTCAGAGTTTGCGGCTTCAGTCATTCGCAGATTTTTGCTTAGAACCAAACTAATAATTGATCGCTGAAACCCCTGGGAACTGCAAATATCCTCTGCGTTTTTCTTTTGTTGTTGCTTTTTTTGTGGCAATGTATAATTTTCCATGCATTTTAGTGCTAAATTATTAAGAAAAATATAATTGACTAATTTTCTAACATAAATATGAACATGAATTCAGCTAAATTTCCATATAAAATACAACTGTGTACATTTTTTAGTATTGTCGCGAGAACACAAAGCAACCGTGTATGAAAACGCATCTTGGGATGGTGAAATACTGCTGTACTCACAGGCGGGAGGTAGCCAATCAGAGAGCGTTACTCATTTCTCCTTGCTGCTTATTGGCTGCTGCCTCGTGACGCATCTCTGGCAGATGCAGTCCAGCATTCCTGGACTGGGAGCATATTTGGTGACATATTTAGGGTTTAGATTATAAATATAAGCACTTTTTTACCACATCACAAATTCGTGGTTTTTCACAGTTCGCGGGCGCTCTTGTAATGTAACCCCTGCGAATTTTGGGGGTCAACTGTGCTCATTTTTAGGGCTGTGCGATTTGGACAAAACACTAGCATTGCAATTATACGGTTACATGTTGCACGTGTGATGCCTTTTGGGATATGATATGGCCTGTGTCACCACCTTTCTGGAACTGGAAATGCTTGAGGTTTGTAAATATTATTAAAGTTTACAAACTTATTACTCTCTGTCTAAACACTCCTTATATAGAAACCAAGCTTCAAAAACACCCGTTCTCAAAAGACGGTTTTTGTGATGTCACAAAACTATCACATTTATGTATATATCCATTCAGCATACAGCAGATTAGCCTCACCCGTTAACGTTTATGTTCTAAGGAGTGTTTCAGCCCCATTGCCGTTTGAATGAGCTGCAAAACAGGACAGCCCATCAGAAAAGAGAACATTTACATATACCAGGCATAGTAACAAAAGCAGGCTGCAAATAGGAGTTTGGAAAGTGGTTATGTAAGAATGAATAATTATGAACTATAGTTTTTTGGTACACAAACATTCACAAATGTCATTGAAAAAATGAAATGTGCGGGAAATTTAGAATGTGGCCCATTTAAAACACCTAAACAAATCAGTATCTATAATGTTTTTGTTTGGGGTTACATGAACATCTCAGTTCATGAAAATGCCCAGTGACACTCACGTGAAGGTGTGACTGGTCACCATGCCAAAACATTGTGATTGGTTAGAGCCTCACTTGCATGTTGCAACCTTTAATGGGAGGTATCAAAGTAACATTAACATTATATTGTGTGGTTCTGGTAAATATGAGGGTTATTTTGGGTGTAGTAGAAGAGCAAAGTGTTCTGCAAGCTATCTATAGTCAAGATAATCACCATTCTGTAATGGTTTAGGAAAAGTCAGTATTGGATAAGTGTACTGGATGTAAGCCAGAGACATCGTTAATCTATTGGACAGGTTAACCTGTCGGCAGTTTTGCTGTTCTGCTTTCAGCCTCATGTCCACAAAAGTACATGCTCTGTCCGATATAATCTGCACGCTAAAATCAGCACAGCTCTCATGCTGCCACCCCTCCCACGCAAAATTTAAACTGGCACCAACTATCCAAGCTTGTCCGATGGGAAAGGAATGATCATATGAGAGGCCATGTTGAGATATTGTTATATGCAGACACCCTCCCAACTTTCCCAGTTGAGGGAGCATTTCTTTGTTTTTTTGTCTTAAGTCTGAAACTCCAAGCAACATTTTAAACAGGCCTCTAATGTAACACATCTGATTGAGATAATCTTTTAGGACAGTGTGAATGCAGGAATCAGGTGGAGCCATTCCAGCCAGCCCCAACTTTACTGGGCAGGACCTAGAAAAATGAAGAATCAGAATCAGCTATTTGGGCACTACAGTAGCAAATGTCCAGTCAAACCCTTGGAATTATGTTAATACATGTATTATTATCCCCTTAAAAATAATTTACAAAGTTAGTCTTGCTTCCAACTTTGGAGGAGACCTCTTCTAGCAGACTCCAGGAAAGCATGTACTTGGCACAGCTGGGCCCCAAACCTAAATTCTAAGGCAGCCAGAACATGGAAAGCTATGCTCTAACTGGCTAAACCACTCGGGGGCCCTGTGGCTGTAGAATCTTGTTTTTATGGCTAAACATTCAGTGATAAACTCCTGTTCATCATGCTTAGTGAATGTCGTTGTGATTCCAGTATCACATTTAGTATTAATTTCTCATCTGCTCAGAGATAATCGCTATTAGATTGGATTTAGTGGTCCATTAAAGCTGATTTTCACTCGTGCCATATGCAGAATTATCATTAGAACGTAATCCTGTGCTCGGCCGTGCCACCTAATGTACTCCGCATATGTGTTTGTCAAAACATGCTGCAGCAGGAGAGCCGTGGCAGTCATTTGGAGTGACTTCAACAAATAAACAAGGCAAAGTCGTGGCAAAAACAAAAACAGGTTCTTTCTCCATCAACAACAGACAAAAGACACAAAGCGGAGATTATGACTCGCATACTCAAGCCCTGGACAAGAGTTCACAATATGACATGATATTTTTCCCCTTTTCTTCAAAGCAATTGTTTTCATTTGTGTTTAATTAGGGCCGAAAGCCTTTGTGGATTGTGTGCACGCAGCGGCGGTGCTTAATGTAAGCAGCCAGACAAAGGACACGCTATGAAAGAAAGCCTTCCAGAGAGGGGGAATGAGAGAGGGGGGGGGGGGGGAGAGGTGGAAGGAAGCATATGCATAGAACTGCTACACAAAAGCGTTAATGTATTAAGCTGTGTGGCTTCACTTTCAAAGGGACTAATTAATAAAACAGGAGTGGCCCTCTCATGTTGGCTGTCAGTGTGGACAAAAGCAAGCCTGTTAAGACCCCGGTCACTCTATTCCCCTGCCAGCCAGTTCAAGCTGCCCAAATGATGTGAGGCCCTTTTTTGCCACAGGCAAAAGCAATCTCTAATCAGCTGTTAATGGGCTTAATTGGACGTTAAAGTATCTCAACGTATGCAACAGACCACTCTCTGGCATATGTCTGCTACACAGCCCAGCTGACTGCGTACACATTCGGATCAGTTAAACTTCATTGTTTATCATTGAAATCTTCATTGAAATCTCTGACATTGTGATTTTTACTGTGAAATACAGGATCTGGTAAGTAGGTTGTTTCTAAGATGAGATAAACATCAAAAGTATTTTCTGGAGATAATTAAAGAGGTATTTGTTCATTTAAATCAGGGGTGCCCAAACCTGTCCAGAAAGGGCCGCTGTGGGTGCAGGTTTTCGTTCCAACCAAAAAGAAGCCACACCTGAGTAACTGAAAACCAAGACCAACTGATCACAGAGGTGGAATCAGGTGTGGCTTCTTTTTGGTTGGAATGAAAACCTGCACCCACAGCGGCCCTTACAGGACAGGTTTGAGCACCCCTGATTTAAATAATGTTGGAACAAAATTGAGTATCTCAGAAATGGAAATGTTACAGGACAGCTTATATCTTCAAATGGTGTGGTATGTTTGACTGTAAAGCGGTTGTTTCATGTCAAGCGGTTTATATGCTCTGATTCAGCACAAAGTCAGCTCTTCGGTAGTACTAGTCAACACAGTTGTGATGCTTCAGATTAAAAGAATAAGCACTTAAAATAACATGCAAATGCCTAAAAAGGAAGATACATTTTTCCTATTTGCTGAAAAAACATAATACCTAAATACATAGAAAAAACAATGAATAATTTACTAGAAGCCTCTGTTTTCTATATATAGGTCTGTGACCATGTTCTCACCGCAGTCAAAAGGAATTTTTAATTTCCTACTCGTGATTTAGTTTTTTTCACTTGTGATGTGTGTTACTATCTAGCTGTGTGGACACAACTCACCAAAGATCACGTTCTTTACATTTCTTAAGTGCTTCAGCATCATTACTGCCCTCAGAAAGCATTTCGGCACACATGTAAATCCTCTAGTTGGCTACCAAGTGATAATAACAAAAAAATATAAAAATGGCTGCATACATTGTAATGTAGTGGCAGGGCAGGTCACATGGCCATGCAGATGAAGATCTGTCCTGGGATTTCAGTGGGATATGTAACGATATCTCAAATAGCATATTGTTGGACATTATAGCTTCCCTTGTTCAACATGGACTTAAATTTTTGCTAATATCTCAAATGGGCGTAAAGTTTAAACAGTGTGCCGTAAACATGTCGGTAGCATGTTCAGTCGTGAAAGGTTAAAAGAATAAAAGTAAACACTCTAGGAAAAACTTCAATTTGTATATAACCTGTAAATGATGTGGAGGTTCTTTCACATGCTTACATCTCATTTATATAAAAAAACCCTCTTCTTTGGTGCTATAAGAACTCTTCTTGGCACCTTTATTTTCAAGAATAATCATAAAAAGGTGAAGCAATATATACTTCTGTACATTTCTGGTTAAACAAAGTGGTAAATAACGTAGCTCATTTAGCTAGACGGGGACTCCCTGTTGGATGTTTGACTGTGTTAAGACCTTCCCTATTTGCTAATGTGGCTGATGCTTTCAATCCATTAATAATGTGTGTCCACACCACAAAAGCAATCATTGAGCCTTCCTCAGCCAAGATTGTTAAAAGCCGTCAGTGTGCTGCAATGCAAATTAATTTTACTGCATAAATTGCAAGCTGTGAGGCTCAGTCCCTTTTGCGCAATGCCAATTTGGCCCTGACCTGGGCCTGACCTCAGCTCCGCAAAAAAGTGCCTGTGCTGGAGGGGTCAGCATATTCACCCAAAAACACAGCCACAGAAATCTAATAAAGCGCATTATGGAAATAGGTTGTGCGGCCCGGCACAAAGACAGCAGATTTATTCCTCCTGTGGCTCACTAATATGTTTGGACATAACGGCGTATCATGACTCACTTGGATCAGCTACTTGATTGTTATAGGGCTGGAATATGCAGCTGTGCAATTGCGTCTCAGTGCATTGATTACAGGAACAGCACCACACAAGCAGTGACAGAGATCTGGGTGAGAAAATGGAACAGTCCAAGGGACTGCTGTGTAGTGGCAAATCGCTCTGTAAAAATGTCAATATTTTAATCCCCCACGTTAATCATTTTCATCAGCCTGTTTGCATCTTAATACAGACCACTGACCGAGTTTTGAATTTTTGACTCTTGGGTATGATTTATGGGGATCATTTTGTCAATTGATAAAGACAAGACATCTCTCAGGGCAGTCCAGAGAGATGAAGCTTGGGGGGGTTTGAAGAGGATGTGTACTGGTGACTGCAGTCTGTTTCAGACCAGTGTTTTTCATAGGTCAGGAGAACCTTGTGCATTGGCATAAGTGATGTGTTCATCAATGATAATGCTGCTTTCATTTAAAGTGATGATTTATTCGGGAGCTGGTACACAGTGATTGAGAACAGGCACTGTCAATAAGACAGGCAGATGGGCCAAAGCCTGCGCTGCTTTAATTGTGTTGATTATTGGAGATCTTTCATAGTTGTATTGACTTGCTGTCCCACTGTTGTTACTTACTTGATTGTTTCATTGTTTAAATGTAAATGGACGTGCTGTTGAGCACTGGCACAGTTTTGCAGCAGAAAGGCCGCAAGATCCAGTGTGAGTGAATGAGACAACGTTTTCCTCTGAACATGTCAAAAATGCAAGTATTATGAATATTGACATACTGAGTATACATATATTCTACACTGACCAGCCATTACATTAAAACCACCGGCCTAATATTATGTAGGCTCCCCTCATGCCACCAAAACAGCATGAGCTCCCAAAGATCTTTGAATGCGTGCTGTGGTCCTGTAAGGTGAGGACTGAGAGGTGCATCATCGTGCTTAAAGAGGCCACTAACATTAGAGAATACTGTTGCCATGAAGGGGTGTATTCATGTAAAAGGAACTTCCAAAAGAAAGCCAGGACCCAAGGTTTCCCAGCAGAACATTGTTCAGAGCATCACACTGCGTCCCTTGGGATACCTTCTTCCCATAGCGCAGCCTGATGCCACCTTTTCACCTGGTTAGTGATGCATAATCACCCGGCCGTCCACATGATGTGTGATGGAAAAAGCCCCATATGCAGCTGCAATTTACGGTGTATTTGTATCATATCCAGCACAGTAACTTTTGCAGCTACTGTGTTTCTGTTGGATCAGACCAGATGGTCAAGCCTTCACTCCCTACATGCATCGGTGAGCCTTTGGTACCTATGACCCTGTCACCGGTTCACCAGTTGTCCTTTCCTGAACCACTTTTGGTAGGTACTAACCACCGCGAACTGGGAAGACTCCACAAGGCCGTTTTGGAGATGCTCTGACCCTGCCGTCTCGCCATCACAATTTGTCCACTGTCAAAGTTCACACTAAAGTGCAAAGGGTAAACTCAAATCTTTACGTTTGCCAATTGTTCCTGCTCCCAACACAAAAAGTGACTGTTCACTTGCTGCTTAATATCTCTCAACCACTGGACAGGTGCCAATGAAATAAGATTGAATTTATTCACCTCATCTGTCAGTGGTTTTAATGTTGCGGCTGAGCAATGTTTCTGCTTTGTTTATTGTATGGTGATATTTAAACTGATTTAAATAGATATTTCAGTTGATATTTCCGCTTTGGGAGAAACAAAACGACCTTTACCTGAAAAATAATTAAATAATAAACTATTACGTTATACTATTACACTATTTATTGCCATTTTTGTCAAGATAACTGCCACAAAATGTGATAGTCACTCTGAAATACAAGGCATTAAGGTTATTAAGGTTTCTCATTCTGAATACATCTGAGGTTTCTTCATTTTTTTTTTACAGATTCTCATTAGGCATCAGTTATCATTACTTCAGTATAAGACATCAGAATCAATATATGTTTATCTGTCACCATACTGCTTTTATATTATTGAAAACACTGATTAAAATGCGGGAACAGCAGTGTCATGTGCTGGGTGCTCATACTTAAAGTTAATAAACAGTACATTTCCTTTCTGGAAATGGGTTTTCTGTCTTATCACTATGACTGTAATTTAAGGGATGCAGGATGGAGCAAAACAGTCTAATTCAAACAAGGTATATCAGCTTTGAAAGACCTGATGTATCTTTTAGCACCAGAGTAAAAATGGGTTAATTAACTTTAGTTAAGTGAAAAATCATCCTCATATTATGATGTCATAATATATTTGGGAAATGTTGTGATACTGAATTTTATCATCTTGCACTAAGTATTTTTTAAATAAAAAAAAAAATGATGTGAATAATTCTGGAGATTAATTAAATGTTCTACATTCACACAGCCCCACAAGCTATACATAGTGAGAAGCTTTTTTTCGCTGCTGTGACTACCTCGTTTTTTTCCAGACTGAGGGGGAAAATGTAATTTCTGGAACAGTATGGCTGCCGTAGCCGTGTTGATGTTGATGTATTGCGGATTCATGCAGTGTGAATCTCTTCCTGGGCCTCATTTGCTTTGGGGGGCTGAGGAAATGCAATTTTGTCTCCCCGTGAACACTGAAAACCAACCGTGTGTGCTGTCAAAAACGTCCCACTCCAGCAGGGAGGAATCTTTTCCTATCCTTGGTCGAATGCACGATTTTATATTGTAATGTGTTGTCCATATGTGTCTGAACACAGTTGTAATGTAATTTTGAAGCAATTAGCTTCAGGTTTTGTGTACATTCTGTTATAAATTTAACACCGTCACTGTTGTACATGCGTGTTATTGTTAATGTGAATGCTATGGCAAAGGCATTTGTTTTCTTCTCTTCTTCCTCTGATAAGGTTTAACTGTTTGCTCCATTTAGCTTCTTTGTTCATTCATAGACTGTGTCTGCAAAAGCAGACTGAAGGAGGGTGTGCCAGGCTGACCTTTATACCAGAACAGAAAAAAGTCAAGGTCATTTTAGTCTAGGTATTTAATATTATTCACTCTGACCAGCGCAATAAAGGATCCTCTTTGGCAATGCTGAATTCTGATTTGATCAGCTTAAAGGTCAGACCTAGTATTATTCTGGTTTTCAGACCTTTCAGAATCCCTGTTTGACATCACGGATGCTGGAATATTCAGTCACATTGATCCATGATTATTATATTCTTATTGACAAATTCTGTGTAATATGCATTTCTACACATATATACATTTCTACCACACAGTTACAATGTTTAGCCTTAAAAGTCCCATTTATTACCAATGAAAAAATTATGTTGAAATTTTATATTCATTTTTCCATATGTCACTAAAATGAATGGAGAATGTCTGTGAAGACTGCCAATTCTAAACTTACAGTACATTTGTATAAGAAGATATATTTTATGACATAAATTTTAAGAGTTGTTGTTTTTGTACATTGGTATTCTGAAGGGAAAAAAAACATCCTTTATAATTGACCTTGTTTTTGTCATTTGTTGACATCAAATCAAACACAAAAATCTGAATCTGCAGTATGTAGATGGAATGTAAATGTAATATTTGTGTAACTAACCAACTGTGTGATTGTGTGAATACATGTCAGTGGTATAGTAAAATAATGACAGCACTGCATTTCTGAAAAACAAAACAGTGGTTTTCAATCATGGTCTTGGAGCCCTCTTATCTTGTACGGTTTACCCTTACCCTAACTGAACTCATGAAAGGTGTATTTATTATCTAGTTAGCTGAGAAAGGGGCATCGGAGCTAGATACTAGGGGACTCAAAGACCAAGGCTGAGAAAGAGTGCTCAACAAAGACTGCTTTGCATTTTCTCAAATACATCTTTTGACTTGTATCTAAATTACTGTCAGCTTGACACAGCAGCAGTTTCAAGGACACACATTATTAGTGCACTGCATGAAATGAGGGACCCCTGTTGTAATATGCTGCGCTGTCTTGTCTGTTCTTCGACAACATTTTTTGCAAGATGAACAAAGACCAAATTTTCTGGAGAAGCCCAGTAAACCCTCAACCACCCAAACAAATGAGGTGACCCTGGTTGGCCTGATGGTGGCGCTATAGTGGAGTGCTTCATGTTTAGAATCATATCTCCTGAATGATTGAAGTTATACAGTCAAAACAGTCAGAATTTTTGAGTGGAAAAAAAGGTCTTAAGGACCAGGCACTTCCACAATACTGGATTTTGAGTTACTGGATTTGCACATCTGAAATCTACTCTTTTTTCCCCCCAATTCTTTTGTAATTAGCTGCAAACAGTTAGCTAAAATCAGGACTTTAGTAATTATGAAAATAATTTTGATCTGCCATTTTGGCTGCCATGTGTTAGTCAGTTGTTTGGGGCAAAGCTTAGATGGACATAAAAGCTGTAATTTCTAATACGGATTCAACAAGGATTCTTTCCAAAACTGACAAATATGTATCTTGTGAAAAAGTAAGGTGCAGAACCACATGTATATATATGCCCTTTTCTTTCAGCACATTTAAAGAGCAACATCAGTCATTTCTGGTTAGCATATATGTCACTCATTTAGCTGAAATAAAGTTGGAACTACACTAGACTGCCAAAGATTGCACCTACTAGTAGACAAATAAAGCATGACTGATCAGGACAGTCCACCGTATGTTGCCTTGTCCACATGGCTACAATTACAAGCTGTTACACAATCTAATCACAAGTCATTATGTCAAACATCCCCAATGTTTTCATCAATAAATTAAAAATATCACACTTTTGAATTAATTGGTGATTTATACACATTTGTATTTGATTGTTGAACTGTAGTCAAACATTCAGACTACATATAATTGAATGCTATTTTAGTTTCTGCCATCATTGGGAACATTTTAATATCTCTCAGGTCTTTGACAATTGCAGGAAAATTATAAAAGATACCTTGGTCGTTTCAAGAGAAACTGTAGTAGAATAGAAAATATACCTGTTTGTATATTTTCAATGTGATCTAGTTGTTAATGACTGAGAAAATACTCTTTAGAACTACCTAATGGAACTACTAAAGTAGAAAAGAAAAAGAGCAAAAACACCCAAACTTCTCTGCGTTTTAAAACTAAGGCACTTCTATTGCTTAAAACTTCTTGTGCTTACAAAGCAAGTTCCTGTGCAGAATAATTTCCATAAAGTCTTAGCACATATCAGGGTTATGGGCAATGCTCAATCCATTAATCCATTTTACTTCTTTATACATCCGGTTTAGTTTGTGTGTGATATTTCATTTTGCATTAGGTCCCACATATCCATTGTATTAGAGTAGGGAGAAATATTTATTGGCAAAAGAGGTTCTGTATTACTTTGCCCTATCTTCAGATTCAGATGAACTGGTTGGAGGATTAGACGGTATTATATTTGTGTCCTCCTCTGTACCTCTCAGGGTTTTTTTTTCCTTGATTGGGATAAAGTCCAGCTGATTCATTTAAACCAGGCCAAGCAGAACCTTTAAAATGATCTTAAACCTCTTTCCGAGCACCCATCCTTCAGGGGTGCAAACGGCAGAACAACTAAATGTAGATTGATGGGATTCATGCTTGTTCTATATGGTATATCTTACAAAGCACATTTGAGTTTTAGTATTTTTATTTAGAATTAAGTTAGAATTTTCTATTGTTTTGGTAACAGTCAGTAGTTATTTTGACCAAAAGACCAAAACGTAGTGAGAAAATGGATCTTTCTCTTAGGAAAAGATCAGTTTTTTTTCCATGTTATTAAAAAAAACATGCCCAGGAAACAAATGAATCAACGGAGATATGGGCATTAATGGGTTAAGTGTTAATGCTCACTGCTGTCATGGCTGGGTGTGTGTGCTTGCTGGGAAATGACAAGAACGTCTTGTGAGTCGCCGCGGCGTGCTATCTAACTCCACCATGTTGCAGAGTGAGCCGGCCTGTGGAGCAGAACGCGGCCCAGAGAGGATTAGTCTGGCCTACCCAGCTCCGTGCCTGCAAATCAACCCTATTGTCTTGCCTCCATTTGAATAACAATGCGTGATGTAAGCTGACATTTTTTTGATTGTACACCATCAGGCGGACCATGGAAATACAGTTGTTTAGAGCACGGGCCAGAGTGCATAAAAAAGCTGGCTGGGCAAGAAGACTGGAGATAAGGGTCTGCTGAGCAGGGACAAAGTAGGCCTACATGTGGCATTGTGCCAGAATAAAAGCTTTTCCCACAACTCCTCTTCTCTGACAGGCCAAACGGGCACAAGTTAAATGAAGAAGCATGATGAACATGTATCAATGGAGTCCATATCATTTGTTAATTGATTTGTTGAGGGTAATGCCAGGCCAAGCTCTCCGTAATCCTGATTAGAGGCCCGAGCCCGAGTCCTTAAATGCATATTGATGTATTGATCAAGGTGGGCTGTTGCTGGGGTGTTGGGTGTCCCAAGAGACACCCATCTCACACCACAGATCTCGCTGCTGATCAGTCGCTGGTGAATTATGTTTTTACATAACAGCTGTTTTCTCTCAACCTCAGGGTGATGTCACAACTGTGGCCCCACTGTTTCGGAGCAGCGTCATTATTGCTATCGACTGAAGACGGTCACACCTGCAAATAATGGGGCCCCAGTGATGAGCGGGCATGTCCAAGATGCTTACTCCTCACTCCGGCAAAGCAAAAATGGATTTGGGTCATTGTCACCCGCAACCTTATTTCACGCAGTGACTGGATTATATCTGATTTATGCAAAATCTATCGTTATACATTTGTGAGTCAACCATGACAGTCTGGAATGATCTTTGGTCTCAGACAGAACATAAGTTGTCATCAAATATGGGACACCGCTATGAAAGTGTGAGAAGTGCGAAAAAATGTGTGTGAGTACAAAGTCTGTTGTTATTGATCACTTTAGTAATCAAGTAAACTACCGATCATTTATCAGAGTTTACAACAAGTGACTTGCAGAAATTAACATCCGAACAACCAAAATAGGCTCCTTTTTTTTTTTTACTTATGCCTAATTCATATGGTTCATTATAGAGAAAATCATTTATATACGTGCATAATTACATTAAAGCATTCATAAAGATTTGTACTTTATTGGGACACCATTAACTAGAAAACTTAAAAATACTTCATTTAAATAAATGGCTCTGTTTCTTCCTACCAGTAGCAAAATGTAACATTCTATATCATTGTACAAATTGTCTCCTAATCACTGATTACTGCGGGAGATAAATCTTGATCGTTTGAGTTTAACTGATTAGTTATGACAACTCTAATGAGTAGTCATGGGTGTGAAATATTTTTTAATGATTCTCTTAATGACTGGATGAGCTATTTTATACTAATTATTTTGGTATAGTTTTGTGATCCATTGCTTTGTGCTGATAAACAAAGCACCATTTCACAGTTTCAACATGAAAGAGTATGGTTTGCGAGCTGCAGCACCCATTAGGGAATGCAGGACAACAAATTCCTCTGTCTTAAAGTCAGTCATGCACAAAATGTCACTTTCTCTCCGCATCAGAGGGTCATTTCACTGTCACTGTCAGTTGAGGTTCTAACCTTTAAGGTAATGTTGAGGTATGGTAGTATTATTTCTAAAAGCTTACTCCTGGAACTGGACTGAGGAAATAAAACCCTCCTAAATGTGCTAATATCCGGCAGCAGATAAATCGATATCTCTCAAGAAGATATCTAGACTGAACTGAAAGACTGAACTGAAAGCATGTAAAACTTCTTATTGTAATTAAGACTTGTAATACATTATTTGAAAACGTATCGAAAATTTATTGTTCTTTGTACTTCTTTTTCCTAGACCACTTCTTATAAGAACAAATCTAACAGCATCTGTGTAATTTCTTATCAGAACATTCCTTTAAGAACATGAAAAACTTCAGAGATGCTTCCTAAGTTTTTTCTTTGAAACACTTTTGTAAGGGGATCCTGAAATTTCGAACCTGAAAAGCACTCCTGATAATGGCTTGTGGCAGCTTTTAACGAGATTCTGAAATTAAAGGCAATCAGGGATGATAACGGTGAGATTTAATGAGATCAGGAACTATCATTTACATTAGTGAATCAATCAAAGGAGCGGAAAAGTGAGGTAGTTTGACATGGTGATGAACTGCTTCATCCCCAAGCCGGGATTCATTAATGACTCATTCATTTACATTTTATCAATCCTCTGGCAGCTGCCAAACACTGAGGCCAATTAGTTAATGTGTTTGCTTAAACTCTTTAGACTTCGTAATTAGCAAGCAACAGATAATGGGAACAATTCATCAGTTAATGACTAATCAGAACAATAATCTCCGTATTGCTGTCAGATAGCTCTTAGTGCTCTCCACACAACACAGCTGAAGGTTCTCTTTCTCTAATTACACCAGACAGCCCACCAAAGCATATTTTATGAAAGGCGAATAAAGCAATTAGATGTTCAGTTTTGTCTGTAATTAATCCCAGATCAAAGCATTAATTACTGCTGTTTCAGAACATCTTCCGCTAAGCGGAGAGTTTTCTCGTCAGCTGCTGGGAGCAATATTTTTAGCAAAATTAACAAAGCCTTTTTTCTTCCTTTCCTCCCTGTGTGGGAGAGCAACAGAGGGTCTTTCCATTAGTGCCTTTCAGAGTCTCTCAAGTGTAGAGGCTCCATGTTCAGAGCTCACAAAGCGTAGTGTGAGATGTGGCACTATGCCGCTGGCCGTGATCAGGCCTTTTCCTCCTACAGGTATCTTTGTTTCTCTCAACCTCCGAGTTGGACACAATACGGAATCGGTGCTGTTTTTAACACTCAGTATCTGTCAAACGCAGCTGTAGCCACCTCCGAAATATACAGGGGAGGTGCTTTTTATGGCACTTTTGGAGAGATTTTACGGGGTGCAGTAATTGAAAACATGTCTAAATCTAAACAAAGGCCTTTAAATGTCAAGTCAAGGTCAAGTCTACAAACTCTTGTATGTGTTGATGATACAAGTGTATTACTAGAGGTAAATACAACATTCACCTCAGTGCAAAGTTTCAAAACTAGAGAAGGAAGCTTTTTTGTAGAAACGGTGGTGTAATATAGCCTTTGTACTGGCTTTTATACCTTTTTTGAACATTTTTGGCAAAACTCAGAACAAAAAATTTGAAACCATCTGTGGTCATTAATGTTTGGCATTTTCTGGTTTACGATACAGATACTGATTTTCAGCCAATATAATAATTTAATATTTTGTCTAATTTAATATTTAATATTTTCGATTAACAGCACTTTACTGATGAAAATAATAGTCAGTTGGATTGTGAGATATGACTTCACATCACCATTTTCATACTCAATCAACAGCAGAAACTCATTAGGCCTGTTGGATTATTCGAATTATCTCTTTTTTCGTTTTCCATTAAAGATTTTTTTGTTATGAATACAATTAATCATGATGTTTCCAATTCATACTTACGGCTAGACATTTTTATGGCTATAAGCAGTAGCGAGACAGTGACAGATGCTTTAAGTTCTGTAAGTTGTGAGGTGGGGCCTGCTGCATTGCCATGAAGGGGTGTACTTGGTCTGCAGCAATGTTTAGGTTGGTGGTACATGTCAAAGTACCATCCATATGATTGCCAGGACCTACGTTTTCCCAGCAGAATGTTGCAGAGAGCATCGCACCTTCATGTCCTCTTCCAATAGTGCGTCTAGTGCCATTTCTTCCCCAGGTATACGACACACAACCACCTGGCCAGCATTAGTTTCTTCAGCAGTTTCAGGAATGGTCCAGCTTGCAAGTTTATTCCTAGTGATATGAGCCTGAAACCACCAAATACCCAGAAGTGAAGAGTTTTCCTTATATTATAGAAGCATTTGTTGGGTACTACATTTCAAAATACCTTTTTTTTATCAGTGGGATTGATACTCATAATGACAAATTTGCTGGTTGCCGAACCTTGATGATCATATACCGCACTTTTAATTAAAAATGCAGAAAGGCGGCTGGGCCTTCGAATGTCTACCAGGCCTGCGGTGCTTTACATAGAAAGAAACACAGGTCTCTTTGATGGACATCAACCCCATGTGATTCCTCATTGCGTGTGATAAAAGCTCATTTCTGCCTTGAAAGAGGTCGGCGGTGGTGCGGTTGAAGGTGTTACATTCAGGCAGGGCACCTGCCTCCCACCAGACGGAAGTTGACCTTGAAGAGCGACGTTGACGATGAATTCACATTAATTAACTGGCGTGAAACTTGTTATTGAGAGCTGGGTGGTGGTGCTGAGGGGGGGCACACCGCTCATGTGGGACAAGCACAAGTGTAGGGCTTCACAGGAGGCAGCGCATGCAAAATTGACGAGAGGATGTAGAAAAAAGGGGGTTGGCAAGGATGAATAAAACAAATCAGGAGCCTGACTGGAGGTGCTTTAAAAAATTCTATGTCTTCATTTACGCTTGAGAATATAATATAATATCCCTACAGGAGGCCGAGCCAGCCGATGGGCTCCAGTCACAACGTGGGGGGATAAAAAATTAATTAAAAGACGAGGGAGAGAGAAGAAAGAGAGGGTTGAAAATAAATAAGGACTGTGATGCCAAACACTGGATGTGGTTCTTCATTGTGAAGGTGGCCGCCCCACTGTAAAAAATGGATCACACCCTGCCTCAGAGAGTTGACTTTTTTTTTGGTTTTGTTCTGGAGACTGTGTATTTCTGGCAAAAACTTTGTCATGGGAGTTGAAAGACACATCTGCTCCTTTTTGGGCCAATACATATGTGTGAAAACCATAGGCCACGGTGTTACAGCCGGCTGGTATGGACATGTAGACCTACCGCCATGATGAAAGCCAATGAACTTGGTCCTAAGCCTATTAACAGCTGGCACAATGGAGGCCTTCACACAGAATTCCAAGCCACGCCTCTACCAGCCGACAGACTCAGGCTCTGTAATAAACTGTGAAGTGATGCTTTCGTGAGCTGATGCATTTCCACCTTTGGCTTAGCAGAGCGGTGTATTTGGAAGCACACTGTGTGTCCCACACGAGTGTTTGCATGTTCTGTGAGACAGAGCAGACACACTCGAGCAGACTGTTGAATGACCACTCTGAATAGCGTATGCATATATACCCTCTACTGGCAGGCACTGAAATGCCTCAGATGCTGAGCACGTGTCTGACATTGCCATTTGTGTGGCGCTTGTGTGGGTCAGAGAGGGCTGCAACATACTTGCAGTTTTTAAAAATGCATGTGTGTGTGCATGTCAAAACTCAGTTGGTTCATGCATGATCCTCCCACAAATGCATTTGAACATATTAATTGTTGTGACACTGGCCGAATTGATGGAATGTTGGCAAAAATTCCTCTCAACCTAAAGAGAAAAAAAAATGTTTTTTGCCAAAATACCTACTTTTACAGTGCCTTATTTTAATCAAATTATTCAAACTGAACAACAACTAGTTACAGGAACCTCAAACAACATCTACATTTTTAACATATTGTTATAAACTAAAAATGCAATAAGCCTGTCACTCTTAACAAAGTGTAGAACAATATCTCATAACTAACAATATAGTCTAAATTGTGTCAAATCTCACAGTTGTTATGGCAGGATCTCCGAGTAAGTGATTTTAAAGGTGATCTATAAGGAACTTGAAAGGAGAAGGAGAAATGTTCACTGTAAATTAGTGTAACCAGATGTTTTTCTAAATTATTTTGTATCGTTCCTATTGGCCTTTTCGTAATAATGAAAAAAAAGAAAAACGACACAGTGTAGAGACAGCAAGTTCATTGTGCACTTGACAAATTAATATGACTATTCTTGTGTTTATTTTAGATTTTTACATTAATATTCTTTTACATTATCAGATCCAAGCACCTGGAACGTCTCCCAGCTGGCACATCTTTGTCTCTAATTGTATCCAGTATTATTTTTGTATATCAGTTACATCTATTATTATTTGAAACATGAACGTATGCCTTTGTTTCATTTCTTCTTGATCATGTTCTCTGTTTACGCTTTGCAACCAATTTGTCAATGCCGCCTGTCAAACTAAGCAACAAATCTTTTAATTATCTAGCATTAAAATTAAATGTTTGTATGGCCCTTTTTTCTATAGTCTTATGTAATTAGGTTTGGAGATGTCTCCACTATTTTTCTGAACATGCACTGTGGTGTTTTTCCTTTCTCCATTTTTTAACAATACAAGAACTATATGGACCTGCTAAGCATCAAATTGGCTGATGTATTGCGATACACATTGGTCTTGCTAATATAAATCGTGTGGAGACTCAGTGTGGCATCTGAGAGGACAGAAGAGCTATGAGGTCATTAGCTCTGTCCTCAAGGTAAAGCACAGTTTTAGGCAAAACCCACAAAGCCATGTCTCCCCATGACTCGTCTTATGAAACCGAAGCATGATATAGAGTGCAGGTTTGTCAAAATGTCTGCAAATTTGCTGGGTCCGAACTGGAATTTTGTGCCATGACTTATTTGACCTAATGATCTAGAACATTGAAATTGCTCCACCCCAAAGGCAATTTTGGAGGCGCAGTGGGCCGATTTAAATGGTCCGTAGTGTACATCCACATACTCCTCCACCCCCCACCCCAAATGGAAGCCGATGTGATGCGCCTCCCCAGCGGCAAATTCTTCTTTCTCTCTCTGTCTCTGTCTCTGTCTCTCTCCCTCTCTCTCTCTCTCTCTCTCTCTCTCTCTCTGTCTGTTTGTCTGTCTGGCGCTCTTTCTCTTACTTTCCCTCGCTCAGGA
This sequence comes from Alestes dentex, assembly GCA_037576975.1. NCBI lineage: Eukaryota > Metazoa > Chordata > Actinopteri > Characiformes > Alestidae > Alestes > Alestes dentex. Next base: position 10,174,279 of record JBBIGA010000001.1, read on the forward strand.
CTCAATAAATGCAAGGGTCTCTTTTGTGACCAAGTCCAGGGCTGAAGTGGCAAAAGGCTCAACCGATATTTAGAGCGAGGACGAATGACGGATGAGTCCCGGCTGGACCTATTGAAATGACCATATGTGTTCCAGAGAGCATGGTGTCATTGGGCATACAAAGCTGGTGCTCATCAACAGAACAGATTGTAGGCAAGAGCAGAGAGGGCAAAGGTGAACAAACAAGCCACTCTTTTCTCCTTCTGTGGATTTGATGGCTATAAGTTATTTTGGGTGAAATATATTGGGTGAAAAGGAGTGTCTTTGGACCAATAGTCATTCACAGTGGTTTAATGTGAAACGTGCATTAGCTTACATGATCAGCAAACTTGGCCAAACAGTAGCATTGTGCAATTATTTGAATCTCTGATTTATATATTGAATGGATGAACTGCTGAACCGTATTAATGCGCTTTACAGAAATTCGAATATGCCAGTTCTCTGTAATTCACATAAGGCATATTAAAAACAGGTTTTTTTTTTACATATTTGTCTCTAGCTTGAGCTGCTTTTTGTTTTATATTAAAAATGACCACCGATGACTCGCTTCATTGTGATCTGAGTGTTCCAGCATGGCTTGGGAAAGTTAGCAGCGGCATGTCAGTGTCTATTAAAGGCCCATCTTTCAGATGTGTTTGCACTTCACTGAAAGCGCATTGTTTACCCCCTTTCTCTAGCAGACTGCCTCCAGGTAGAGTCAGCCATACAAAGGTTGCATGATTTTTTTCTATGAGCTGAAGATGAAAAGCCAGGTTAGCCCGACGCTTCTAATAACAGTTCTAATTTTGTCCCTGCTGCACATTTGAAATAATTAGCAGGAACACTCCAGGCAAGTCCTTAAAAGATCTGGTAGGCCGTTAATTTTATTTTCATTCATTAGCACATATTTCCTCGAGGTATTTCAACTAATGAGGGTCCGGCAAACAAATGGGTATGATCTTTATATGTTCTGTCAGGAAATTATTGATTTTTTTTTTTAGAATATACTTTTTAGTGAAGAGCGTAGTGTACTCTGTCTTTGTCACAGTAGGACAAGAGGAGCTGTCTACCATGTCGTCATTTATTTCCAGCTCATACGGCTGTTTAGCCGAACGTATGGTCCATTGTGTGGTAGCAAGCTGTGTGTATGTATGTGTGTGTGTGGGTGGGTGTGTGTGTGTGTGTGTGTGTGTGTGTGTGTGTGTGTGTGTGTGTGTGTGTGTGTGTGT
>JBBIGA010000001.1:10176873-10202839 GCA_037576975.1 Alestes dentex
CATATATATACCACAGCAATTTATGCAATAGTATGACAAACATTCCATGCCTGTGTTTGTTAAATTCCTACACAAGCACCTCATTCTGCTTTATGAGGTACTGATTAGGTGCTCACCTAAATCAAATCTTATTTAAAGAGGAAAAGTAGGAAAAGACGTCATCAGGGCCATTTCTACCAGCCCATTCATCCTGAAGAATTTTCCTGAATTTGAAAAAAGCATTTAGGTTTTCCACCACATACTCTAGGATGTCTCTTAAAAGCCAAGTTACTGCTGCACATCTCTGTTTTCAATGTCCTATACTTCTCCTTTAAGCACAGCATCAGTAACACTGTTCCTCCTCTTTAATCCACCTTTTTTTCTGACCAACATTTATAATGAACCGTAAGCCAGACAAAAGGAGAGGCCAGTGTCTCAGTGGTATGGTCCTCCGACCCTGGAACTGTGACAGTGATAAAAGAAGATAGATTGCGCATAGGCCACACAGAGGTGACCTAAACAGCATTTAACATTTACCTCCCAAGGTGTTTGTGATAAAAGAAGAAGGGACAGCTTTTTCTTTTTCTTTTCTTCTTTTTTTGAAAGATTAAATTACATGTCAGTGCTCTGTCCCAAGTGCCAAATAGAACAGACACTTGTCAGCACGTGCTGCAGACCTATATAGTCGAAGTTCATGATGGTTCTACTTTTGATTGCTAACATGCTATGAAGGCTAGTGACGGTATCAAAGTTGACAAAGCGGATTTGCTTGTTTGTTATTGTCAAGTGTCCTTGCAATAAGAGCGGTGTGAAGAGGAATAGGATGCACGCTTTCGTGCCATGAAGAAAGCGAAGCTGCGTGGTCCATGGGTTTGAAAGACAGCGCCCTTAAGGAATGAACAGAATACTTTTGACAGTAAGCGTGGATGCCTGTTTAAATTGCTGTTAACTGAGGCCTTTCTCCTCACAGGCTGAAGTGGATCTCAGGGCGAGCAATGGATTTGCACTGGTCATGACCTGTCTCTGCTTGCATTCATGCAAATAGGGTGTTTATCTTTCACCGGCCAGAGCTGCTATTGTATGTGTCTGCTCCCGTTCTGCCATGAAGCATCAAATAAAGTAGATGCCTGTAACAAAATCTAAAGGTATGGTCAGGAGTTTAGCGGCTTTTTAGAGCTTGCTAGTATTCAAACAGACCTTGCTCATATCAATAAAATGAACAGTCATGTAAAAATCAATGAAATCTTTACAGGGTGAAAAAAATCAGAGAAACATGAGATTCTGAATGTACCGAGTAGGTTTTTTGTTACTATCACGCATCAGATACACAAGATGTATGTCTGCTAGTATACGTGTTATGCAAATGTCTGTAAGTGTCTCTGCTTTAATTCTCTCCAACTGCTACTAATAATAATAAGATAAAATAATACTACTGAAGACTAAAATCTGCTGCTATTACTAATAATAATCTGTTCTCTGTTGATTAATTTAATAATTCTGACATGCCATATATATACACACAAACAGAGGGCTCTCAGACAGAAACTTAGCAGTAGATTTACACACACACACACACACACACACACACACACACTGTGCTAGAGTTACATAGTCAAGCCCTTTACCATTTTTTTCATGAGCAAATATCACTCATTCTCTGCCAGCACATAAGCTATATATCACCAACATTATATTATCAAATTCTTTGCAACTTTGTAAGTCTGAAAATAACCACATCAAAATACTATTTCAGCTTACATTCTGGTGCACGTAGTTATAAACTTTAACTAAATACATTTTTATCATTTTATTTATTTGACATCACTAAATAACAGAGTGTATAGCTTTCATACTGTCTCTGCTTCATAAATTGAAAGTTATCTCTATGTTATGTTGCGCATGTTCATTTCAGCAGTGGTTCTCAGTCAGTCAGTAAGAAACTCTCCAAGGCTGACCCTGTGGGTGGTCACCAGTTTTGATTACAGTGTGACTTTAAATTAGTTTTCTGGAGAAGCAAAAGTAAAATGATGAAGATTTATCCATTTTTACCTTAATAGCAGTGCACTGAAATTTTTTATTGATATATTTACATCTCCCTCTGAAGCAAAACAGTAATAGTTGATCATTGTACAATGTTTGTGTATGTCTGAAAGTTTGTGTATGCGCGTGTGTCCCGTGGCTTGTGAATGCCCCCGTGATTGGTTCACTGTAGCAAAAATCCTCATGGGGAACCGTGCCACTTCCTGAATCAGATAATGCTCCTGAGCTTACATTGGGCCGCTTCCATGTTTAACTAAAAGGGCCTTACATCAACTGTTATGGCTGCCGGAGTGTCTCCTTGAGCCATAGACACAGTGCATCTGCTCTGGGCCTCGTGGGCCATTCATCACAGCGTATTTGAATTTGCTGCTCCACAACGCTTGCTGCAGAGATCCTTTCATTATCAATCATTGCAGTTTTTAGATCGTCTGCCGCAGCTCCTCCAGGCCCTTCGCTTGATGGTTTTGGGATGATAATCTTATCTACTACATTTGCTAGAATATTCTGTTACATATCAATTTCAGCCATTTTCTCATCATTCCAGTGGCTCCAAGAAAATAGAATTATTTGTGCTTTCAGCTACTATTGATTGGTTCCGAGTCGAAAAAAGTACTGGCCATTATGCAGTACTTATGCTATTCTGTGTTAACGTGTGATTTAAGAATATATATATATATATATATATATATATAATGCATACATATTCCTTTATAGTCATAAACAAATAGCTACTTGCATAGACAACCCTTGTCATCAGCACCTTAGCCATTTTGTTTGTTTGTTTTTTAATCATTTTTTGCGTGTACTTCCTAGTTTGAATACCCTGCCCTGCAAATGCTGAAATGTAATGTTTCTTTGAAGGACTCATGCCTCATTGATATTCACTCTCTTCTTTTGCCTGCACGGAAAGTGCTGCTGGAAATATCCAAACAGTGGTAGTGATTGAAAAACCACTGTAATTTATAGATGGACCCCCTCTTCTTCGCTCACAAGCAAGAAGTGCATTACTCTGTGATTCACAAACAAGCTGCCTATGACTTTGAAAGTGCTCAGAAAAAAATCAATAAGGCCTGATCACAGCTTGTGCTGTAAGTCCTCCTCTAGACTCGCGCTTGGCCAACCTTTAGCCCTGGGCCACCGCTGCATCTTGGAACAAGTTCCTTTTCTGCTCCTCTGCGTAAGTCCGAGCACATAACCTCCCCTAAATATAAATCAGGCCTGAACCGAACAACCAGCTCACAAGCGTCTGGTCACTTATGATCAGAAAGAACACGCTTGTGTGTGTATGTGTATGTGTGTGTGTGTGTGGAGGGCCAGAGCAGAGCTAACGTCTCAGGTGGAACTTCAGATGAATGGTGACGTTGCTCAGGGGAGCACGTCTGGCGTCGGACCGCAGTGAGTGGGGGGGAATTGAAGTGCCTGGGGCTCTTGCTCATCAACAGAGGGACCACTTTGGACAGAGAGCCAAACACACCAGGCAGTGCTGTCCCTGGTCTAATAAATAATGCCGGTTGTTAATAATGAATTAATAATTATGCTCCTCCTTTCATCTTTGTTGACCAGGCCATGCTGAGTTTTATGGACCCTAGCATTTCCAGCATGGCCTGGCTGCCACAGGCACCTTCTAGCTCCCCCAAGCCCCACTCTGATGACTGAGCTAGGCCTTAACCATGGGCACAGCGGTGGAACATGTGTTCAAGACACATTTAAGGTTCAGCAGGAATTTCAAAGAGCCATCTTGCTGAGCATGTATACTCTTAAAAATAAGAAAAATAAGAAAAAAAAGTTATTTGGAGCCAAGAGAAGATGCCTATGAAAAAAAACAACTGTGCTTTTTATTTGAAGGAACCTTTCAGTGGTTGAAGAACCAGTGCTAGACGAACCACTAGATGGTTTAATAGATGGTTTAATAGAATGAGGTGTGGTAGTGTAAACTGTTGAAAGCTCAAAAGAGCTCCACATAATGGAATGGTTATAGACAATTAGGGCTTGACCATCCAAGCCAGGAACCATTTAAGAATCGTATTTTGAAAAGTATTTGTTTGAAAAGCTTGAAAGGCTTGCCTTAGAGACTCTCATAGTGAAGCAGTTTAGTTATGGTCCTGGAATGCTCCATTCAACTCAGTGTGTTCACAGCTCTTACATTCTTATGCAAACTCAGGAAGGGTCAGGTGAGTTTCAGCAGGGAATATCCCAAAATATGCAGGACAGAGGTATTTCAGGCCTCTGCCCTATTGATTTCTTGGACCAACTTTCCTCAAAGGTAGTGGAGTATTTACTTGTATTGAACTAAGACAGCATGCCTCCCCTGGCCATGCTCAGACAGTCCACATAAGCAATTGTTTAGCCACGTTCGGCCACTAAGCCCAGTGTGAATAAAAAAAAAAAAAGAAATCAATTCAAACGTGGGTAAGATTAATATTAATGCTAATGTTATTTGCTCTTTGACTGACAGAAGTAATAACTATAATTTAGGTAATAATGACCATTCTGAGCTAATAATGACCATTCTGAGTTAAACACTAGGGTTTTGATCGTTAAATCATTCACTCATTATCCAAGCTGCCTATCCTGACCAGAGTTATGGAGGGTACGGAAGTCTATCCCAGTGATAATAGGCCGAAAAGTGTAAAAACACCCTGGAGAGGTCACCAGTCCATTGCAGGGCATACACACTAACTAACACATACACACATAGGGCATCTCCAATTCACCTGACATACATGTCTTTGAACTATGGGAAGAAACCAGAGTTCTCAGCAGAAACCTATGCAGATACAAGGAGAACATACAAATTCTGTACTGAAAGGGCCCAGGAATCAAAGCCAGGACCTTTGCTGTGCGACGACAGTTCTAACCACACTGCCACTGTCCAGGTCTGACTGTAAATGAGCTTCTCAATCGCTGACATACCCTGGACTCAGTCAGGACATGGAAGGAAGTAGAATAGCACACAGATATATTTGGTGAAACCACGTCCAGCTGTATTTGTAGTAGGACTGGCCATTCATGGGATGCTTTGGTGTTTTTGTATGATCTGAAATGATCTGAAAGTATGTGCAAAGTAGATTTTAAGCATAGGTTTAAGCATAGAGTTATTACAGTATTTAGTGTGCCTCTCTTTATTTGTTTGTCTCTTTCAGCCAAATTAAAAAGTTGTACCGAACTTCTGTCTGCATTCTTTTCATTTTGCTCAATACCACACCTACAAAGTGGGCATTTCTGACAACATTTTGCCTCCAACTACCGTCATCCTCTTCATGACAGACCTATTGCATAATAAAACATGCGCCTGTCATGTACAGCTTGAATTTTAATTTGATTCTTCCCTGTAGAACAAGCCAACGGCACTTTAATTACTCTCTGTAAAAACTTTTCCGTTCTTTATGCTCAGAGCTGCATTATGTGTGGGATGGCGGAATGTGTGTGTGTGTGTGTGTGTGTGTGTGTGTGTGTGTGTGTGTGTGTGTTTACGTGTGTGCTCTGGCAGAAGAGAAGGCGAAGCGTTGTGGTTGTATAAAGGTTAGCGCCGTGTTTAGTTGTTGACTGGGAGAGCTGGAATGCCAGTGTCTTAATGAACCCTCCAGAGAGCCTAGCTCAGATGGAGCAGGTTGAGTCTGTGCTGGGAGGAAGGCTGAAATTAGTTATTTCACCAAATAACCTCTGATGAAAGCCTGCCTTCAACTGCCTGCCTTGTCACCAGCTCCTCAAGACAATAAACCAATTAGATGGAACTGCTCTCAGGGCCATATTCTCCTGTGGTGTGAAAGAGAGAGAGGGAGACAGCCAGGAAGAGAAAGATGAGCTAGTGCGCGGAAACACTTTGGGGTTATTCTCTTGTTTTCCTAAATCCTTGCATTTTAATATTAGAAGTGCAGTATTTTAGTGCATTTTGTATTGTGATTTGTCGTATAGTTGACCTATCCATGTGTCGCCCACAAGCGCAGTCTTTCCAAGATACTGTTGTAAGGTCAGGCAAGCTGTATAGAACACTGGTGGTATATCACATTCAGCATTGATTAGAATTTAGATTCAATACATTATACAAATTTCCAGTTTAAAATACTACACCACCAAGGTGGGCCGTGTTACTGAGCTAATCAGAACTTGTCAAGCTAAAATCAGCCCATAGCCTGTTTGCAATCTATTTTTTTTTTTACAGTGGTTGAAGAATCTGTATACTGTGCCAATGTCAGTGAAGGAAAAAAGAGTTGGATGAACCTGCAAGCTGCAGGTACTGAAGACTCAAACACATATTTGGATGGGTATGATCCCGATTAATTTTGGAAATGTAGTTTTGCCCGCAACTTGACCTATTTGCCTGGTGTGGAGACATTCGACATTACAAATACTACGTGGCTAGCCAGATGAAGGTATGTAAGTCAAGGCTTACAACTATCTTGTGTTATGAGTAGCACTGAACAACTGCCTTTTTGTTTTTCTCTGGGTCAGTAAATGTGCTTGAGTCTTTATATATACTGCTATTTAAACTCCAGTATGTACATGGACGCACCACTGGCCTCAGGCTACTAACTAGCATCACTAAAAAATATTTTGGTAGTATCTAACTAGCTAGCTGACTAAAATCCTGTGAAAAACCCTGGAGTTTAAATTTTTAGCTTTAAAATGACTTTATCCTGAGTTTTGTGGATCAGCTCACTGTTGGACTCTACTACACTAAGACTGAGCTTTTTGATACATCTGCTGCTGTTTCTCTGTGAGTTTTTAAACTTTTTGTCCTTTTGTCTACCTCTGTTTTTCTGCCCTTCATCTGGAAAGCGTGCTGGTTTGTGATGCTATATGCAAAATATCCCATGGGCCACCAATCAAATATTAGCTTGATTGCATGGCAAAAAACTCGATGTACTCTATTCAAACAGTGTATTTCTTTAGATGCATCCAGAATTTCTTTTTTTTATTAAGATAATACAAAATTCCTGTATTTTGACAAAGCGAATTGTGCACTATAATTTTATATTAGGTAGAATTCCAACGTTCCTTAAGTCTTCATCCTTGCAGCAGCTGCCACGAAAGAACACTTTTGTTGGTGGAGCAGGTAAGATTTCATTACCACTAAGTGATTTCCCTTTGGGTTTTCTTTTTAATATGTACGTACGACAAACAAATTAGTTTTTCTTGCTGATAAAAAGGCATTTTCACCCAGTACTTCACTCTCATTCGATTATTTCATATACAGCACTTTCTCCACTATGATTATGGGTTTGGTTTGACCCTCCTAACCCAGTCTCATTGCTCTAAATGAGACTTTCCATTGCTAGCTTTATGTTTAATTCCATATTTCATAAGTGCTTGAGATGCTCAATTAGATTGCATAAATTAGTTGCTTGATGGGTATATGAGTTTGTAATCAAGCATATTTATGCTCTCTGCTTACCCTAGGGACTCAAGGAGCAAAGGCGAGGGTCCCTGGTTGAAATGTAAGCTCTGAACTCAATCTCCAAAGGTCCTTGAAGTCATGGCATTAGCCTGGCCTCCCAGCCCCCGATATTAATGACACAAGGGCTGTTTACGTATTAATGAATCGGTGTAGTTTTCTACTGTGCTGTGCAGTAAATCAACCTTTGATTGAGGCTATGAGTAAACCAGCTTAAACCTGCTCTGATGGACAATGAGATGGTGCCATCTGAACTAGAGCTTGAAATATTTGTTGGAACTATATGAACGATTTTTCAAATATTGGTCAAGCTTAGATTGAGTTCAGATTAGGTGATTGGGTCTATCATAGTTGATCTCCTGCTTTTAATGGATTTTGCCCTGCAATATACCTGCTTATATAAAGTGGAATTTAAGCTTTTTGATTGCTGATCATTTTGCTGTTTGCTGCTGCTAGTCAACAGGCTCTGTTTTGTTTTTTGGTGTTGGTGTTAGATTTGGACAGAATTTTGTCAGAATGCTGTCATTCCGGCAGAAGTTTTCTGGGATACAGTCTTGCTCAGGCAGAATTGTATCACAATACAGTTATTTTTGAACAGAATTTTGTCAGGAAACTGTCAGGTTAGGGCAGAAATTTATTGAGCCATAGTTAAGCTGGGACATGGTATAGCTCTGCAGAGCTCTATTCAGGTTTAGACTAAAATTTACCCAGCTTCAGTCAAGTTTGGATTCAGAACTTGGTATTGTGGGTCAGGTGTTGGGCATATTGCTCTCAGGCTATTTTTTGGTTTGGTTCAAACTAACAGGCCTGATTACAAATGTAGGCCCCATCCAATAACAAAACAAGCACTTTGCAGGAAGAGTCATCTCCATCCCAGGCCCTTGATTAGACTGAGGGTTATTGTATGGTTTAGCCTTGTCTTTTTATTTCGTGGACAAACAATAATCATTCGTCCATTGTGAGCCTGGGCAAATACAGCCACCTTCTCAGCCTCCTCAGGACCGCTGCTGCCGCAATCACCCAGATTCGGCGTTGACGGCTCAAATAATTAGAAAAATTCCCCTCGGCTTTAATGTGACTCCCTCTCAGCGGAGTGTGCTTTAATTAAAACAAAGATGAGAAAACACACTCGGGCTCCGACAGGGGAAATAAAAAGAGGGTTGCGTGTGGATTTTAACCCGCCTGTGATGAAGGATAGTGTAATGCTGGCAGTGTGCTTTCAGGGTTTTAAATGGTAAATTGGCCAGGAGGCAGAACGTGCGCTGCGGGGATCATGCGGTATATATTTTCTCATTACTCTGATTGAGAGATTATCCCCACTGTGGCGACAGGGACACGAATACACACATGGACAGCGCCCTCACTCGCACGAGCCCTCCGCTCTTGCATTTTTTCTTTGTCCATGCTGTGTGGAGGTCTTGCTCCTTTGTACCTTGATATAATGTTTTCTTCCCCTTCCACTCTAAGCCATAGCTTATTATAAAGGAGATATTCACAGCGCTGCCTCAGCCTGCACATCATCTGCTAAACACAAATAGACCAAATCGTCTTAAGCCCTACAGTGAAAGAGATCCGTCTTTTTATGTGCACGTATGTTTGGCTATGATAAAATCCTCTGACTGAACTGAAGGGCAGAGGGACAGGAATAATAACAACAACAACAACAACAACAATAGTAATAATAATAATCATAATAATATAAATGTGTATCTGTCCCTGACACTTTTGCTCCTGTTCTTTATACATATTTCACTTAACTAGTCATATTTCTCTGTCACTGTGTTTGATTTCTCGCAGTCACCATTTGGGCTAGTGTAATATGCATTGCTTTATTTTGTGTAGCCTTTTTTTTTTTTTTTTTTTACAAAGCACAAAATAATAAAACATTTTCCCTCACTTTATATATGTAGGCACATGTAAAGCTGCGTTTTTGCCGGCATTTTGTAGTGCCATTTTTTCCTTGACCTAGTCATTTCCACCGCTGACTGGCTCCAGTAATTGAAGGTACTTGTGGTGATTTCACACAATCAGAGCCGCCAATTTTTGTGATGAAAGTGAATCAAAGATGGGAGACCTTTTCCAACGACTTTCTTGGAAATCGTCAATTATCTATACAATGGGTTATTAATACCTTTTCCCCCTCAGCTCCCGTTTCCACATCATAGATTTATGGCACTTTTTCAGTCTATAGGAGCTATATCTGAAATGATCTGACTGAAGCCCTCATCTTTTTAATCTTTTATAATGAAACTAAAGAAAATGTCTCCTGACGGGTTGATTTCCATCCTGGGCTCTTTGTGCTCCGATAGTGTGAATGGAATGGATGGCCTATGCTGCTGCCATAACCCTGATAATATTCCACTGTGTGCCCTGAATGGAGATTGCGCTTTGTGATAAAGCAGGAGAAGAATAAGCCACCATTACTGCCGAGATAGGACTTAGATCCATTAATTGCTTCGCATTTGGACACAACAACATATGCGAGGCATGAGTAGAGTTTTTTTTAGAGGCTTTGGGGTTATTATTCCTGCCAGGGTTGTTTTGATATCTGCGCTATCACGCTGCTCGAGGTCTACACTCTGCCCTTGAATGCGGGGGGATCATGGGAGTGCGAGTGTGAAATGTACTGCCCTCCTTTTTTATTGCTGTTATTTCTTTTTATCTCTGTATCCTACATGTAAAATAACAGACTGTTTGTCAAAAGGCAGGCGTTGCATACCTGGCTTCTAGTCATTGCGTCAGGGCATATAAAATGTATTTTTCTATTTTAATCTCTGATTTGGTACTCTGAGTTGTTTTTTCATGAGAATTCTTCTCATACAAAGAGGATTCTACTGGGAAATTAAGTGTTTTAATGAAAAGCTCTCTTCTCCATGGATAATGTTAGCACAGTGTAACATGCACTAAATTATTCACATCAAAAACTCATTGTTTGTTACCTGACAGCGGAGGAGAAGGATGACGGTAGAGTGATGAATTATACATTAGCTAGAAAGTGTCTCTGAATGAATCATTCAAATGGCCTATTTAAAATGTAACTGTGTACTTTGTCGCTGTATTTCCTGTTTGTTCAAAGGTGATGGAGTCTTTGTAACGCCTCTCTGTGATTTGATGTTATTCACTGCTAAGCGTGCCAGCCTCGCATGCTGTAAAATATCATCGCTCTTCAGAATGCAAGACAAAAAGGGTACAGGCGTGCTGTTGAATGTAAAATCACCTGACTTTGACCGTCATTGCTGCATCATTGGCTCAAAGCTCAATAAAACACTGCTACAGAAGTCTCTAATCTGTTCGAAATTAAAGCAGGACCTGAGATCGCGCACAGCTTCCTTATCCGCAAAGGGTTACCGCAATAAAAATGTCTTTTCTTTCGAAGGCATGCAAAGCCATAGATACATTCCACTGAACTAGAGATGGTATGATACCAATTTTATCTCTGATACCAATACCAAGGCTGAAACCTTAACCGGCTAATAGGGTATGAGTGTTTTCTTTCGTGAAGCTTGTGAAGCGATTTACTTAAGATGACCATGTAAAAGTACATTGAAATGTTCACTGTTAAAACAACAGTGCAAATCTGTGCAAAATTTGACCAGGGGGACCATATGCCTTTTATTTGCATTTTATTATTTTTGGTGTGCTCTATGTATGCTGTTAATGTCGGTTTATATAATTTTTTAAATCCGGCCTCATTTGACATTTAAAATGAAAGTCTGTACTTTTAACACTGATATGTGTAAATAAGCTTCATTCTATATGGACTATGTTGTCTAGGAAGTATATGTTTCGAAGCTTTTTGAGTATATTTACATACTGCTTCAAAAAATTAAAAAAAAAAAATTCAAAAACATGAAGATGATTTTATTTTCCATAATTCGGGCCCTTTAAAATTAAACAGTCTTTTATTGTAGTACATCTACTTCCAAAAAATGCTGAAATCAGAGTCGTTACGTATCAGATTCATTTTTTTATCCCCAATAACTGAAGTTCCATTTTCGGCTGGCATCGGCCCGACACCAATACTTGTGGCTGCCCTGCTGTGAGCCCGGAGGAACGCAGGTACTTTCTGTCATGGCACTGCAAGTCTAGCTTAGTGTCAGAGCTTACTGATGTGGAAGAAGCAAATGGAGGGAACATATATTTGCCACAAGGAGCATTTAATGAATCTTTAACTAGTCCCATTTAAAAATGCATTGTGGTTAAAACTTTATAAAACAAGACAATAATTACAGTTCATGCAATACAACCAAACAAAATGGTAATTAATTCATTAGGTTGTTTTATGTTAATCCATGACAGCAGAATTAAAAATAAATTGCCACCAAGTGTGCTGCTTGAACTAAATTGCAGACCATGTGCATTAACCGCAGGGTGATTAAGTTTGGGAGCAATGATTCACTAAATATTTAACAGCTTTGCTTGGTACAAAGTATATCATGAATTATAGATTGGGAGAATTAGAATATCTTGATGTAAGACAGTGTTTAAAGAATTAACCTGCAATTGGGGAAGAGCAATTACCATTGTAAAAAATGATCTGCGAGTCAAGAAAGGAGCTTCAATTCTTTATTTTTAATTAATTTCTCCACAAGGGAGGGATGTGTTCTTCTCATTACTCTGTGCCACTTTTGGGCTCCTTTTGTTCTTGATAAATGGTCTTCTGCAGGGCTAAGGGTTTGGAGCTTTGCTCCATTCTCTGTGCTAGCTCATGAATTCTCTCTGTTTTTGATCAATTTAGAACCAGCCTCATAATGATCGTGTGGCAAATATGGTTTAATAGCAATGAGGGCTAATAGCGATGAAGGTTACAGTGCAGATGCTATTTTTTTTTCTTTTTTGTTTGAATTTTCAGCGAGGCCTCCCCTTTTTGTGGTTGTGGTCCCTTATTTAAATGAGGGATGGTCTCCTGCGAGGCAGAAGGCGAGCTGCTTATGCAAACGACCTGTCCAGGGGACCTCTGCTGAGGGGCTAACGGTTCTGGCCCCATTTGCAGCTGAAGTGGCTGAGGATCCTGAGAAGTGTGCGCCGAGCAGACTAATTGGCTTTCTATAAATGGTGGTTGAGTCTGACCTGGGCAGCTGTGCATAATAGGCCTGTCTCTCTGACCTCTATGCCTTCCCCCCACGCCCCTGCCCCTCCACCCCACTCCCCATGTTTCTACCACTGTCTGGCCTGACTCTGCAGCTTCTGTTTTTGGAGAATATACATCTAGGTAGAGGAAATCCTTGGCAGGGTTGGGAGGTTGGAAGAAATGTGGAAACGTCAAAGATCCAGTTTGGGTCAAAACACAGAATCCGTTCTCTGCATCCATTTTTGGCACCGTGGCAACCTTCTGAGAAAAGTCTTCAGCTTTATACAGAAAGGCTTAAGTTTATGGGTCACATAAGTAATCTGTCTAGCCATTTATCTAGGGCAAATTTTCTGTATTGTTACTGAGTTGCCCACAAAACCCTGCAGCCTGTAAAGATGGGACCTCCATGGATTGGAAAAGTTTTTTAACGGACGCTCAGTCGGACTGAGATCTGGAAATGTTTTAGTGTGGCAGGTAGCATTATCCTGCTGAGAGAGGCCACTGCCATTGGGGAATATATCTGCCATGAAGGGCTGTACTTTTCTGCAGCAATGTTTAGGTAGGTGGTAGGTGTCAAAGTAACACATGAATACCGGGACCCAAGGTTTCCCAAAACATTTGTCCAGAGCATCACACAGCTTCCATCTACTTGTCTTTTCCCCAGATAAGTGATGCTCACGCATCCAGCCATTCACGTGATGTTAAAGTAAATGTGATTCTTCAGACCGGGCCACCTTCTTCCATTGCTCCAAGAGCCACCTCTCATTCTCAGGTGCTCCCTGCACTGTGAGTGGTCTGAAGCTATGCTGCTTTTACATGGCGAGCTGTGATGCACTGTGTTCTGGTATTAACTTTTTTAGCAGTTTGTGGTATAGAACGTCTTTGGTGCGATTTGACCAGACGGGCTTGCCTTCAGTCCGCATGTGCATCAGTGAGTTTTGGGAACCTATGACTCCCTCTGGTTTACTGTTTGACCTTCCTTGGACCACTTTTAGACCACTGCATACTGGGAACAAAAGACAAAAAGTCATCACAATTTTGCCTTCGCTCAGATCCTTATACTTGCGTATTTTCACTGCTTTCAACACATCAGATTCAAGAACTGACTGTTCACTGGCTGCCACTCAGTGATTTTAATGTTGTGGATGATCTGTGTGTATTTAGGTTGTACTGTCATTAAAAGGGGGCAAAAGCAGAGAAGGCTAAACTAAACTAATAGACCATCTTTTTAGTTATTTTTTGTGCCAAAACCATAAAGCACTCATATGTCAGAGACATCACTGAATCTGCATCTGGGGCATATATTTTGGAGAGAAGTCCATTTTTGGCTGTCTTTATAAAATTTGATATAATTATTATATAATTTAATGATTCATATATATTTTATGCAGAATTAGCCCTTACAAACAAGCACTTACAAAGTTTAACAAGCAAGACAATGTATTCTGTCTGAGGCTGTATTACTTTGAACTTAGATGAATTAAGAATTTGGTGATGTGCACTCTTGACAAGGATAAGAAAAGCCCCTTACTTAGTATGGAAATCAGGCCAAAAAACACACACCTAAAGAAGAAATAATGCAGGTACAAGAGCTGTGAAATTCAGGAGCCAGTTCTACATTTTTATCCCCTTGAGTGACTTCACTGTCTGCCTTTCCAGAGGCCTTTCCTTTGAAACTATAATTCAGGAAATCTTTTTTTTTTTAAATCAATTTCTGCAGTGCCCACATTTCATTTCATATAGTATTATGAACACTGCTGATTTTTACTTTTGTAAAAAGTTAAGCAGTCATGCAGAGACGTCAGTCTACGTGTGGGTCTCTAGAAGTGACTACCTGGCCAAGTCCTGGCTCAGTTTGGCCGAATGCTGCGTTAAAGTCCATGTAACATACATCATCATGTGGCTAAGAAAGTGATTTCTTCGCAAGTCCCCAAGAAGCTTATTAAGCCCACAAAGAAAAGAAATGAATACATTTTCGATGTGGCCTTAGTGGCACGATGATTTTGTTTGAATGGCATATTTCCCGTATGAATGGTATTTTTTTATTTTTTTTGACAAAACAGAAGAGAGGGTACTTGAATATTGTTATGGGGTAGTTCAATGCGGGATCTCCAGCTCAGAGGCCACACCAGCAGGGTGGAAAACACCAGCGATTGATGTTTTCAATCATCTTCCAGCCTTTGTGTCTCTCAGTCGTCCCTACAGGTTGACTCTTTCTGAATAACAAGTCTTTACAGGCCTTTTTTTTTTTAGAGAAAAAGACAGGAAGAGACGAACTGAAAGGAAAACGTGGTGTTGGGTCTCTGCATGTTTATTTTCATTATCTTTGGTCCCCTTCTCCCTCTGTCCCTGTGCTAGAAATCACATTTGTGGCCAAAGGAGCAGTGCAGTGCCAAATAGTGGCCTCTGTCTGTTATAAAACATTGGCTAAAGGCTTGTGGGATGTTATCCCAGCCTCCCCTGCATGACAGTGGTTAGACCTGGTCACCTGCTGGTCAGCAGGGCAGTTTGTACTCCCTGACAGGCCAGATTTAGTCTGCAGCCAAAGACACGGCTCTTATTTGTTAACCAGCAGCCAATGCATCACACATCCTACCCCTAAATTCACCGTGTTGTACTCTGGCATAACGATCAGGGTCCTTGACAATGACTGGGTTCAGTTTGATTAAGTGATTTCAAAAGTCATAGATTCAAATATACCTTCTTGATGAATCAGCAAGGATGTTTCATATTTAAAATTCTCCTAATGGTCTGTCCTACAAGATGAAATACATTTTGGTGGACACCCATTTATTCATCTATTTATTTATTTTATTGTATTTTTTTTGAAAATCACATCATAGAGATCGGGTCTCGACCAATATATTGCTTATCCATAAATGTAGTGTATTCTTTTACACTGTAAGATGCAGAAAGCCAATTATAATTTGGCCTTTTTAAATATAACCTTCAGAATAACCTGTAGATTACTAATACTAACAGTATTTGTAAATAGTCCTCTAGGTTGTAGTGCGTTGCTTTGCACTATTTCTCTTGTATTTTTTTCAATTATTATGATCTTAGATTTTCTATGGCTAAATCGTTCTGCTGTTTTTGAGACATTTTCACAGAACCAGCTGTGGATTGATAGGTTTGATTGAGAACGGCGGTCTTGTATACAGCTTTTTAAGGGAATGAAGGATAGCAACATTTTACTCTATTTCTACTTTCTTACCATTGGAATAATGGCACAAAATTGCAGGAAAATGTTTGTGCAGCCCACTTATATCAGCTGTGAAATAAATAGCACTATCAGCACCCTCTTAAGGCTCAGGGAAACCATACCATCCATCTGACAATATCTACCTAGCAAGACTCTAGCAACCAGTAGCTTACTATAACCACTGAGGGATTGCTTAATTTGCATAATTACTCTGTATTTTCTTCAGGAAATGCACTTTTCCTGTTGCAGTTAGATTCATACATGTTCCGCTTGCTATGTTTTTTGTTATATACTAACCTATGATGTGACTCTTTGACTTATCCTAATACCCAATTGGTCAAGGTGCTTACAGCACACAATAAAACGTAGAGTACTTCACAGACTTCTGTTACATAAACACTGATATTGTGTTTATGTATGCTGATATTGTGGTATCACTAAACAAACAGTATATTGTGTTGACTTGGAAAATGTGTTGGAAACTTGGTGAATGTATAGAAGGAAGGTAATAGAAAAGAAAAGAGAAATAAACGGGAGAGGTGATATTCTGATAACCCCCTGACCTTCTTGATGTCTTTTAGAGGATGATTGATGTGGTCATATCCGCAGCCTCTCCAAACAAACGCGGGCGGACAGTTTCAGGATGATTGCCATATTTTGTTTATGACGGATAAACATATTACGCGTTTGAAGCCTTCACATCCAACTTGCATTAGAAAATGTAATGATGATTTGTGTGCAGCTCTGCTGTAGAAGCCCACTTATTGCACATAAGTGTTATAATTGGAAGTTTATTGCATTACTGGCTGCAGAGTGTTATTTCCTGCTATTTGTCTAATGCATCTTAAAGAATTGTAATCTAATAGAAATCATTATTTCTTCCCAGGCTTTTAGACATCGCAAATGATTTAAGGGAATGTCATTTTCAAAATGTGTTGAGGATGGTGTGAATTAATACCTCACCTTGTATGAATATACACATAAAAATGTTTTATTGAACAATGCAATTTTATTAAAAAGGATGTGCATGCTTTCCATATTGCCATAAGCTAGGATCATCTTAGATAAATAGCTTCACTCAAATAATGGCTTGCATGGAAATGTGTTTTTACTTTCCAAGCAGCTTTTCCTAATGTTCCTTGTAACTCTTAATGGTGTATTATGAGATCTACCAGAGCGGTTTTCAGTCTCTTTTTTTTCTCTACAGAAGATGCATTCTGACAGACAGTCAACCTGGCAATCGAGCACAACATGGCTGTTCTTAAGGATGGCACAAAGAACATGTAAATTACGGGCATGACTGATAAATCAGTTTTTCTTTTAAAATACTTTGCGTTGATATGTAGTGACCTGAGCTATGTTTTAACATGTAGGCACCACTGATGTGTGAAAAATCTGTCACTTTATTGATTCTGACACTCGCCTCCCACTCAGTTCTATAAATCTACAAACACAGTAAACTAAACTGGTAAAGACGAGCACAAAACACCTTTGTGGTTAAAGTGCAGATAGCATGTCAAACGCATCCAAACCTATTCTTTGGAATGGAGCTTAAAAAATCTTTCTATGAATATAAAACTGATAGAAAAAAAAAATGATAAGAGCTAATTGACGGAAACAAAAAAACACTAAAGAATGCTAAGACACTCTGCCCCATACACCAATATTTATATCATATAAGACTTGTGAGTTTCTTCTCTCTGTATTTAGTGAACTTTCTTAACTAACAATACGTTTTTAGCGGTTCTAACTAAACAACGGTCTGCCCTAAGTCAGTATAGTTCTGATTAACTGAAGTTGTCTACAGTTGGTTTAATTAACCATATTAAATTTCAATTATTCATTTAATTTGACCATATTAAGTTTCATTAGTTGAAATGTTGGTTACTAGAATTTGTAGATTCATAACCTACTCATGTTCAATAGTTAAATTTAGTATAACAAGAAAATTTGCCACAGAACTAAAGGATCTAAAGGGATCTAAGGACATTTTGTATAATTACAGTAACATCTAACAGATGTTTAAAGGGCTTTAATTGGATGCAATCTTCATGCTTGTACTTGTGTATGTACAGATAAGTGCTTACAGCAGTTTCAAGATCACAGAGATGTTTAGATTTTAAACTGATATTTGGCAATGTATTTATTGCACTCCAGAAGAACAAGACAGAAGGGCTTTGCTTCTGAACTAAAATGGCAACATTTTATTCATATCGCTGTGTTTGTATAATAAATTTAAAATGAAATATTATATTTCTCCAGTTATACATCGTTTAGCCATAACATTAAAACCACATGCCTAATACTGCGCAGGTCCTCCCTGTGCCACAAAAAAGGCTCCATCAAGCCATGGACTCCACAAGACCTTTGCAGATGTGCTGCAGTATCCGACACCAAGATATTGGCAGCAGATCCTTTAAGTCCTGTAAGTTGTGAGGTGGGGCCTCTTTACATCCGACTTGTTTGTCCAGCACATCCCACAGATGCTCTGTCTTATGCTCTGTCGGAGACAAATTCTACACCTTGAACCCCTCTTTTGCTGTAAACTGAATAATTTTTGCAGTGTGGCAGTGAACATTATCTTGCTGAGAAAGGCCACGGTCATTAAGAAATATGTTGCCATGAAGGGGTATACTTGGTCTGCAGCAATGTTTAGGTAGGGGGTACGTGTTGAAGTAATGTCCACATGAATGCGAGGACCCAAAGTTTCCCATCAGAACCCTGCCCAGAACATCAAACTGCCTCCTGATGCTATATCTTCCCCACTTAAGTGACACACACATCCAGCCATCCACAGGATACAAAAGAAAATGTCATTAATCAGACCAGTCTTCTTTCTTCAAATGCTCCGTAGTCCAGTTCTGATGCTCACATGCCCATTGTATGATGGCGGTGGTGGTCAGGGTTGAACACATCAACCTCAATATCTGACTGTTCACGTGCTGCCTAATGTAACCCACCCCTTGACATCTGCCACTGAAACAAAATTGCACTTTTCATTTTAATGTTGTGCCTGATTGGTGTATAGTTCCATTTTCTACGTCTTTATCAGCTCTGGCCGACAATTTCCATGTTGCTGCATTCCTAGAAATTTCTGTTGGATTTGATGGGATCAGTATCAGTTTTGCGTGACCAAAAGACTACATTTAAATGTCAAGTAATAAAACACACTGTTTGGTCATGATCGTGTGATCAGTTTGATCAGAATTTTCAGGTTTGGGCTCAAAATGGACCAAAGGGAATATAAAATTCCAGATGCAGACATTAATATGTTAAAATCAGTAGTGGTCACGCAGTAATGGAGATGCAATCTCGAACCTCTAGCCCTTATTTTCTGTGTTGATCAACAGTATAAGAAGACACAAAGACTCTATACAGACAGAGCTATCTGAGGGAATCAGGCCGGAGAGCTCTATCAGCTAGCTGAATCCTCCGGCCTGAGTGAAGAGTGAAAAGGTACAGGAATGCCTGATTGCGGTATGATCTGATGGCTGGTGGATTGTGTGTGAAAGTGCCTCAGCCACACAAACGCACATTGATGCCTAGCTGCCTTGGCTTGCTCTCTCTCTAGGGAGAGTCAGGCTGACTCGCACTTACCATTGCTGTGAAGAAATGAATAAAACCAAAATGAGATATCCCAGTGACAGTCCTGCCTTTAAAAGCCATGGATTGTCATTGTGTGACATACTGCCTGCTCTCTTTTGTTGATGTTATGAAAAATGTATTGTGCGGAGATAGAATGGGAGAGTGGTCTTTTTGAGAATATTACGGTTTGCTGAGTGGTCCACCGGTCCACCATTTCACTTTGTCTCTTTGAATCTCAGATTTTGAATCTTTGTTGTTTGCTCTTCAAAGTAAAGGTTCCTGTAATGTTCTTGGCTTGGACCAGCATTAATTTTGGCAAGTCATTTTGATTAAGTCGTAGTTTTCGTCTTTTGACTAAACAACACATCAGTTTTTCTCATGTGCTGGTCATCTGATCACCATGAATTTTAATCTAGTTTTAACCAACAAAAACAATACAGATTTGTCTGTGCGTCTGACGAGAGAAATAGTATGGGGCGGGTGGACTAGTAAGAATTGTGATTGGGGCAGCCCAGTATCAGTATAGAAAATGAACCAGTAGACTTCTTTGCTTTCTATGGTAGGTAAGTAAGGGGCAGCCTGAATTAAGGAACTGTGTCGCTAGCTAGATCATAGAAAGAAAACTGACTTTGTTCTTGTTGTAATGTTTACATCCATCTTGCACCCAGATAACTAACCTATTTGTATGTTCAAGAGAACAAGCTTCTAGCTAAAGAGGTCAAGCTGTAAAGCTGAAGTTAACATCAACCAGTTTGCATCAACCATATGCGTGCAATACATGGTTGTGTATGTCTTGCACATTGTGTATGCATGTTATTGGATAAAAAATATATAGGCCTATGGCAGATAAATTGCTTATGCCTTTCTCTGTCAAATATTGTTTGTAATAGTTTATATGTTTAAATATGCAGTTTTACTTAGCTATTAATTTGAAAAAAAAGTTTATTAGGGTATAGATTGGCTTGGACATATAGATTTAAGAATAAATGAGTCTTAGAACCTTTTTATTATGTGGAGATTTTGTAATGGCTCTTCGTCACATCTCATTTACAAAAATTGTGGAGTTGCTCCAAAGAATTGTTTGTTGATGTATTGGCTTTGGTTAAATTGGCTGTGGTGGAGTTTGTGTACTCCTACTGCAGTCATGTCAGTTAATTCCTATAAATCTTTTCTTTCCTGGTGTTTGGCCTCACCTGCCAGAGGTGACCAATGGATGGCCTCCGATCTGTCTCTGTCACGCACATAATTGAGTACTTCCTTAATTTATGAGGCAGACTTCCCCATTAACAGCGAAATCCCCGGAATTAAAGAAGAAACAGACCTTCGGACGCTAGGCCACGGCTGCTTACAGAATAAACAGTGATAAATAGCCAAAACCATCTCTGTGCCTGACTTTGAAAAATACCTGCATGGAGTTTCAGGTCAGACTCTGACAACAATTAGCTGGAGAAAAATAAATAGACTTTGACCTTTTTTTTTAGCTCCTTTTTCCTCCTCCTGCAAGGCTCTGAGGTGTGGTTGACAGGATGTGCAAATGCATGGTTGAACCAATCAGTGCTGATCTTTTAATGACCTCACTGTTAAACTGCTAATTTTACTGGACGACTCACAGGGGAGCCGTTTGCTTTTGACACCAACCATGATTCTTACCTTCTTCATTAGAGGTTTTGATGAAGCACACTGCTGCGTACAGCTACCTGCATGCAGAGAATGGGCGCTGTAGTAAAGGCACAGCATCATGATACTTTTCAATGGCATTTCCATGATACGCATTTCACAAAAAAAAAAAAAAGCAGTACTAAAGAATAACAAGTGGGAACAGTTTATGAAAATAAATAAAGTAGGATCCTTGTCTAATGAGCTGACATCCAATCAACTACTTTGTTACTACATGCAGTTTTTACTGTTTACAGATTCTGTCAGTGGTAATTGGTCTGCATCTCTTTTTATAACACATGCAGGTCTAGAGCTGTAAAATATTGTCATATTGACCACTGCTGCTGACCTTTTTTGGCCGTTTTTATTTGACTTTGTATGTGCAATGCATATATGTTTAATAATTGCAAAACAGTGAGTTGTTTATACTTTCAGGTTAATTTATTATGATGTCTTTCCCCCTTTTTTATAAGAAGGTATTGATTGGTGGATTTCTTGTAGACTGTCCTTAATTCTCACTCTTCATTTTCGAAAATCCTCAAATTCACTGCATGGAGCAGCCTTTTAGCAGCCCCAGTTCCCAGCCCTGAATAAATGACATGGATATAAGCTCCCCTAGACGCCATGGTGTAAATGTATTAGCTGCACTAAGAGACCTACTCCTGGTATAATTATGTTAGGAACCAATAAGACAGCTCAGAAATCAATATGCTAAGACAGATAGAGTATAGGAGCATGGGCAGTGAACTGGGGATAGATTAGGCTGGCAGGTCCCCTAGCTGAGTATTGCTAGCATTTAAGCCATGTTAGACTTAACATTTCTCTGCAAGGAAAATCATCCAGGCTTTTCCTCTCCACTCGGGGCACTGGATTAGCTCCTCTCAGCAATTATGTTCCTCTCGTCTAATTACACGATTTTGACCAGTTAAATCCTGCTCATTTTAATTTGACTGATTTTTAACTTCCTCTTTTAATTTCAATCAATATGCAGTATCAGTGTGCTGCGAAGAGAATGTTCAAGTCTGATAATTAATGCATGCTCTTCAATTACTTAAATTTAACCCCCCTCATTTTATCATTCAAGTACTGCTCTTTCTTGGCTCAAATAGCTCTCAGTTCTGCTCTCTGATATGATGGGGAGAAAAAAATGCATATTTCAGTGTTTCAATGAAACATCTTATAAATCCTTGTCTCTCTTTTTTTTCTTTCTTTCTTTTTGTACTTGTTGTCGGTCATAGGCAGTGAAATAAATACTATGATACGCTTTAAAGGCTTTCTGTGTAAACAGAGACAGAGCTGTAATTTATATTCAATTAGGTCTAAAATAAAAAGCCACTACAGGAGGAAACAAAAGGCGTCCCTTTTGGGTACAGTACATCTGCTTCGAGCCCAATCAAGCTTTCAAAGCCACGGCAGGGAACAATAGCCTTCATCAGGCAGGAACAAAGTCACAGACATAAGTGGTCCGAGTAAGTGTGCAATTTCTGCCCATATGACTGTCCTGACACAATTGCTCTAATTTTCCTCCTTTGAAATGACTGATAAAAGACTTAGGTAATTGCTATGGAGACAGCATTTCTTCCATCAGGGCAAGGGGGGGTAGGCGGGTGGGGGGTGGTTCAAGTAATACTGCCTCAGGGCTGGGGGATAGAGTGTCAGTTTCTGCACCGTCCCAAATTAATACTTGTCCTTTTCTTCAGCCCTACTTCCTCAGGATCTTATTATATGATGGTAATCCATCCTGACGTTGTATTGGAAATCACTCAATCACGTGGCTTTTAGAGATGACCGAAAATATTCCTAAACATGCCAAGGCGTTGACCGGACTAATTCTCCTGAGGTCATGAGCGACACTGGCATCACCACGCAAAACGCTCGAATACCTTGCTTCTATGAAGCAGATTAAGCAAATGCCATGTGAATTAATAGGAGGCGGGCCCGCTGGAGCGCAGGGCGAGGAGATAGCTCACTCTGACGCCGCACTTCGACCTGTGTCCATTCAGCCCGTGACCTTGTCCCCTGAAATCAAACTTTATTTATCTGCCTGATCTCTGATTATCTGGCCATTGCACTGCACACTCAGGGAAAGGGCAGGCCTCCGTTAGCTAATGGGAAAGAGGGATCTTCCGCATGGACTCACATGAGCTCCGACAACACAAGCAAATTACTGCCACAACCTCTGATTACATCTGTTTATTGTAAGCAATACCGCTCTGTCTTTTCTCCGAAAGACAAACATTCTTATCGCTCAGTATAATTGGTACTGGTTTATCAGCGTTTTCACTGTTTGCTGTTTATACGGAAGTTGCTTTTTAAATGCCCTTTTGAAATTTGGGATATGTTAAATATTGTTACATACGTGTTCATACATGTAGCTAATATAGTCACTTCCTTGCCAGTAATGATTATTTCTATAATCAGTTAAACTATCATCTTTTATTTTGTCCTCAGATAAGGAAAATAATTAATTATCAAAGGATGAGTTATTTACAAAATTATTTGGCTGTATTGAGTATTTCAATGAATCACTTAAGAAAAAAGACAGATAGCCTATAGATCATGTAGAAAGTTGACCCAGAGTACAGTATACTGTGTGTGCATTTGGGGAAGGTAGGTCTAAAGAGTAATATAACCAAAAATTCCTATTTTTCTAACAAGAAAATGTAGACACAATTAAATTATTACTCCTTCTATAGTTCCTCTCTGTGTGGGGACCAATACTCCAAGTTCCTTCTGTGCCGCAGGCATTTTTAAACTTTCTGCTCTGAAATGGACTTTATTGAAATCACATAAGCATGTCACAGAAACATTTTAGAACATTATAGAGCGCTAATCCTAAAACAGCAGAAAACCAGACTGCTTAGCATTGGTAAATCTGATGTTTATTTCATGGTGCCTGGTTCCTAAGCCACTTATAGACATACTTGGTTGTATGAAAAACCTTTAAATATTGAACCTTTACATTTTAAAACTTTACCTTCATTGTGTTGAGATTTTTTAACCTTGACATTTGCGCATCTCATATGCAAAATTACAAAATCCATTAAAAAGTGCTTTAGGGAAGCACAAAAGTAGTTCTGTTGCTCTCAAGAACTCTTTCTGGCACCTTTATCTACAAGTGCATGACTACTAGAAGTAAATGTATCCTCATTGTGATCATGCCTCTTTCCTATCAACCCTTTGAGGTCAGGGAGCTGCTGCAGAGACTCCATTTATTGTGCTTCACATTCCCCTGAATCAGCTGAAGAAGGATCCCAGCGGTCCATCTTCACTACAACCCCTTGGCCCCCAGCACTCACAGGTGACCAGGAGACCCTCAGTCAGGAGTCGCCTCGCACTGGCCAGTCCTAAGGCGCTGACTTTAAAGTGCAGCCTGAGCCCAAAGCCAGTGAATAATACACAATAATGAGTTAATCAATACTTATTATGGTTTCATTGGTTCACTAAAGCAGGAACAGAACATGGTGAGCACAGAGCAATGGAAGGAAGAAAAAAAAAAACAGTGTGTCTGATCCAGATAGCATCAACCTTCCCCCAGGGATTTCCCTATTCAGGAATCCAATTTACCATGCCTGATTGACATGGATTGGATCCCAGGGAATCTCATAACTCTTTTAAGGCCCTAATAAAGATCTAATGGATTTGTCCCCGTCTCGGGCAGTTTTTTAAACTTTTACTAAACTGCACGACTCACTCACAATTAGTGCTTGTCTGCTCAGCGCGTGATGTGGTACGGCTAGCTCTCGGGAAGTTGTATGAAGTGCATGTGAGAGAAGGCTTTTCTCTGATTAAGCCTACATGTAGACTGGTCATCCTCCTTAACACCATCCCAGTGCACAGACTTGCTGCAAACGGGCAAAAGCTGGTTTCACCTCATAAGCAACAATGAACAGGACCTGATTGCAATAAAGTGACTTCACCTACAATCAAAACTGAAATAAGGCTTTGCTGCTTTGTTCTTACTTCCTTACGTAGCCTCTTGCTGAGCTGATGGTCAGTCTGCCTCATGCAGTGATCCCTGAATGGTTCATGGGAACTTTAGACCTGTAAAAATAAAGGTTGGGAAAGCCTTTAATCGGCGTAGGACCTACATTATGCACTGGCTTTATGTGCACTATGCTGAGGTTCTTTAAACTATTGATTTAAAGGTATATCAGGGAACCAAAAGTAGTTCTTCTGTGGTTGTTCTGTAGCATTACACCTCCTACTAGTTCCTTTTTGGTTACATTTGGCAGCTTATCTCCATCAAACTGTGCATATGCATGTCTGTTTATACTGAGTGTATCTGAGTATAAAAATATACAAAAATACAAAAAAATTATGTCAAGAAGGCATGATAGATGATGTAGCCAGGAGTCGCAGAGGAAAGACACATATGATTATGAGATTCCAGACATCTCAGGCATGCAATTACATTTTCACATTCTTCCAAAAAAGAATTAAGCTGGAAAAGATGGACTTCCGAGAAATTAGCTGTCTAGAACCTGGACGTTAATGAAGGAATCCGGTGTCGGGTAACTCAGTGGAGACAAAAGCAGGGATTCATGGCTTGGAGTGCCTAAGCCTTGGACCAGGCTAGAAGAAAGACAAGAAGATTACCCACGCAACCTGAACCTAGGATCAGCGATGAGGGGCAATACCCTCAGTGATACTATCGACAGGCAACAAAGGACAGGTCGGCCACAAATATCGTACTGTCAGCTGGCCAACATCTAAACACCCTGTGTTTCTTGTCACCGAGGCTGTCAGTAGAGTGTTCCTGGCTGTGGAGAGAGACAGCTTTGAGGCTGCATTGGATAGTCCATACATTCTGCTTGTGGGCATCCAGGTCCCTTACTACCAACAATCTGGCGTCATGTAGGATGACCAAAGCAGGCCTTCTGGGTTCATGATGAAGGACAGAGATGAACATGAGACTATCACTCTGGCTCTTTGCAGTTAAGGTACATTTTTATTTATCCTGAAATGAAATGTTGCTCTTGTTGGTCTCAAACAAGAACTAGGAAAACCTCTCTCTCTCTCTCTCTTCTTTTATATA